>BLKR01002059.1:0-226018 GCA_011170035.1 Teleogryllus occipitalis | reverse complement strand
ATCAGATGTTATGACATATGTCACTGTTACATATCACCGTTTTTTAGAGATATAGTATAATATGCTTCGCGATTATCAGTACTACTCGTACTAATAAAATGTATAAGGCACATCGGCTAATATCCTCGAAATGTTATCTTTTGATGTTATGACATATTCCAAAATCCATTTGGCAATTGAAGCAAATAACTTAAAAGTAACGTTCATCAACGCAATTTACACTTAGACAATGTTATATAACTCTCAAATACACTATAAACATTTTCTTATATTTTTCGAAATTTTACTGGAAACCACTCTCCGTAGTTTTGTTAGCTTTTGCGAGAATTTCCGCGGAAACGCCACAATATTCTTTCATTTTGTACGAAAAAATCAATCCGATAACGATTATGCAATAGTAATTAGATACACACTGTTGTGTTTATCTGACGTCATATTGACAAGTGACTATTACAATGCTTCTTTTCACTTTAGACGCTAGAAAAATTATAAAATTTTTCGAATTTTCGTTTAATTCTGCAACGAACTAGTTAACCATAAGGTTTTTTATGCACAGTAGATGTGTTTGCCCCGATGGCGTCTTCCAAACCCGAGGGCCTGTGACCCGAGGGGTTCGAAGTCGCCTGAGGGCAAAAACATCTACTTAACGCCCTTCATACCTCAAGGCGTCAACTAGAGCCAGATGTACAAGGGTTTCTTCAATTTGGAAGAGATCGTACGTGTAGTTTAGGCGCTAGTAGTGTTCACAGACGGACGGATGTTTAAAAAAACAATTTTTCGGTATCAGAGGACCCCAAAACGTGTATTTCCGTTGAAATCTGGATATCAATTTTCCGCAGCATTACATAACTTTCTCTATACTACTTATATTACCCCGTATATACGTATGTATACGATAAAGTACAAAAAACCACGAATGATCCAAATCCTGTCATTGACCAAAAGGAATACGTTCTCATGAACTTATTTTTTATCGCACGGACAACGTATCTGGGCGTTTGTGCATCTGAAGTATAGTACTTTCTGTTGTTTGTATTTTTGGGGGGGAGGGTGCTCTGGAAAGCCACGCGGAGCGTCGCGCACATTGGGGAGAAGCCCGAAAAGCTGGCCAAAAGTCCAAAACATGAATTTTTACATATGTACTTGTGTCATATATCATTTAAAAGAAGACAATATTCTGCATTGAATGCCGTTAATTTCGAAAACAAGTTAACTGAGTGTGTTTTGACATCGTTTCAAAGTTACATAAAATATACATCTCTTGGGTTTGATCTCTAAGGCTGTTTGCTAGCGCGCTCTCTATCATGCATAACTTCGCTCAATAATCATATAATGACATTTTGAAAAGTTTGTTCTTCTTGTAAGTGTCATCTGTATGCTAGTAATTGCCATTTGATTTGTTTGCTTTGGTCATGAGATATTTATATTCAAAAATTGCGATTTCTCGTTGAATTTTTATAATATTTTTTTTATTTTACAGGATAAAAATTAGGACTTTCACGTACTAGCACCGTCTTTCATATTTTAAAATATCAAGTATATGTTCTTTAGTGATATTCATTACAATTAGCTGCTAATATCTGCTAATAAAGTTGTGGGGCAATAAAAAACATTTCAAAGCAGATGTTCGGTGGAAGTTACATTGGCGTATCAAAACGCGGCGCCCGTCTTAACTTTGTTTCAAGAGTCTATAATTATGTCTGGAAATATTATATTATTCTTAAAGATCAGATCGATATTATTAGTAATTATTACTGAATTTGTTTAAATTTATAATGAGTTAATTGGTATTAAAATTGCTTTCATTTTATTTACATTACAATTTTAGGTTCTAAAAGGATACAAATTAAGACTACAGCCTTCTACCGCAGTTTTTCAGTGTTTAAAAGATTATTTTTTATATTTTTTAATAGAATTCGTAACAATTACCTGATACTATCTGCTAATACAGTTGAAGAACTACAAATAATATCACAAATAAGATGTTCGTTGGAAAACGAGCGTATGGAAACTTCGCAAAGAGTGCAAAGCATTGATATGATTAGTAAAAATTTGTTATAATAATTTATTATATTCATTTATTCTTCCAAATATTTTGGTTTTTTAAAAGCAACTCAAAATTTCATCATTTTACTAGCATAAAACGAAAGATTTTACGTCCGTCAGTGCCACTGTGTCTGCTACAGCCATATTCAACATTGGATGAAATTGATGATGAATATTCTGAATATTAACGAATGGTATGGCAAATAATATGAATAAAATTATCTTAAATATTATGTTTTTCAAACCATGTAATTTTATTGAATAACTACACATAAAAGGATATTCTTTTCAAGTGTATTTGCAACAAAAGTGTAGGTGTAACTGTTTCAAACATCCTCAATTTACTGGTACGAGAAATATAAAAAATTTAAAACACTAGTCAAAAGAAAAAAAACATTAGGATGAATAGATTACTAATAGCACATAAAATATATAATTTTAGAAACAGAATTAACATTTTAAAAACCGAAAGAAAGAAAAGGGGACGGAGGGTTAAATCATTAAATATTGTAGTAATTTTGTGAATCTATGCAAGAAATTGAATGAAATGGAATTGAACAATTTTTTTAACAAAAAACATGAAATGTAAGTTGAGCCGTTTCTGTCTTGTTGTTTGGAAGCCACGAAACGACTACGTGGGTTCAGGCGGGCCAAAGGGCTTAAGTACCGGGCTGCGGGGTGGAGGATGAGGGTTAATGGCTTGGGTATGGTGCCCTATCTATTGCGCCGTCCCGAAAGAGTATTTGTTAGCTGCCAGTACTAAGTCTCCCGCACTGTAGTGAAGTCGTTGTTCGCGTCTGAAGTTTTAGAGAGTGCGTTTTACTGCCGTGTGTTGTGGTTTTGTTAAAAATGTAATATAACTGTTCTGGTTATTCACCTACATACACTTCGTGTTTAACTGGGATGTGAATCGTCATTGTTCATTAAATAAAGTGGAAGCTGTTCCTGGTTGTGCGTAAAATACTGATACAGTAAAATAAGAATCTAAACAAATATAGAATTACATTCTCCAGGCATGTCAAAAAAGTATTAGCTAGTTAATTGAAATTAAAAAGAAATGAGTTATCAGCACGGTTTAGTACGGTATTGTTGTGAAGTGCACTGATCGTTGTTTCAGGATCACACGTTGAAGTAATATTTACATACTCAGAAGGAAATATTTCTGTTGCAACCGAGATGTTTAAATTCCAATTTCGACGAACAAGTGAATTTTCTCGAAACTGAATTGTCGAAAAAGAATGGTTGTCACGTCAGAATTAGCAATGTTTCAAAACAGACATTACCCTGTGTGAATTCGAGGTGTGAGAAAAGGTGGCAAGCAGCAACAAGATATACGATTTTGTTTTCTTAAAAAACACGAGACAATGATTTATACATTAATTTTCTGATGTATTATTGCCTCTATTTATTCCAATTTTTAAATAATTGCAAATGTAACTTCAGATTCGGATTCAGCGACTCCAAAAGCCCTAGGTAAAATGTTTTATACGCGATTGGCACCTTATTTGACTTTTGGCCAGCTTTTCAGGCTTTTCTGCCAATGTGCGTCGGGAGGCGTGCCGCGGCGCGCGCTTGCCGGTGACCGCCGCGCCGCGCCGCGTCGCGTGGCGTCGCTGTAGCCGCTGATGCAACTCCCGTAGCGCCCTTTCCTCTCGCTCAGCGATCTCTTCTTGAGCAACGCCGACCCACTTTCTTTTTTCTCATTTCGCTGCGCGCACTTCCGACCACACCCCCAAGGGCGCGAATGCGAGGGCTCACGAGGACTTCCGTACGATGCTCTGACGCTTGCCTTCCTGCCATTAATTTCTCTCCATCAGTAGGTTGGGTGGTCCACGATAAATTATTAATGAAAACCGAAGTTTCCTTAATAATTATGTTTTGTTGATATGGATGTGTATTGTTGATGAGATACCACATTGCCTTTCTGGTTTGTTTGATATCAGACCGATGCGTTAGTCATAGATTGATAATGTGAAGAGAGAAATTCGGAAACCATAGAGATTGATTTGATTCATTGATTGATTTTTTCGTGTACCCGGGCGCGTCAACTGCTTTGGTCATTAGTCCCGTGAGGGTAGTGCATGTTATTTTTCGAGAGATGGTGGTGATCTTCCCCCGATGGATGGCGAGATCCGGCACCGACCTACCGTCTTCTAGTGGGGGTTACCCCCAACCAGGACTCTCCCACCAGAGGGGCACCGCCCCAGCCGGGTCAAGCTCTAAGCTCCCGACTGGTCTCCCAGAATATGTGGTAGTGTAGTGCATGTTAGTGTAAGTGTGTGTGTAAGGGGAGAGGATAGGACAAGGAAAAGGAAGGAAGGATCGTGCACGGTTCGTGGCCCGTTTGGTAGGGAACTGCTCCGGCATTCGCCTGGTGTTGATCGAAGAAACCACGGAAAACTACCGATCAGAGCAGTCGGCCGCTAGAATTCTCCTCCAGACAGCGACTGAATTCGACTTTGCTGAAAAGCTAGTGTCGAAAATATCCTGCCGCCGCACACTGGTTGAATCGGGCCTAAAACGGTCATATCTGCAAATGCCAGTGGATTTGCGTAAAAATTGGTATCAAAGGGTTTTTGAGGTCGCTGAATTTGAATATCATAAAATGAAATTTCAAAATTCAAAATATCGGCTTCAAAATCACGGATCAACTCATTTAAAAATAAAAAAAACTGCATAAAAATATGAATATAGGATTCTGGAGCGGTGGAATTGCGGATGGCGGTGGTATAACGGTCAGCGTACCGGACGGTTGAACCCGAGTTTGCGGGTTCAAACCCGATCGAAGCCGCGGATTTTTAAGGGCGAAAAAATCCTTCGTGCGCCTTCCTTCGGAGGGGGTACAAAGTAAAGCTGGCTATCCCATGTAGTAGATTTACTGCATGTAAGAGATCCTCAAGCCTAAAAGAAGTCTCTGAGCAAAATTTAGATTCGCCTGTTTCGTCGCCCAAGATAATACCTCCTTTCTCCGCTAGGTGGTGAAAGGAGCGTAGCGAAATTTGCGTGATTAGACGGAAGAGCGGACCTGATGGCCCCAGTCTCGCCACGTAAAATAAGGCATTAACTAACTGGAGATCACTGATTTCGAATATCATAATGAAAATTCAAAATGGCAGTTCGAAATGGGTAACTGACTCATAAAAATGAACCCAATATTGATAGAATGGTTCTCGCGGTCGCTGATGACTAATATCGAAATTAAAATTCAAAATTGAAGCCTGAAAGTGAAGGAATTGTACGTAGAAATATGGCTATACGTAAAGTTCTGTTTTTGAAGTTGCTGAATACAAATATTTGCAACGAAATTCAACACCGCTGTTTTAAAAAGATAAATCGGATTTAAAGGGTAAAGTTTTTTTTAGAGGGAAATGTGATTTAAGAGAGTTTTAACTTCCTTGGTTCATTGATTTACTTAACGTATAAAAAGTGAACAGTCGTTATGTTCGTAAATTAGCATCTGCGCACCTTTTCCTATGCTCTGGAATCTATCCCCCCTTCCTTTTCCTACACTATTTTCTTTAAATTGAATTAGGAAAAAAGGGTTTTTTTTGTTAACATTTGATATATTAACAGATCATATTTATTTTACTAATATCCTCTTCTTCGAAAAGAAACCTCTACAATTTTTCATTCACACTATAACTTAATTGCGTTAGAGACACTATTATGGCAATTTATGATTTCACGTCTTATCCCAAATACACCGATATTGAAGGAATATCTTGCCCCAAATCGTGAAGATTTTAGATTATCTGTACAAGTCCTAACTATCGTTGGGCATTTATACATCTTGTCCTTCGACATGAAGGGAAAGAGGCAGTGAGAAGAGACACAACGTAGGAAGTGGATTTACTAACGACTGAAGACTCCTGGGTGATCCAAACTGAGCATGAAGATCATGATGCCGGAAAACAAAGATCACTTCGATCCGTCACTGCAAGTCAGATGCTCAAGATAGGAAATGCTTAAGAAAACATGCCGACATTCAAGGTCAAAAGAGCCATGGAAAATGCAGCTGACACACATTTCCTTGTATCATGTGACGAACAATTGTTACAAAAAAAATTATTAGCAGTAACTATACTCACAAATACGATAAAGTATAAGAAATGCCCCTAAAGTAAATATTGACGACATAAGAAATATTTCAAAAACAATTTTTGTTTAATTTAAAAAACAACAATAAAAAAACACATCACAATGGCATATATGTCGTGTTATTAAATCCATTTAGAACTATACGTTTAAAAAATTTGAAGCCAAAACCTGGAACCCTTTTTGAGAAAATTGCATTTGAGCATTTCTGAAAATGCGGAATTTGGAGGTAAATACATTGACAATAGTATAATTATATTATAAGCAATATTCTAAATTATATGTGTATATTTATGTGTTATTCAATTGTCACCCATCTGTCGGGAATCAAAGCTGTACAGGTCTAATTTCGTCAGCACTTATTTATTGAAAAATATTATATGTTATTGAAAAAATTGTCAACTGTAGTTTGAGATAACATCATTAAGTTCACTTTCACATCCGTAGAACTCTTAGTCTTGGTTTCTACGACAAGAAAATAATCCTTCAAGTTCACTAAAAATCTTAAAGTGCTCGGTGGCACATAATAATATTGTTTAATCATTCCAAAAATTTATATCAGTTATTTTCTTATTAAAAATAATTATCAGAAGAAGAAATCGAAAAAATATACCGAGAAAATAAATCCCCGGGGCGTCCAAGACACTTCCCGGATATCTAGTGTTAAATCTTGCTATGTACCATTGCAGTAAAGTGGCTATAAAATAAAAAGTTGCAGATATGTGCAGCTAAATGTGTTATTCTGATGAAGGGCATTCTACTTGATAAATAAAAAAATTGATTGAGGCAGGCATACGCAGGACAAAAAATATAACCCACTATATACATGACTAACATTGTTACGCTTCACAGGTTAGAATTCAGTCGTATTATAATAAAATAATTAGACACTTTTTTCTTAAAAATATTCTTAACTTTTAGTCAAAAGTGTCTCCTATTTGGAAACACGAAAAGAATCCATAGAAAAATAATTTAAACACTTTTTTTTAATTTACCAAAAGTAGTCGACAAGAAGTAATGAATTCGCGTGTTTCGAGCAACGGTAACTTTACGAGACCGTAAGAACGACAAAAATGATTGAAATAACGTTCTGGAGCTAAAGTAGGGTGCTCCAATGTCTTCCAAACGAGATTTGATAGGTCAGAAATCCGAACGCGCACTTTGAATTTTCCCATTATGGCCGGGTTTTTGGTCCGATTCAACCAGTGTACGCCGTCAGGACTCGAACCTAAGACCTCCCGGTCAGAGGCGCTGTAGTGGCATCAGTTGATGCACTGAGATACCGCTCCCGGTGGAAAACATGGAGACTACGAATTGAAAATGAGAGAGATTAGGTAACTATAACAGACTATGGAATTAAAGAATATTTCGTTAAGCAGAAGAAATATAATGAGAGAAAATGTAAATGACAGAGAAAATAATAAACTAAATTGGGTTTTAAATGAAAATATCTTCTCAAAAGAAAAATAAGGAATTTGAATTTTGGAAATTACATTTCCGTCATTCGATGAAGGTGAAACCTCCAGTCTCCTGAGGCACCAGCCGCCACTGAGTTTTAATGACGTAAAAAGGAATTATTTAAAAAAATCAAAAGTTTTCACGTACTTCAAAATCAATCTGGAAGATATTGTTTCCTTGATATACACTTGCTAATTTAAAAAGTCTGACCAGAAAATATTATCAATATCTTAGAAAATGCTTTGTACAATCTTTGCACAATATTATAGCAAATTATATTCTTGTGTACATTATGTGTGGTGTTAGAACGTACCATTTAAGGTAAACGAAAATATTTCACATCACATTTAATAATATTAATCTTTTAAGAATGTGATTGGAGAAAAACATTCAAGATGCTACACAGTGAAACAATCAGAATATTTTATGAGGAGAGGCTTTAGGTGTTGACATGTTATTTTGTATACTTAAAATTAAATGTACGCTGAATTAAAAATTTGTTTATTTGTTCATTTATGGTTATTTATAAGGGTATTCTATTAAGACAAAATGACTTTCGTTGCTATTCAAAAGTAGTTAAAACTATGGGAATGTTTAATTCGCTTCTGGAGAAAGGTTGAAACCCCGAGCCCCTACCCCTCTTGGTTGGATGGACTGGACCAAAGTGAAACTTTGTTTTGTTTGTTGATCACAAGTTCAAATAAATATATTGTCATTTTATCGATTTAGCATAGAGAATCTAGTCTTATCATAGAGAATTACGTAACGTTTCAGGGAAAAGTATTATCCACTTTTTGACAAATTGGATTTTTCTTGCTTCTCTGTGTAGCAAATTGCTTTCTCGGATACGTAGTGCAGTCTGAATCCCAGTTTTGTAGATAGGCCTGACGAGTGGGTTCACTCCCTAGGTTCGTGAACAACACTAAACCTTCAATATTTAAGCTAGATATTCCTTTGTTAACTCAAGGTATTTCTCAATATGAGATCTTTAAATAATTTAATATACACATTTTTGAAAATGTGTTTTTGCTGGGCAAACTAACTAGTTTTCGACCGCTCACTGACCTTTATTCCTAGTTCGGCCACGGGTTCTGCTGAGCAAGCTAAACTCCTTGCCCTCTATGCTACTGTTAAATAATTGTTTGTAAACAAATAGTGGATGGGTGAGTGATACTGGTACTGCACTTTAGGGTATTTGTGTACATTAACATAGGAAACAGGTTAGCGGTAAATCGAGCAACGTTTCATGTAATCCGCGAGCACGAGAATGAGAATTTTGTATTATAAGGATGGGAAACGTGTGTGAAACACAAGATATTAGGCACAAGATGTTAAAATAGTGGAAGCCTTTAAGAGTCGACCTTATGCATTATACAGAGCCGCTTTAAGAAGAAAGACCGATGCTCGTTCCGTGTTTATGATCAAGGACCACGATTATTCACTGGAACTATTATAGATTTTACTTTCTCAGTTACAGCTTACTATAGCCTAAATTGTGTATCACGTGCATTATGATGTATCCGCCAACACCCCTGGTGGAGTCAACACAACAGTTTACGCCATAGTTTTCGAAAAGTTGCGATGGAACAAAGTCACCTGCGCGGCACAAAGTGACCCTTACGATATTGCTAGTGTTCATCATCATTATATTTGTAATGCCGTTTCACCCGCCGAGGCCGATGCCCAGTTCCATCAAGGTTTGATTTTAGCCATTTTGAGTGTAGAAACACGGGCGCGACGCGGCGCACCACGGCGCGGCAGATTCAGAAGAGCATCCAGGGCGCGAAGCGGCGCGACTCGAACTGGCGCTGCCGAGAGCACTCATTTGTTTGTACGAACATATGTATTTAAGATGGAAAATATGAATTCATAAGCGAAGAGAGTGGATGAGTGTAGTGTTTTGCAGGAGTATGGGACATATCACCATCTATTTTCAAAACTGCGTGATAATGAAAAACTTTTCAGATTTGTATGAATAGAAATAGGATAGAAAATGTATGAGTTATGAGTGTATAAAAATGCCTACTACTTGAAGAATCCATTGACTGGACAATTTCTTCTCACATCTTTATAATATAACCTCAATTGAAGATGGTGTTTATGCTTATTCTGCCATATTGGCGGCCTCGACCACACTTAGTTAATTAACAGTTCCACGTCCATGATCACAAAGTGGCTCTCAAAAACTCTTGACATCATTGATCATGACATTTTACTTTCAAAATAACCTTCCTATGGAATTCGTGGTATTGCTCTAGATTGGTTATGTTCGTACCTTAAACAACGATCTCAGAGAGTGGAAATACCTTACTGGATTGATGGAACATTACGTACGCACCTTTCCGACTCTTTGCCCATTGCACGTAGAGTTCCTCAAGGATCGATTTTACGCCCTATTCTGTTCCTACTTTGCGTAAACGATATCCCCTCGACGATTCGAAACGGAAGAACGGTTCTTTTTGCGGATGATACGAACATCCTTTGCAATAAAGAAACCGTAAATAGTATAATATCAGATGTTTCAAATTGGTTCCGAAATAACAAATTAATAGTAAACGAAAAGAAAACGGTTTTAATGCAGTTTTCTATTTCAAATAAACAATTCTGTGCTCCATTGAAAATGAACGGTGTACCATTGACTGATGTTAAGGCAACAACATTTTTAGGTCTCTCAATTCAGTCAAACCTTAAATGGAACGTCCATTTAAATGAATTGAACACAAAATTAAGTTCATTATGCTACGCGTTCAGAATTCTTGCAAATTCAGTCAGCCTTCATACTGCTCGTTGTGTTTATTTCGCGAATGTTCATTCCCGCCTGAGATATGGCATAATATTCTGGGGAAATACATCTTACAGCTCCCAGACTTTTAGATTACAAAAACGAATTGTACGAATAATAACCAAATCCCACCCACGTGATTCATGTAAGCCTCTCTTCATTAATCTAGGAATTTTACCATTACCGTGTCTGTTTATTTACAAATCAGTGGTTTTTGTCAAAAATGACTTGCTTAAGGGCGGGAATATATTTTCAGAAAATGCCGAAGTCTATTACTATAACACTCGACGTAGAAATCATATTCATCAGGTGACAGTATCAACAGCTCATTATAAAAAATTCACATACAATACATGTACATTATTTTACAACACTTTGCCAGATGACATTAAACGATTAAATTCGATAGAAAAGTTTAAATTCAAAGTGAAATCGTTTCTGCTGCATAACTGTTTCTATACAATTAGAGACTATACTGAGCATCACAAGAAAAGTAACATTAATTTTAACAATGATACTTAATGCATTATTTACTATTTGGACTGTATAAATGTGTATAAACAACCTGTAACAAGTATTGTACTGCAGCCTCCGGGTCAATGACCCCCATCTCGATCAGGTTTTTCGTCCAGTTTCCCTGATCCATTGAGCAAATGCTGAGATGGCCCCTCGTTTTGCTTCTGGACATAAATGTACAGGTAACTTCATTATCTGTGCGCGTCTTCTAGAATTCATTGGGAAATATTTTTATTCAAATTATCGTTTCCACGTTGTTGCGGCAGAAAGAAATATTCCTTGACGAAGGACATCTATACTTCTATACTAATATATAAAGACAGAAGTGCGTTGTCTTCCAACGCGGTAATCTCTGAATCTACAGAACCAATGCCGATGAAACTTTTGTACTAACTTCCTTTAAAGGTCTGGAGTACTATGGGCTATGATTTACAACAATAAACCGTAATATATTTACAAAATAATTACTTTTCTCGACATTTTTGGCATAGCTTTACATCACAGATTCAAGAGCGCATCAATGTCAATAGTTTAGCTGTGTGCCACCAGAGGATGACGTCTGAGATCTACTACTAGTTTCATCAATGTCCAGAATTATTACGAGATTCATTGGACTTTGAATAAGGTTATGTAATGTCCCTGTATGAACGGTGGTGATTTGTTAGTTCTCAACATTGGTGGAATATTAGGAAGAAATCAGTAACTAAAGTGGTAAAGATGACAAGGTACATCCATTATCCTTAATCTGTGGTATGTACAAAGTGGCTATAAAACATTGGAGTTTGAATTTGTACAGAAATTGAGGTAGGTTGAGACAGTGCAATGTACAATAATATATAGTGCAGAATATAGATACATTATATATATATATATATATATATATATATATATATATATATATATATATACACATTCTAAACAACCTCTCCTTTTACAGAAATTTGTAAACATTGAATTTCTTGAAACAATGCGTGTGTCGTTGTCAAACAGACTATACAAGTGCGAATAGATGGGCAGTCTATAAACGTTTTGAATCGGCTATTAAGAGAAGTGCGACTTGCTGAAGTACTCACTCGCACTATTGAAAATAATTCTGCAAGGAGGGATGCAAATGTAAATAATTCTCTACGTAATAGGGTTGCTTTTCTATAGCACTCACAATTTGACTATTTACACAGTTCTCATGTTCAAATCGGTAAAATGTAAAATGTTTGTATGTTTTGGTTTCATCAAGTTGATTTTTTTCTTCATTATGTGCAGAAGATTAGTGTAGTAGTATGTAATTAAGCAATGATCACTTACATATTGAGACTAATCTGTGCTATTATTTTGCATTGCAATTGCTCCCAACGCATGAATTGGTTTCTGTTATTCACATTTCAAGATCATTAATATATAGCACTTCAGATCAAATAATGAAGCTAATATGGTTTTGTTCAGATCATTGTCAATTTAGTGTGTAGCCATAATGTACATGTTGATGGATCAGTATTGTTCTCATGCTTCAATGTTATGATTAATTAATTTACGTAAAAAATAATTTTTATTCTACACGTAGTTTAAACTTATATAGATTTTTCGTCTTCAAAATAATTATAAATACTGGCAATTGCGTTTTAATATTGATATTTTCATTTACTTTTATGATTATGATTCGTCAATTACGTTTTGACATATACATTCATATTCCATATCTATCTTCTAGCGTCTCCGTGCGAGAACTCTGGCATGTTAAACTTCGCTTAAAACAGTCAGTCCCTTCAAGGTCACGTTTTGACAGATCAATTTCAAATATTTGTTTAAGAATACAAGAGAAGACAAAATATAAAAAAGAGTAAGTTTTACAATGTGACAATTTCTTGACAGTTTTGGAAGTAATATATGAAACTCCACGAAAAAACACAAAATGTACGTGAGTCTACAAGTATTTTATTCTGTGGTTTAGAATTGTTTATTGTTTTTAGTTATAAAGTGAAAAAAGTTTAGGAGCTGGAAGCCCAAATAAGAAAAATATAATTTTTTGTGAAAAAGTGAGCGAGGTAGACCGGAAATTTTCAAATGGGGGTGAAGAAGACAGGGCTAACGAAGCGTGGCCTTGCAGAGCATGGCAGGGAGAAGCAGGGCGGAGAAGGGATACAACAGAAGAGATAGTAGGCCCCACCGCAGAGTACGAAAAAATGGAATTCCTCTCCCTGTCTAATAATTTACTATAAACCCGAGCAATGCCGGGTACACCAGCTAGTCATGGATAAGAGCCCAAAATTTATTGCTCATTTATCTTTAGAAAATAGATTTTATTACATGAGAGCTTTTTTTTAATTTTCAAAATTCATGTAGTATATGACTTAGTGTAGGGATCTCAGAATTTTGAAAATGTGCTCAGAATTCACTTCTTCCCATAGCACGTCATACGCAATTTCAACTGTTTTTTTACGTAAAATAAATAAATAAAAAAATCATTTCTTTCGCATATTTAACCTGGGAATTCCCGTCGTTCAGTTTACACCTGACATTTACTCCAATTTCATTTTAACATGCCCAGTGACGCCAGGTTCAGACTAGCGACATTTAGTCTCAAAACAAATTTAACATCAACTTGTGAACAATTACATAAAACTCTCAAATAATGTATCGTCACTGTGAATAACATAAACCAAACACAATTTTATAAAAATTGTATTGACAAATTACCTAAAATTGTAGAAATTTTTAGTTTCTCTTCTAGCTCCGTGCACTATTTTATCTCTCCCTATCAACGTTCCCTTTTAACGTTCTCCCCGGTCGCGGGGCGTTGACCTATATTTCAGCGCTTTTGCGCTGTTCGCCGTTACCTTCGCTGCACCCCTCGAAGTCGACCTCGGAGTGACGGCGGCGGTCGCCGGCGGTTGTGCGCCGACGTTCGAAGGGCCTAGCTTCTGCCAGCTGCTCTCGGCTGCGGTGCGTGCCGTTTCACCTCACGTCCTCATCGGCTTCTTTCTTCGTCTCACGGCGCCTCACGTTCTCGTCTTCTCCCTTGTGCGTCGCAACTGATTTAATAATTGCGTATTTGCTTACTTCGGGCGTACGCGTCGCACTAGATATCACGGTCTACTCAGCGCCTCTAATCGAAAGTAACTGCGTCTTCACCATGCAAATTACTGTCCTTTCTTTGCTGACCACTGAATCATTTTTAACTATTTAGTTCATATCACATGATTCCGTCCTTGACAGACGACAAAGAAATTATCATACGATACGTCTCTCTGACGTCCAAAACCTCCTACTTAATCTCTTGCTGAATTTATCGGTCGAAGTTGCTGCTCGATCGGCGATCGGAACCAGAAAGAAGGAATGTTCGGTCGCTCGCCGTCTTTGTGTCCGCCCCCCTCTTAGGGGTAGAGGCACGTCATCTTCCTCTCCCAAGTCTGACCGCTGATACGTCACCTGACTCGCGCCATGCCGCGGGCATTGCGCGCAACAGTTGTGGAGACGCGCCCTTTTTGAATAACGCCGCGCTCGCTCACCACTCTACAGCCGTCGTTTGAATGTTGCGTGGGCGTGTGGGACGAATGTGGGCACCCACATTCATTACAAAATTCCTAAATTTCACGAATTTGTTACTCATCATCGATCTTTAAATAAAGTGCCATAAACTAAAAGTGTGGGAATATGTGGGAAGTTTTTATTTTTTAATTGTTAGAATATAAACTTCAGAACATTTTGTAATAAACCTTTTTGCTTGTCACGTCTGGGCACTGTAACTAAAACACTAATGTTTAATAAAAGTCAACTCAAAATTTGAATACATTATACTTTTACTTAAAACGTCTTAAATTATGTAAATATTAATCTTAAATGGGTCAGCTTTTATTTTAAAACACTTGGAAATTCAATATCTATCACGAATGAATACACTTCACAACTTCAAAAGTACTCACGAAACGAATAAAGGATGCCTTTGTAGGCAACTGCTGGTAGGAAATGCTTGCAGCGCATACGACTCACTTTAGACTGATGCTACAACTTCTTCTTCTTCTTTCCGACAGCGTTTAGGTTAGGTGACCTGTTCTGGCACCCATTTTTTTCTCGGTCTGCCAATGCCCCTTCTTCCTTCTGTTCTATAGTTCATAGCTATGAATGGAAGTCGGTACGTTGGCATTCTCGATACATTATTATACCATTTTAACTTTTTTCGATAATGATTTCATATAATTCTTTGACTTTTAAACCTTCTCTTATTTCAGAAATCTGTTTCTTGTCAAGTAGCGAACACCCTAGTGTATTTCGGATAAATTTCATTTCCGCCGTTTGTATTTTATTTTTTATTTTTTTTTGTGTTCACCCATGTTTCGCTGGCATACATGAGTGTGGGGACTTTTAAAAAGCTTAAGCCGTGTCTCCTTTCGTGTTCGGTTTCTAAGATACTTGTGTATCGTTCCCCAAACATTTCGGAATTTTACTAGATTATCTTCCATGTCAAGGTAATGGTAAAATTTCTAGATTAATAGAGGCTTACAAGAATCACGTGGGTTGTATTTGGTTATTATTCGTACAATTCGTTTTTGTAATCTGAAAGTCTGGGAGCTATAAGATGTATTACCCCAGAATATTACGCCATATTTCAGGCGGGAATGAACATTCGCGAAATATTCACAACAAAGAGTATGGAGGCTAACTGAATTTGAAAGAATTCTGAACGCATAGCATAATGAAGTTAATTTTGGGTTCAATTCATTTACAGAAGTGTACAGAATTGTTTATTTGAAATGGAAAACTTCATTAAAAACCTTTTCTTTCATTTACTATTTCGGAACCAATTGGAAACATCTGATATTGTACTATTTACGGTTTCCTTATTGCAAAGAATGGTCGCATTATCCGCAAAGAGAACTGTTTTTCCGTTTCGAATCGTCGAGGGCATATCGTTTACGTATAGTAAAAAGAGAATAGGGCCTAAAATCGATGCTTGAGGAACTCCACGGCAAAGAGTCAGAAAGTGTTCCATCATTTCAGTAAGGTATTTCCACTGTCTGAGATCGTTGTTAAAGGTACGAACATAACCAATCTAGGGCAATACCCCGGATTCCTTATGAATGTAATTTTGAAATAAAATGTCATAATTAATGACGACAAAAGCTGTTGAGAAATCTAAAAATAATTCAATTGGTGCTTCGTTTTTGTCCAATGATGAGGCGGATTCTTTAAGAAAAGAGAATATGGCTGTTTCCGTAGATTTTCATTTTCTAAATCGGTGTTGGCAATCTGAAAGCGCGTCGTGTTTACTTAGAAAGGTTTCTATTCGTACGTAAGAAAGTCTTTTTAATATTTTTGAAAAAATTGACACACTAAAAATTGGCCGACAATTTTGAATTTCATTTTTGTTGCCTGTTTTCAAGAGCGGCTTAATCTTAGCTGTTTTGAAAATATCTAAAAACGTTCCGGTGCATACGGATGAATTAAATATGTGAGTTAACGGGCATATAATGGCAGGTTTACTGGTCTTTAACAATGAATCCGGGAATTCATCTAAACCGGCTGAATATTAATTTTTTAGTTGAATAGAATCAACAAAAAACAAATTTTTCTTCATTTCTGTTAATTATGCCGTACGAAGAGAGTATTGTAATCATGCGCCGTAGTGAATTACTTCCTCCAATACGTTTGTAGATAGAATGCATGTTTTGTGAGTCCTTGTTACCCAAAAATCTATTGACAACAAACGTGCCTGCCCGTCTATAGTCAACACAATCACATAAACGCCGCACGTACATATTTGGTCAGATCTGTGATAAGTGATAGTTTAAAATCATCTTTGTGAGAGAGGCGTGTCATAAGAGTGTCTGTGGTGTAATAGGTAAGACGACTGCTGGCGAAACTTGTGCATTTAAGATCGAATCTCATCCATGACGAATAATGTTTGCGGTAGAAACAATTTTGCGGTTAACTGTATATTTATATTCATTCGTTTCCATTATAGATATATAAAGTATGTGCTTTTATGCGCCACTATTTATTTTAGTGAGTTAATATCTTTAAGAATCAGGTATAAATATACCGCTATTGCGATTCTGATTTCATTGCTGCATTGCTGTCAGTGTTTAAAACCTAGCGTTATCGCAACTTTCATCTATGATGTAACATCAACCTTGCCGGTCGTCTCCGAGAGATAACAACTGGAAAGAGCTGCCCAATGAATTCTATAATACTCAAGTTGTGTTTGAAAATATTCTAACTAAAATGAGCTATGTAGTTGCACGTGTTTTATTCCTTTGCATTCTTTTTGTGAATTTCATATTTTTCACACATGGAGCACATTTCTCGAATAAAAAAACTAAATGCAATGAATATCACATTATTTTTCGTAAAAAGTGCGCCTGGACAGCGTGCTGAGAAATATTTGTGGTGGCACAGTGCAGTCGAGCCAGAAGTGCAGCATACAGAGACCCGAGTTCAAAACCTAGTAACGCTGGCGTATTTTTTCTTCCATGTATACTAGTGTAAAGAGTGTTACGTAATTCTGCAGGAGAAAGTGTCAATATTTTCACAGAAAACACGTTTTGTAAGTCGCTAATTTGAAAAAAAGGAATTGTTGATCTTCTTCTTGTACTACTTTCTATATTCAGTGTCGTAAAAAGAGTTATGATACATATATCCAGTGCTTTATTTTTGAAAACGCGCCATAAAATATTTATTAATGTAATAGCAATAGTTATTTATATATAATATAATTTAATAATTATTCCCGAGGTACCGGAACGTCTTTCCGTCGCGTTCCGATTGAAATCAAGCCATATATATTGTGACGTCATGGGATTAGACAACCCCATAACGCCACCATCAGCTACGAAAAGAAGCCCACGAACAGAGAGGAGTAGGGTACGCGGCGGACCGATGGCTTGTAAACGCGCCATCTACCCACAGCTTTTCGAACTCTGACGCCCGAACTAGCGAATAATGTTTTTCCGGGAGGTCACGAAAAGAGGAGAATATTCACCTCTCCAAAAATTTCCCCAGGCGCTAGTACCATAAGTATCGCGGCGCGCCTCGGAGGAGCTCTCTATGATTGCAGCAGCGACGGCGACTAGACTGAGTTCTGAAGGCGATTGTAACTTGATAGCATAGGAGTTTATTTTAACTTGGTAGTTAAAAGTTAGCCTGAGAAGCGTATTAACGAAAGTGATGTAATTGAGAAGTGGAGTGCACGAACATTCTTCGCATTAACATTCACAATATTTGAGAGAGCAAGTGAAGTGATTGACTTCGAAATAATTTCAAATTTGGAAAATTCGTGCAGAAGGACATTAACTAAATTCAGCATCTCATATTGCACGCTGAGACCACACACGCACAAAGTGTGGTAGGTAGGCCGAGCATTTAAAGCATAACTTCAGCAACATTAATTATTCGAGCCTGGAAGCGCGAACAAACTTGTACGAGGCGCGGCAGAAGAGGAAGGATGACCCCAGGAAGAGAGAAGCGTAGGTGAGAAAGATTTGGAGTGGAACGAGAATCGTACGGGTCCGGAGAACGGGAGAAGAGTGTGGAAAGTGGAGGCGTGGCGGATTCCAGAGCTCGAGGGGAGGAAACTGGTAACATCGTGGGACAGCGAGTGAAGACGGGTTGCAACTGCGAGCGGCAGAAAATCCCCAGGTTACCTACAGGCGAGCGATGCGGAGCTGTTGAGGTAAAAGAACTGGCAACTTTTATGCGGCGATCAGTTGGGAAAAGAGAATAGCAGTATATACACGACAATTCGTGTTAAAAGTGGGTGAAAAGTCCAGAATAGGTGGGAGAAGTATTCCGAACGATGTGAGTGGCAGTTTCAAGTTCATTTACTGTGCGTGTTATTGAATTCATTCAAGGAGGCCATACCTTGTACAATTTTACTTAAATAATTCATGATTTTCACATGTTGTACAGTTGATGTCATCTGGAAAAGTCATAGTTTATTGTATTGTGTTAAAAGTAATTGCTTTCTGTGATATGTAAAGGGGTCAGATTTAAGTAACGTGTATGTTACGTTTTATTGTTTTTTTTCTCTTTAAAGTTCAGTGTTATAGTGAGTGGGAAGCCCAAGGCTAGTACCTGTGAACGGGATACCTTAAAACAATTGTAAAATTCATTTTAAAAGCCGTGCACGGAAAAACTAGAGAGTAGAAAGAGTAAAATAATATAGTAGATAAAAAATTCAGAAAGAGGAATGAGCAAATTGTGAATTATAGTTGGTGAAAGTGTGTTCAGGCAGTCGAGGTGACGCCAATTTTTTTTGCCTTGTTTTCTTTTTTTTTTTTTTTTTTTCAGTGACCAACTATTTAAAGTACATAATCCTGTTATATAATTGTGTCACTGTATTTTTTCATTGAATATATGTTCATTTTATTCGTATTTTATCTGATTCATTGTGTCAAGGGTTAAGACCTTTCTCATACCCAAAACATCCTGCTTCCTGAGAATTTTAAGCTCGCTTCACGAGCATTCACACTATCACGCTCTCCCCACGTGTGGAAGGTAGTAGGTGGGTGTGTTAGAATGTATATATAGTAGGAGAAGGAGTCAAATTCAAACAAAAATTATAGTTCACATGAATTATGTTAAATTGTCTTTCTATGATATTCAAATGGTAACATCATATTACAATATTCAATTGGTAACAACTTCCGCTTAAAAGCCTTGTTTGATAATTCTCCAATTTCGTATTGTAATAAGATATCTTACGATATTCATTTCGTAAACAACTATTGGACAACATTTATCTTTAGTGTATGTTTCTAGCAGGTTTTGTATTATTCTGAGAAACTGGATCATAAGATTCACGTGTATAACGTGATTCACACAGGAACACATGATTCGCAAAAAAGTATTTAATAAAATAATACTTGCTGATGAAACAACGTTTTATTGACAATTTTACTTTTAAAATGTTTCATGAATTTGCATTTTTAAACATATTTATCTCATGTAATTACATGTTTATTAAGCAAGGTGTCATTATGTGAAGCAAGGAACATGGTTTTTCATTTGATAATTCAACTTCATCAATCACATCAATCACAATTACTTTAATTTTCTCTTCTTATCAATTTTTTTAAATCTCAGATCTCCATTGAAGACATGAATCAAATATCTTAGAAATTTGAGTGTTTTACAAATAATAACGTGAATAAATGCTTATATTTATTAAATTGGTTTTATAATAACCTGGAAAAACATGCGTTTTCTTTAGGGTTTTGGGATGTTGAAAACATCCAAATAGTAAAGGCACTGTTAAGCTGGTGACAATTATCATTGGTTATTTGATATTTTTCTTAGGGGTAGTTTATAATGGTTGAACGTGTTTAACTATTGAACATTACATGCCTTGAATGACCAGTTTTCGTATAATAAAACGCTGCGTCCTCTCTGTACAGATGGTCGTGCAAAATTCAATGTTTCGGAAGTTTTGTAGAATTGAGAGTAGCGTTCAACAAACTACCTTCGAACTCTTGACGATATTTGTGGGATTGAAACTGAAATGTAATCTGTGTAGGGAAGGTAATATGACTTGATCACCAAGTTCGTTCTATGTGTTTCCACTGGAAAATGCTAGGGCATTGATATTTACTAAACTATAAACATAAATGCTAAATCTCTTTAAATAGTTATAACATCTTTTTTTGTTTTCTTTTAGTAGTAACAACTCGTTTTAGAAGTATTTATTTTCAACCATTTAGGAATTCATTAAATTTCATTTAAATGTTCGCCAAACTAAAAAATGTTTTCAGATTCGAATATTATAAAATGAAAATATCAAATTAAGTTTTAGAAATATGATCCTGAATTATTGAATGATAAATTGAATTGAAAATATTAAATTAAAGTTTATATACGTTCATATAGAAATTCGTATTCTTGTGTAAATAAGGTGGCATTTTAAAAAATTATGAAAAAATATAATTCGGTTGCTCAACATCCCTTTGATAGAAAAGCAGAAACTTTCGTTTCGACGTAATGCACCTAGAAAAATAAATTGTTTATAATCAATTTCCTCCTTATTTGACAAATATATCATCTTGCGATTTGCAGGACTTAAATGAGAATATAAAAACGAAATGGAAGTTAAGTTCATATTTGCCATAAAAAGACAGATTTAGCGTACTTAAATTGGCCACAGAATTCGGTTATAAGCTAAGTGCTTTTTAAGTGTAGTAGGCAAAAGAAACTGTTTTTTTAGTATGATTGTTCTAAGTGAAACTAAATGGGATCATTCATGATAGCACCAATCAGATTCCGGAATTTTGCATCGCATTTAAACGCCATTCAGGTGAAACAATAAAAATGGCAACATTTACAAATTTATAAACAATTTGAAACTTTTGCAAATCTAAAGGGGGAGAGTCTCCCGATGTCCCAGAATCGAAAACAGCGAATTAACAATTTTGCAACAATTTATAATTTTATAAACTAGTTCGAAATATGCGTTAGAATGGCGGGGAGGGGTCCGCAAATTGAGCCTGAAATAAACATATCAAAATAGCAGTTTGTCAGGAGTTACAAATTGTCCTTTCTCGTCATTAGTAATGGAAATTAAATAGTTTCAAGCGAAAATTAGCTTAAGCAATACATTTTTTTATTCAAAATTTGAAATGAAAATATATTTTTGGCATTGCATTCATTGTATAACGTGTGCACGAACATATGGGATGAGTTTTTTAGCCTTACAATATTCTTCGTAGGCAGAATGCGAGGAAGTAAAATAATTATAAGTTAATAAATAATACGATTCTAATAGCGTTGGCAAACAAATGCAGATAGATTGAAAAATATATAATAGTAATTATTAAACACTATGGTATTGTAATATTCTTCGAATACATTAAAGTTTTTGTTTATTACTACAAACGAAAGGCAGCCCTCATTATCGTCTTCTTTTGTCATTGGGGCGTTACAAGAATGGGCGCCGACAACTAACAATGGCCGCTCATATATTCGTTTTCACGTTTAACACAATTAAAGGACGCAATTTAAAATTAAATAACATTAGTATAGCATAATTATAATAAATAATAATATTAATAATGATAATAAAATGAAATATGAAATAATATACAAATTCTAACGTACTTAGCATCCAACTGCTTAAATTGGAAGCGGGCGAGTTAAGGCTAACAATCTTTATTTCATATTTATTTCAAATAGGTTTTAACTAATTTCTAAGAGATTAATTTGCAAACGTAAAATAAAAGCTCCAATGTAAAAAACGAACATCGTTTTATGAAATAAAACACACATTCTAACCCATGTAGCATCCAACTGCCTCAAAATAATCCCTAAAACTACGATCATGAAGCACAGGATTTTCACAGCGAGCGATTAACTTTGACGTTTTCATTACGAAGTTTAAATTTCTTGGAATTAATTTAAGGACTGCTTTTTCATATGAATGTGAACATGATTTTATATATATGAACAATATGAATGCCTTAAAAATCCAAGGACCTTCCAAGATTTAAAGAAAATATTAACTTTGTCGGACAATTACTAAAAAAATACTCATGTTTTTGAATATTTCAAAACGACGTTATTTGAAGATCTGTTTTTGATGAATACATTTCATCACGAACTCAACGTTCTTCGCAAAATTTGAGTTAGCGAACCTGTAATTGCTGAAAGCGAATTTTGAAACCGCGTACGCGTACACCAATACATTTATCTGGGTGCAGCGTGCTGTTCGGTGCGGTTCAACAGCGAATTTAGTTATCGAGACGTGGCAGAGAATTTGGCTAACAGCGAAGGTTAGTATATTGTTGCGTCTTCTTCTTTGACGCAACGCGTCTCCAAGCCCCTTGGGGGGCGTTGAGCGCTTTGCGCTTCTCGGAGTAATCCTCCCATTACTAACAGCGCTTGTTTTTTGGAGTAATCCTCCGTTAATATTGTCTGTCGCGTCTCGTTGCAGTCGGTTGTCAAGAGGACCGCCAGGAAGCATCTCCGCGTACGCGCCTCCTACCGCGCGCTCCTGCGTCACTACCCAGCGGCCAGAATTAGGAAGGAATAAGGATAGGGGTAGGGTTTAGGACACTTCACAGGGGTTGGACTAGCCCTTGTGAAGCAGCCGAACTCGTTTTGTTGGAACAAATTTCACATGAGATTCGACGGGAATCGAACCCGGATCTCAGTGGTGAAAGGCTTGCGACTTTGCAATGAGCCACGAGTTGAGCCGTTGTAGTCAGCAGTTGTATCCGATTACATCGCACGCAGAGATAAGTTCTGTGCAATTTTTATATTAGTGTCTTATATTTGATATTTTGAATTGGTAGGTACAAGTTTTTTTATGAGCACATGGCTTAATTCTGTATCCATCTTGGTGCAGCAGAATAGCATAGTTTCATGTGGGTGTTTCATGTGGGTGCGTGCAGTGCGGTTTACCAGTGGTTAAAGGTTAGGTTAGGTTATTAATAAATGTGTTCATATCCATTCTTGAAGGGAAGGACCAATTCAATGAAAGTGAATTTCAATGAGAGTGGAAGAGTGAATGTAAGTTATATTCACTCGTGAGCAAGAAAGGCTTTATTTATTTATTGTGGCATTTTTTTTCTTTGTTAGTTTTTATAGTTTATTTTTAGTGATGGATTTTTGAACATGGATTGTAATTTTCAACAATACATGTTATTGATATTTTGTCCTGTTATTGATTGTGTTGGTCAATATTATCATGAATGTTATTGATATTTTGAATTTATTTATTCTTAAATTATTGTATTTCGGAAGAATTAATTATATCAAGGCCCATTATGCATACAGTTTGATTTGTCAGTGTCCTACAGAGAATGTGAGTTAAAGAAAATTGGAACATTCTGCTGTGATAAAAGTCTTAAATTACAATGTTGAATTAGATGCAGTGGCTAAAAATTGTATACATAAAAAAATGAACTCCCAATATATATAAAATAAAATTGTAATTAAGGGAATTTTAAAAATATTGAACTCCGTGCGTATTATTCGCACGCGCCCTACTAGTTGATAGAAATTACAATACCTTGTGGAAACTCTGTCGTCATTTATTCCACCCCAATCAAGCAATCCCCCCATTATCCGCCAATTCTGATATTGCTTACACGGAAGTAGACAAATTAGAAATGCTTGCCAATCATTTCAAAGATGCTTTTTATCCCAATATTTCTACCGATCTTAATTTCCAAAACGTTGTACACGAGTTTTTAAGATCCCCATACCATACTGCTTCAATACCAATTAGTTATATCTCTCCCTCTAATGTCAAACAAATAATTAACAATACAAAAAAATCTTCTCCGGGAATAGACGGTATCCTCAACATAGTTCTAAAGCATTTACCTTCTCATTCCATTGCTTACCTAACTGCCATCTTCAACAGCTGCCTCAGATTAGGCTATTTCCCGGCAATCTGGAAAAAATCCATTGTAATCCCAATATTAAAACCCAAAAAGGCCCCGAAACATCCCTCTAGTTACAGACACATAAGCCTTTTACCCACTCTGTCTAAAATTTTCGAGAAACTGACTCTAATCAGACTTAATACATTTCTTCAAGATACGAATCTATCCTTCCTTTTCAATTCGGATTCCGCCCTCTTCATTTGACTACCTACCAACTTCTCAGAATAGTACAAACCATAGGTCAAGCATTTCAAAATAAGCAATATTGATCTGCAGTCTTTTTAGACTTTGCTAGTGCCTTTGACAAAGTCTGGCACATAGGTCACAAATTAAGGAACTACAGCACTCCCGATTATCTTGTCAAAATCAGCAGCAGTTTTCTCGAAAATACAAGCTTTTGAGTGCGAATAAATTCCTCTCTCTCCACCCCTAAGAGAATTCAGGACGGGGTACCTCAAGGTTCACCTCTTTCCCCGACCCTCTTCAATTTGTTTACAGCAGATATACCATGTACCACATCTTGTGTCATGGCTTTATATGTAGGTGACACCGCAATATTTTCTACACACCAAGATCTTTCAGTCGCAGTCAACAATTTACAATCAGCCAATCACACTTTCTCTGACTGGGCATCAAAATGGCGCCTGCACTTAAACGCTGCAAAATGCGAAGCAAAACTTTTCGCACTTAAAAGAATAACCAACCCTTCATCACAATATGAAATTCCCTAGTTCCTTGGCTCCCATCCAACAAGCCCGTAAAATACCTAGGAGCCATCCTTGACACTCGTCTCACATGGAAACCGCACATTGCCCATCTGCTGAAAAAAATATATGCTGCACTCTTCAAACTATATTCTCTTATAAAACGTGAATCGGCGCTCCAACCGGACATAACTCTGCATATTTATAAAACTACATTAAGACCATCACTTACATATGCCTGTCCTGTGTGGGGAGGTGCTGCACAAACAAACCTAAAAGGAATTCAGGTTTCTCAAAATACAATCCTTCGAACGTGGGTTAACGTCCCATGGTATGTATCCAACAAACAACTCCACAGAGAATTGAACATCGATACCATTTCTCAGCACATTTCAACATCAAAAAAATTCTTCTCCAACCTAAACCTAGTTCCCGGTGTCAGACTCTACCACCTGGGAAAATCCAGTAATGGTCCAACCAAAATCAAATCACGCCGTCCCCCTTTCCCACTCCTTTCACACCAGTGCCCTGCGCATAAAATCCTAATAAATGAGGTTCTCAGAGGGGATTCTCTCTAACAAAATTGGTCAAAGTTTATTTAATTTGCATGTACCTCGGTTCACTTAATATTGTATTATTTGTTCAGTGTCTTTATCCAATTTCAGGCCTGTAAAGTGTTTTATCCAGTGCTCGGGTGCAATAAATAACGTAGACAATACTTTTGTGATTCATGTTCTCTTTTAGTGCATTATCAATACGAACATCGTGAAAGTGCTTACCTGTAACATTTACTCGACAAACATAAAATTAAGTGACAATTTTAGCAATTAAGTATGAATGAAAGTACGGGCGTCAGGTTTCGCAGTCCTCAGCCGGCGTAGACTCGCTTAACCGAGGCGCCGGCCAAAGATCATTTGTCTGCTCAGTATAAAACCAGTCGAACCATTCACGACGATTAGAAGCATAAGCGTTTCATAAAAATGTAACAAAATAATAGCGAACAAGGGATTAAGCCATGAAAACCTTTCTAATGAAGCTGTAAAAAAAGTGACAGCTGCAGCTCCAGTTACTAAACTCGACGTGTTTAAAGAAAAAGAAAACACACATTTGCGAATATTAATATGAATGACCTTACAATTATTTTCGTTGAAATGTCACCTCACTAATCAATGAAAAACTACTGGATCATTTGTCGCATCTCTGAATCATCGACTTCACGGCTCGCAATGAAAACCCTAAAACCATATTGCTACAACAATTGTTATTCCTAGTAAAGATAAAGCTTGCTTGAACCTACATAAGAGGAATAAAGTATTTTCGTGGAGCTTAGAAAACAGTAATCTGACAGTTACAGAAATGTTGTGCTTGCAGAGTATTTCCTTGTAATGAGAGTAGTTCCTTGAACATGAGAGTTCACATTTCTAACAAGTCATGTCTCATATGTTTCGACCTACACATTTCATGTAACAACCACAATTATAATGATAATAATAATAATAATAATAATAATAATAATAAGACAATAGTAAACCAGAGAACTTTCGGCCAATCACATGTCTGTCAACACTATACAAAATATTGACATCAGTTATAGCTTCCAAAATTAATGATCATCTGATAAATCAAAACCTTTTACCTCCTGAGCAAATTGGATGTCAAAAGGGGACACGAGGATCCAAAGAGCTTTTGGTTATAGATAGTGTGATCACACAGCAAGTTCGCAAACGCCTACATGATATATCTGTAGGATGGGTGGACTACAAAAAGGCATTTGACTCTGTTCCTCATTCATGGCTTTTACGCGCCCTTGAAATTTATAAGATTAATCCAGTTTTATTGAATTTTCTCTCTGTATGCATGTCCGAGTGGAAGACCTTTATTCACGTTAGGCAAGGTGGTATTTCCTATCAGACCAGGGAAGTCAGAATTCGGCGAGGTATGTTTCAGGGCGACAGTTTGAGCCCACTGTGGTTTTGCATCGCCCTCATCCCGCTGAGCAGAATGATAAGAGAGTCCGGATATGGATATTGTATAAAGAGAAATCCGGATGTTCGCATATCGCATCAGTTTTATATGGATGACCTTAAACTCTACGCATGTAATAAAGACCAACTACATAGTGAGTTTATGCTTGTCCAACAATTCAGCAAAGATATCTGCATGGAATTTGGTTTAGATAAATGTGCGATATTAAATGTCAAACGTTGACGTTCAAGAACAGGAAGGAGGGTTACAACTCTCTAGTGACATCATTATTCAAAGCCTTGGCAATGAAGACACTTACAAATACCTAGGAATGTTGCAGCTATTGGAAATTTCTGACACAAATGCCAGAAATACGATTCAAAAGAAGGTAATCTCCAGAGTAAATAAAATATGTGAGACGCATATCAATTCGAGAAGCAAAATTACTGCAATTAACACATGGGCTATTCCTGTTACAACATATACCTTCGGAGTGATAAAATGGACCGACACCTCTTTGCAAACTTTCGACAGAAAGCTGAGAACGACGCTAAATAAACATCGACTTCACCATCCGCATAGTTCGATACAAAGGTTATATCTATCTCGAAATAAAGCAGGCAGAGGACTGCTAAATTTAGAAGTATTATGTCGTCAGCAGGAGGAGAAACTCCATAATTTTTTCCTTTCACGTGACACTCCACTTCACAAGGCAATTTGTTTTCAGGATAAAAACATCAGCCCATTAAGTTTAGCCCAAGAAAGTAGAAGCTTTTCCTATATAACAGCTCAGGACCGAGTTGATGTCTGGAAGACGAAAGAGCTACACGGCCGGTTTATAATAACGCTGACTGCTGATGATATTGATCTGAAATGGTCCACGGAATGGCTACGAACAGCGGGGCTTTATGGTGAAACAGAGGGATTCCTCTTCTCCATACAAGACCAAGTAGTGAAAACAAGAGCTTATCAAAAGTATGTCTTGGGCCAACAGATCAATAGCAGGTGCCGATTGTGTAAAATCAACAATGAGTCAATCCAGCATATAAGTAACGGATGTCCATTTTTGGCGCAAACTGAATATTTACAACGACATAATAATGTAGCCAAAGTAATTCACCAGGCACTGGCAAAGAATTATCAACTTGTAGAAGAGGAGCAACCCTATTACAAATGTAAGCCTCAGCAAGTTATCAGTAATCATTTGGCACGAATATTATGGGACAGCACGATTATAACAGACAGGGCGGTTGAAGCAAACAGACCAGATATTGTCTTATTTGATAAAACAACAAAAAGAGCAATGATAATCGATGTTGCAGTTCCCACAGACGACAAACTGGTGTCAACTATTGCTGAAAAGAAACGAAAATACCAACCTCTCGCTGTGGAGTTGAGGGACATGTACAGGTTGCAGAGCGTAGACATAGTGTCTGTGATAGTGTCAGCAAATGGCGTGGTAACCAAGGATTGGTTGAAAACTGGACAAAGGCTGCGATTAAAAGAAAAACACCTCAGAACAATGCAAAAAGCCGCTTTACTGGGCACAGCAAATATAGTCAGGAAATTTTTGAGTCTCGATTAGGGAAGAAAGCGTACTTAGAATATGAAGACATCACTTGAATCCATCAAAATGTAAAAGACTACAAGTTGTGAGAACTGTACTAACACAAGACCATAAGTAAAAGTATTTCTTCACCGAAGCTCCATGACTTCGTACTGACAAATTGTGTCTTGAGATTGTCCTCCGACACTTTTTGTAGTGAAAAGAAAACAAATAATGATGATAATAATAAAACAAGAAGTAGGGAACTGAATAGCTGAGTGTAATTCCATAATGAGCATGTGCATCACAGAACGTGTGAAAATTAGATTAAAGTTCACCAAAATTATCCACATATACGGTAACTTTCCCGTAAAAAAATCCCACGATTAAACAGAATAGTCGGGGAAATCAATGTTGCAAAACATGTAATACCCTGAGACAATGGCTCTACGCGAACTGGAACAAGTAAGGCGGAGAAAGGTCAAACTCTCACACGGGAACAAGAGGGCGGTGAAGGCGCGCGCGCATGAGGAGCGTTGCCGCAAGGAAACGCCCGCTGCGTTCTTCGCGCCGCAGATTCAACGCGGCAACGCGGAGCGGACTGTTTTAGCAGCCAGGAGGTGTAATTCCCGGCAAATTGCTGCAACTAATGAGCGACAGACTCTGCTACTCATTACGACGCCAAAGCACGGCTTCCCATCGCGCACAAGTAATCCCTAATTTCGATTCCAAACTAGAGGTGAGACAACAGCACACACTTTCTCACATCATTTCCAAATTTGTAATTTTCGAAAATTCAATGAGTTCAACGAAACTGAGATCTGCACTATACTTTTAAACATTTCTTGTTCTACCCGTGAAAAAAATGGAAGAAAAAATTTCAAGCGTTTTTTCAAGTTTTTTTTGGAAAAAACTGCGTACATTTCAAGCACAAATTACGAAAAAACACATTCGTTTTTTCTTTAGAGAAAATTAGATTAAGGGTTTATGCGCTAGCTCTGACCGCAGACGCATAGACAGACGTTATGCTGTCAATCCATTTTTCGGTATCAAGGACTTTATATATATTATATTATATTAAGTGATATACCAATATGACGAACAATTTTTATTATGTAAATGTCATTTTATTTGACATAGAATATAGGGATGGCAATAGACGATCGCGAGGGGGTCGCTATGTGACAAACAACCAGCGTTACGGATCATTTTCGTTAAGTTGAAATGACAGAGCAGAGGCGGAATAAGCATTTTTTTGAGAGACAAAAGATAGATATAAAATTCGTATGCTTCCGAGTTTTTAGAAAAAGTTTTTAGTTTCTTATATTAGAATAGAGCGTTCTTGTAAGAAGAAAAATACGTATCTAGTTTACCACCCGAGACGTTAGTGAGGAAAGTCAGGGATTTTAATAGTATCGCTGGGAGAATTTGGAACCAGACACGGACAGGCGAGGACTTCATCCAGAAGCAAGATTCTGCTGCGTCGACGGAGAAGGCTCAACGGGGCGCCATCGAACGAAGAAGTGGAGAGCGCGCGAAGATCCACGAATGAATAACAAGGTGTAATACAGAGAAATAATACTATTGTAATACAGAGAAAACTGGTCATGACCAAAGAATGACTCATTTTTGATTATCATTATAATAAATTCTAATTTGTTAAGTTGAAAGAAAGCTGATTATCGTTGTTTGTTCCGTGCAATCCAGCATTTTAATAAGATTTTCAGACTCCTCGCCACTCCGTATGAATGGCAGATTGAATAATTGGTTGCAGAGTAAGTAGCAACAATTATGAACTTCGAACCCCAATTAACTGAGCTAGCACAACATAATTTTGGAATGAGAGATTTTTAAATTTCGTAGGAATCATTAGGTTTCAAGTGCAACCTTTTCCTGGCGCCCAAATCATATTTATCACTAATAATTATCTTTCAAAATGTCGCTCGAAGTGGGGCTTGTTTTTAAATAGAAAGACGGGGCTTGTTTCAAATTGGCCGCAGTTAACGTCTGGCATTGATCAATATATATTGCGACGGAACACGTCGTCGTGTTTCGCGACGCGCCGTGCACTCACCAACTGATGAAGGGTCAGGGCGGTTATACCCCACGAGATCTTATTCTAGCGTGGGTGTCTCCAGCCACATGCGACGTCTTCTCTGCCGCTCTGTCGTCTCGGGCCCTACCAGTTGTTTATTCAAATTGAACTTATTTCTTTCCCAGGAATCCCTGCTTGGAATATGACTGAGGAAACTCACACACATTAACAACAATCGCTACTATAGACTTAAGAACACTTCATTGATAAAAACTTCGATGATACAAAATTTGCACAAAACTTTAACACACAAACCTCTGCTCTGCGTGATTTCACAACTATAGCACAAGCAATGATTAGGTTTCTAATGTAAAATCTCAAAAAGTACTGCGGATTTTATCGTTAATAATTCTGCGATCAGAATCTAATGTCTGACGCTATTGATTTCAAATTTCATTAACCCATAATACAATGCACTCCGACGCAACCAGCTGGCGCGGAAATAATCGTACTATTGTCCATCCTCACTTTCTAATTACACTTTCTACGACCTTACACTATTTAACCTAGTTTACACTTTCTTTATATGAATTTTTATCAAATAACAAGGCAGATTAGTGATGCCTTGACCCACAAAATGGAATTTAACACAATCTCAAATGCAAATTTTACCAGAGGGCATCGGATTTCTTTTACAGAAAAGCAAATTCTCTAAGAATTCTGTGGATTTACGGGTACTCACTATCGTCCCACGGCTCTTGGCCGTGTGTACCTTGGGGTTCAGCTTTTGCTGCAAGCAGCGTGCCAGCGGCCGCCCATCAGTACGAACCTTTCCCGTTTAAACGTGCGTTGCTGCCCGTCCCGCTAGTACATGGTATGGCATTCTCATCACGTGAGTTTCCTTCCTCGCTCTTCCACTTTGACCTTTCCAATCGTTCGCCTCTTCCTCGATTCTCGCCTTCCTGCTGTCTCGTCGACCCTCCTTGGTTTTCTCTACTTCTCTGATCACCCCACCCCCTAATTCTCTGTTTCCCCTCTTTCGGGTCCATTATCGACCCTGACATTCATCGCGTTCACATTCACCTCGTTTGTAGTTCTTGGATTGTTGGCGAACGTCAAGTCGAAACTCCCTAATGCTTCTTGAAATTTTCCCAAGTCCGTATGGCAGGCACTTCTCAGTAAATTCTGAATGGTAGTCGGAAAGTGTCTGGTAAGTATGCAGATAATTTCCTGTTTGCTCATGGGTGGTGATAAAGACCCAAAATTCATTATGCGACGAGCCGCATAGTCGCGCATCCCGCCTGCATTCGATGGTTTATAGACGCTATTCATTAATCCCATCTTGAAATTTAGCTGTATGTCGTCACTCCAGTACCTTCGGAAGAACATCTGCTTAAATTAAATTGTAGGGAATGGTGAGAGGGTGTCCGCCCAAGTTCTCGCGTTTTCTTGCAGCATTTGATATACTACTTGAGTTTTACTCCTCTCTGGAAGATAACTCACCGCTAAATATCGTTCCACCGCCCTCATAAAGGAGTAGGGGTTATCTTTCGCGTCGCCCGAGAATTTCAACGACGATGGTATCGTTATATTGACAGACCCTCCCACCACATTCGGAGTCATCTTAATCTCTCTTAGTTCTTGTACCTCCGTTTGCAGCAAGGTGACGTTGTCCTCACATTTTCGAACCTCCCTCCGCATTGCGTTCTGGCAGGACTCTATTGACTGTTTTAATTCTCTCTTCGTGCTTGCTATCTCCTCCCGCATCTCATGTTGGACTGATTGTAATGACCGTTTTAAATCTCCTTCCGCGTCTGCTATCTCCCTCCTACACACCTCGATCTTCCGTTCGACCCCTTGCGAAATATCCTCCACTTTTCCCTGAAGCGATTCGATAGCTTTATCCTGGGTTACAATCCGCTTTTCCATCTGTACTCTAATGTTTTGACTAATTTCATCGCCCATCTTCCGAATCTGCCTCTCGAACGAACTGATCCTCTCCATTACCAATCGGTTCTGTTCCTGTGCCAATTGCTTCTGTTCCGCACTAAACTGCTTCTGCTGCTCCTGCATCTGTTTCGCGATTTGCCTTAATTCCTCCGTAGACTTCTGATTCTGTTCCTCACTTAACTACTTCTGCTCCTGCATCTGTTTCGCAATTTGTTTCAACAGGCCGAATAAATCTTCCCTTTCCCTTCTCCTCATCGTTTCCGAACATGGCGTTGCGTGCTCGCCCCATCCGACTCCATTCTGATCTTGTCGGAGTCTTCAAATTGCGACCTATCTAATTGTTCGACTTCGTCCCCCTCATAATTGCTTCTACCATTATCCTTTTCTTCGTATACCATCGCATCAGTTCGACTCTCCATTTTTAATACCTGCTTCTATGCTACTATGAATCTTCTACTGCCTCACCTAACCTCCACAAAATATATGCCCCTATGTTCACTGTCCACTGTCCACACTGTCGCCTTACACCTCAATTTCCATATAATCATCTACTGAACCAAATCACAATGTCCCGACACAAACAACTAAACTTCCCATGTGTCAGTAAAAACACACACTAATGCAATAATGAAGCAATAACAAAATACATAAAACACCATGATATAATCACCTCAATCTCACATACACATATACTGAAACAAACTGTCTGATTTTATTTTTAAATTTAATATTTCCTCTGCCCTTCTAATATTAATTCAACGTAACCCGTTCCAAATTTATAAAATAATATGGGCGCCAGGAAAAGATAACGTTAATTCAATTATTAAAATTATACTTCAACTGCTATTTCCAATAAATTAATATCCGGCTAACTGGGTCGATGGGTCTTATAAGAAATAATCGCTATTGACTGATAATAGCCGATTATTCGATCTGCCATATGTACAGAATGGCCGAGGAATCTGAAAAGCAAATATACATTTCTAGCTACTCATTTGCTGGAATTGGCTAAATGAAAATAATCTTTTCTATTCACAGAAACTTGTAAGTTTATTCATTTTTCATTAGTAACAATACGAAACTTTCGGCCATCACTAGTCTCAAACCTTACATTACAGTACCCGTCTTCGCGCGCTGTATGGACCGATGTCGCCGCGTAGAACCATTGTCAATCTTCGCCGGTGTCGATGGCTCCAGATCCAAATACCATCTTTTCTTCCGTTCTGGCACAAGTGTATTCAAGTCACTGATCCTCACTGCCTCATAAGTTGATAAGACTTAATTAATTTTCCTTTTAAAAGTTCTCAGTTCTTTCTACGCGTATACTTAAAATGTTAAAATTCAACTTTTAAATTATCATTGAAATATACACCTCCACATATTGACTTTGCCACACAATACTGAAATAATATTTTTACCAACATAGCCTGATATGACCAATTAAATTTGAAATCTTCCTACAAATATGATGTATTGATTAAATAAAAACACTAACATATGCAAGGAAATTTTACATGATCATTTAAACATACACCTTGGCACATTAATTAGAGAAAGACATACAAATCTGTATTAAACTTTTACATAATCACTGACTCCACATTTTAACATCTTCATTTTGCAACACCAAACAAAGACAGTAATTTAAAACAGAGACCTGGTTCGAATAGTTAACTTCCAACACCTCCTAATAAGGGTTTGCACTTGTGAAGATGTGATTTGTTTAATTTTGCTTGCAAAATCACAATCTTCCCCTGTCCAGTCTGTTCGGACGCCAAATATGTGACCGTACTTACCTCAGTTTCCCGAATTAAGGATTCTGGTTGACCAAGCAAGTACTTACTACGTATTAAAATTTTGAATGTAAGATCGAAATGATGAGGACAAGGGATCGTTCTAGGGGGGAGCGCCTTTATTAGGAGGATGTTGGCTTTGGGTTTGATACTTTTCTCGTTCAATTCACGATGCACCAAGTTACACATTACAATTATTCGTTTATTCATAAAAACATGAATATGTTTAACAACTAAACAAATCTTCATTATATAATCTCATGCTGTTAATGTGACCAACATCATTACCAATTAAGCTGTTTGAAATATCTAGTCATCCGGGAGCTCCCACACTCTTATGCAATAATAGTACACCAATATTCTACATCCTACATTTTCACATTCACAATTATTATTACCTAACATTAATCAGTTACAATCTATCCCTTCCTCAGTACACGGTTGTGATTGTTCATCATTACGTCCTTCCTCCACATTGTACACTCGGAAACTTATGATTACAATAATTCAACCCGAATTTCACGAATATTACGAGCTTCGTTACTTATCTGAGGGTCCCGTAGTCCTGTCGTGGGAAATGTAACCGCCTCTTCGAATGTCCTTGACGAGGTCGAGCCACCCGCCCGCCGACTGCGTGCTGTCCACGTGGTCGCCGTGCCGTGCCCTGCGTCCTGCTATTTCACCGTTCGCTTCCAACGTCCGGGCACGAATTCAGTCTCCTTATTGCGGTGTACTTGCTCGAAGCCGTTGATTTCTCCTTACCATAATAGTTTATAGCCCACGCACATTGCTGCACCACGTGCTTTCACATCACTTAAGTTTCATGCTTATTGATGCTCGGAACGCAACGACTTTTAATATTATACATTATTCCGATGCTCCGCGTGCTCGTTTACTCGCATATTAACACTTCCACGCACCTTCACCCCTCTATGTATTCCGATTTCCTTCCCTCGCCTCACACACGCCATACAGCTCCGTGCGCGCCATTCGTCATGTCTCCTTGTACTGTCCTGAATCCTACCTCCTCTCTCAACGGTCGTGACTCGTTCCTAGAATCGTTCTTCTGGAAGATCGATCTGCGGTCTTTACACACACGCCAAATTTGAATTGGTACTCTTTGTTCTTTTCCTGTTTAATGGCCGAATGACCGTTAGGTCATAATATATATTGTGACGTAACGGGGTGCGGGGCGTAACGGGTTCTTACTTTAAGGTTTGCAAGATACTTTTTATTGATACCTCCTATAACGGAAGTCGGGGACCGGGGGCGGAGTTCTTGATCTGGTTGCTCCCACGCTTCCCGAAATGAAAACCAAGTGCAATTTTTAAAAGAACCAAAACATCTTTTAATGGACATTAACATCTACAAGAAGTCTGGTCACATTTGCTTCCGTGAACCATTTACCGCGAGAGGCCTCTCCGTCAAAATAAGACACAAAGATTACAAATCATACAAAAAACAACAAAACTTAATTCTATTTACAACTGTACAATTATAGTTCTACAGCCGCGGCTCCTCCTGCCCTCTCTCCTGCTGCCCGCGACCTCAAGGCGCCGTTCAACAAAGTCATCACACAACAATGCCCCCCCCCCAAAAAAAACATAACCTAGACGCGGCATCTCGGTACAGTACTTATCGTGCGCCATGGGCCCGCCACCGTGCCACCTGCCACGGTCCGTTGGTCTCCAGTGTCTTTAAAAAAGGCCGTGTCCCCCGGCGCTGATAAGCGCCGCTGCCACAGTCCGCCGCTCCAACGCGCGCCCTGACTCCGCTCCACTCCACAGTTGACGCCGACTCCTGGCGAGGATACATTTTTCAAACAGTTTTCCTAAGGAGGGCAGAAGACTAATTCGGCGATAACTTGACGTGTCGTTTTTTGGCTTGTCTGGTTTCAGAATAGAAATGATGTGGGCGTGTTTCCATTTGCGAGGGAAGTATGACAGACGAAGAGATGCATTGAATATTGATGTTATATGTAAAATGGCTGTGAATGGAAGGCATTTAAGTACGTACGTTGGAATTAAGTCGTGAACACTGGAAACTTTTGGGGTAGCGACAGATAAAAGGTTCACAATTTCGGTGGGAGATATGAATTTTGGACATCTTGGGACTGTTGTTCTGGTTCGGCAGATTTCTTCAAGGAGTAACTGATCATGAAGGGGATTTTCTGAAGGATGGGGAGTGAAGGTTGTGGCAAAGTATTCACCTAGTACTTTGCTTTTATCTGCAGGAGTAGTTGCTACGGATGCCGCGGTTGTTAGGAAGGGTATATTAGTTGGTTTGCGCAAGAGACGGCGAGTGATATTCCGCAGCGTGTGATCGCTTGGGTTGGCGGTTTGAGTTTGGAAGTGGAGATATTGGGCGTTAGATATTGCCAAAAGATGTTTTACTATTTTAGTGAGTAGGCTTAGGTACGATTTTAAGAAGGGGAACTATGTTTTTGCCAGTGATTACGTATGTATATTTTGTGATATAATAGTCTTTGTAAGATTGGTGAAATAGGTAGTGGGTTGCGTTGATGTATTGGAGGAGCTGTTAGGTCTAAACTATCGAGAATGGTGTGGGTGAGGGAGTCAATGGCTCTATCAATTTCTTGAGAGCTTTTCAGTGATGGAAGTGGTGGCAGAATGCGGGAAATCAGGATCTGAAAGTTAGGCCAGTTGACTTTTTGTAGGCAGTAGGGCTGAGCTGGGCGATTTTCTTTTAATGAAATATTCAAGGAGAAAAGATGAGGTCGATGGTCTGAAGGGAGAGCGATGTGTGGCTCTACAATAATATTGTAGCAAAAAGTTGCATGAGATACCGAAGTCGAGGATGTCTGCTGGTATTGAAAATTGGTAGGGATAATAGCTGAGAGAATCAGGAGCATGCACTGTTAGATTTAATCTTTCAATATCTGCAAGAAGAAGGATGCCGGCAGGAGAATTGATTCTGCTACCCCATACTGTATTCTTAGCGTTCCAGTTCCCAACAACAATTGTAGGTTGATTTGATAAAAACAGTGGGTCGATGATGCCTGTTTTATAAGGAATATTGGGGGGCTTATACACTGAGGTCACAATAAGGTGGGATTGTCCGGTTTGCTGTACTGCAACGTTTATATTTTTAAACTTGGGGTTTGCATATTCAGGGAGATGATGATGGGAGATATTACTTTTCGTAAAAATGGCTACACCACCACTGCTACGATTTCGTGGACGAACATATCGATACATCGTATATCTAGGAATGAAAATTTTGATAGAGGGACTCAGGTGGGTTTCTTGGATGCAAGCTACATCGATATTATTGCTATGGAGAAAATGTGCGAGTATGTGAATATTGGTTCGTAGGCCATTTGCATTCCACGATATTAGGCGGATTGAATGACGGGGGTTATTTTTAGACATAAATTTGAGGATAATAAAATTTCAGAGATTGGAGAATTGAATTGGTAAGAACGGGGATTATTTAATTTAACAGATTCGAAAGGAATATTTCAACTTGTTGGGAAATAATTTGTGAAATATTTGAGAGTGAGAGTGAGTTGGAAATGTTGAATGTTTTAGGAAATGTGAGTACAAGGGCGATTGATACGAGGACGGTGGTCTCGGTACGGTCGGTCTGGGTATAGTGCGTCAAGAGGAGAAATGTTCGGGGGTCTTTCTTGAGGTGTTGAAGTGGTGAGGAAGGGAGAAGGGGCGGTGAAAGGGTTTGGGGGAGTAAAAGATATTGTGGGCAGAACTGTTGGGGCATGTTTGGAGGTTGGTTGCGCGACTGGGAAGGAAGAACTTTTCTGGATAGAATATTTTGGTAAACCTGAGATTCACGGCTGGAGGCCCGATGTGGCTTTTCACAGTTTTTTCACATTTTGTTTTTTCATTAGCGCACTCGATAGTAGCGTGTTGACCCGCACATTTCCCACAGCGTGTTAGAAAGCAACAGTTTTTCTTATAATGTCCGTAGGTCTGACATTGCCAACACTGAACTGGACCAGGTCTATGACGACGCTCTTCTATTGTGATGACGGCATTAAGAAGTTTCTTTAAATTGTAGATTGCCATTCCTTCGTTGGTTTTAGCGAGAGTTACTGCACATAATGGCCATGATTTGCGTTCTCTATTTGTTAACCTTATAACTTATTACAGGTAACTTTTTTGCTACTAATTCCTGAAGTATTTCTTCTTCTAAATAAAAAGTTGGTACGTTTCTGAATACTATTGAGATGGTAGCTTTGGTTGGGTCTCGGTAGGTATGGTAGGATAGGCCTTCAGTTGATAGATTTTTTCGGAGCAGGGTGAAATCATCAACGGAGTTTACAACAACTTCCGTGTACGATCCTTTAACTCTAGTGGTAAAATTTGCATGTTTTAGTAGATCTTTAATTATTTTCTGGAGTTCCGCGTGAGCAGGAGGGTTGTGAATGAAAATAGGGGGTATTTTTTCGATTTGTGGAGGAGAAGGATTAATATCGGCATCTTGAGGAGAAGGATCTTGAGGAATATTATTTGCCTCATCAAGTGAAGTGAATCTGTTGCTGGTGACAATATTATATAACGGGATAGTTCCAGGAGTAGGTAGGCTGCTCGGGCACTGTTCACTGGTATTTGGATACTGCTATCGCTGGCGCTTAACTGAAGGCGATTCTGTTGTACTTATCTGATGAGATGGAGGCTGCCTCTCCAAAGATGGTTGTTGCATGGCATCTGATGAATACGCGGGTTAGCTCGCTGATAACGGCTGAATGAGGTGTGGATAGTGGAAAAGATGAGGTGAATTAGGATAGAAATTATTTAAAGTATGCAGTGCTGTGGATACAGCTTCGAGGAGTCTTGGGAACGGATCTCTTGATTCTTCCATGGCCAGTGATGAAGAAACCTTGCAGAAAATTCGTCAATGATCGGACAGTTATCCTCACAAAGCAGAACTTGAAGTAGTCACAAATAATACTTCACAGATTTAAGAAAAAATATAAATTTAGTAAGCACTGATCGCACTAAGAAAGTCACTATGAAAGGCACTGAACCGTAGCGCTTCGGCCACGGCGCGGGGCTTATCTCTGGTCGACGCGATACTAGCGAGAGAGAGGTGTACACAGGTCGACGGTTTAGCTGGGAATGAAAAAATATTGTTATGAATTGAAATGCAATGTTATGCAATGACTGTTATGCAGTCAATAATAACTCTTTCACTAATTATTGGTTTTGAACAATTTGAATACGATTAAACAATACATTGAAAATACACTAAAAGAACAAATATTATCGTTAATAGAAAAATGAAAAAAATAGGTTTTTACAATTTTTTACAGGAATTAGCTATTTGGCTTCCTTTTACGACTGCAATATTGTAAAAGATTACGTTTAAATGATTTTAAAATAATTTCTCGACTATTTACGTCTGTAAGTGAGGTGAATTCTATCTCTGTAGAATAATTTTCGCTTCTTTAAACAGTACTTTTTTTGAGAATTTCTAGTGAAGTTTTCTGACTCACGACACGTCGTCTCGAAGAAATATTTCCACAGCTTGGAGCGGCGACGGCGACCCAGGTCCTTTCAAGGTCGTGGTCCTTTCAAGGTCCTTGCTTCGGCGAACACGTCCTCTGGTGAATCGCTACCACAGTCCTTCGAATTTTATTCAATGTGACTGCAATATCTCCGCATAATGAATTTCTTACGTGGTAATCCAAGACGAAAGACAAAAAAATCTGGAAATAGAAAGAAACATTTCCTATAGCACATGCTTTCTACTTCAGTATACGTTCTTCAACGTTGAAATATATTATTTCCTCGTTGATAGAAAAATAGTATATTTCTACATAATGCGTTCACGTGAATTTATCAGAATATTCATGATTTAAAATTCTCAATTCTCTCATACATTGTATCGTTATTTTAACATGAGACGAATTACCTTTTTCAAGCTTCTTATCTTCGAAATACGGTGAATTCTCCTCTCCGTCCAACACGAACAATTTCGGTGCGTCCAGATCGGCGGTCGGCAGCAAAAGAGAGAGCTTTTCGTAGCGGTGCTTTGCACTAGTGCTGATATTTTCAAGGGTGATTTGTGATTGGTTGTCGTTCCATTCTACGCGAGTGCTTTCAGAAACTTTAATAAATTCTCGCAAGGGATACCCTTTACTGCTGGCGCGATCTCTTGCAATTCGGTAACATTATAATTGCATCTTGTCGTGTCTTGACGTTCTCGGGTGCTTCTCAAAATCAATGGAACCGACATATGGGCGGTTACAACATGCAAATTTTCGTTGAAAAGTTTTTCTCGGGAAACTTTTGAGTTTTCAAGTATCATTCGAAATTAAATAAATAAATAAATAATGATGGAGAACAAACTTAATTTGAAAATCTAATGGTGCTAAAATAGCACGTACTTTTTCGCCCGTACTTTCAAGAAAAATTACGCAAAAAGTACTCAAACTTTTGAAAAATTGTACAGGACATTATTTAAAAATCCTTCAGGAAAATATTTCAATTGGAGACAAAAAATATATCTTTATAATTGAAGGGATTACCCACAAAAGGTGCTAACTGACAAAAAACTTATTTTACAGGAACCAAAAAAACGCTTAATTATCAAAATATTGATAATTCTGCACTGGTTTTGCGGCTAAATGGTTTCTATTTGCCTCATTGTGAGTACAGCATCAGCATTGCTACGTTTGAAGAAGTTTATTCAGAATATTGGTCATTTTAGGTACAATCTAGTGACAGAAGGTGTTATTTACGCCAGTTAGCACCTTTTGACGTTTGACGGGCACAGTAAATCAAATCAAATCTTTATTGGAATATTCAATGAATTTGGAAGTAATTGTATGTATAAATACGTTTACTGTTTTACATTACATATCAATCAAGCAATTAACATTAACTTGTCAAGTCAACATAATGGAGGCCAGTTCAATGCAACTTTAGTACAAGGGACATTCTTGTAACGGGTTCACTTGTTTCGTTTAATGCTCTTGATGTACAATAAGGGCGGATCCAGCCGAATATTTTGGAGGAGGTCATCACAGATTTTTAAAAAAATGAACATATCTGTTATTATATTGTATATTGTTTTTGTAGCGTATATATACTATACAATATGATTGTTTAAATAATTACATAATAAATTCCATGCCATGTTCCATAAATAAATATTTAAATAATTTTGTCAAATAAATGAAGGTAACGAATGAAAACTCTAGGCTTTAGCAGGGCCCCCCTGCTTCCTCCCCCATTGAATCCGCTATGGTGTGCAGTACCCACGGTAGATAGCACCTTTTGCATCTTACCGTAATTGGAGGCGTTTTCGCTTGAAATGTGTCCCCTTGTAGTTTTTAAACTATTTCCCAACATCTTTGAGCTTCTTATTCTTCACCCTTTGCCAATAGTCATAATTTACCTACCTTTTTTTACCTTTATTCAGTTTTACGATGTTCGTTGCGGGTGGCGTGTGCGCCTTGTCCATTTCAATGCAGATAGCACCTTCTGCATCTAATGCCAACTTTCGAATATCAAAAATAATGTTTTGTAGTAAGTGTACGCTCATGGGATTGCACCAGCAACATAATTCCCTCGCATACAACCGTTCTACATTCAAATGTAACTTTAAGCGAAAGTGTCATTTAGCACCTTTCGATGTATTTTCCCCTTTCAATTGCAATTGTAGTAGTAGGAAGACGCCGAAAAAATTTTCAATTTTTGAAATTTTAGAAAATTAAGAGTTTTGTATGAACATAAGACCTGCACCATTCTCGTAAACGACCTTCACACTATCCACACACACTTCACAAAACTTTTAAAAACATTTAAACATAAAATGATGGAGCTATTTTTTTGAAAATTTTAAACCTCTGGAGCTTCGTGTAAAGTACCTCTCAAAATTAAAATATCTTATTCAAATTCAAGGGGCCGTGACATGAGCCATATCGATCGGGGAATATCAAATTTGGAGAAAATCGACTGAACGGTTTAGCGGCTTGCGTTGTTCACAGACGGACAGGCATTAAAAACACTGTTGTCGCGGACCCTGAAATTTGAAACCGATATTTAACTTTGAAAGTATTTTACATGAAGATCTTTGAACATTTTTAAAAAAAAATTGTTACAATTTTTTTATTAAATTTTGTTGTGATAGATTAAGGAATATTAATTTTGGAAAAAATTGGCTGAACGGTTTAGGCGCTAATGTTTATTTTATGTTTATTTTGATTTTTATTTTACGTCAAAAAACAGTTCAAACTGCGTATGACGTGCTATGGGGAAAGTGAATTGTGTGCACATTTTCAAAATTCTGTGATCCCAACACTAAGTCATATACTACTTAATTTTTTTAAAAAAATCTCCATGTTTACCACAGACAGACAGAGGTTATGCCAACAATCTCTTTTTCGGTATCAAGGACCCACAATACATGGATTCCAATTACCCAACGGTTATAGAAAGTAATTTACTCTATACAGGCCTAAGATTTGTCCAATTTTTTGTCACCCAAGCTGGCAATAAGGTTTTCTGTCGAAAATTCGCCGTTTTTTCCCGCACCATTACAATACTTTCTCTGTACAGCATAAGCAGAGTACAGAGTAAGAAGTAGGGAGAAAGCAAAATTTTAACGTGATCTCATTTAAAGTTGCACAATTTGGATTTTTTGTATAGTAAATAAATCTTGAGCATTTCATCAAAGTATCTCCTTTCCTCAATAGGAACAACAATCACATTGGTGATAATCTATTTGCATTTGAGACTTACATTTAGGATATTTATGAAGCTTTAACATAAAGAATCCTTATACTGAATATTAAAGCAAGAAGTCTTTGGAGGTTTTATCTTTTTTTTCTTTCTAAACCAAAATATATTTTAATTACGATTTTAAAAATACAATATCAGATAATGAAGAAGAAACGCTTCGATTCTTCTGACCTTCACCAAGTGCACATGTTTTCAAAGAGCCTTAGGTATTGTGAGGCTTGCATGTCGACTGAAGAGCGTGCCTCCTATGAAAGCAAGGATCAGTTCAGAAGTCACCTCCCTTCAACGTGCACGAACCTATCGTGCTGCAGCGCCGCCAAAGCTTTGTAATTAGCACTTCTTGGAAACGGAGCACGAAGCCTTTCCGCCTGAACTATGAAGCTCGTCTTCGTGTGTCCTCTCTGCTTTCTTTTGGTAATTGTACAAAATATATTTCAATGATTCAATTTAACATTTAATTCTGTGATTCAATTTAAACATTAATCAACTGTTTCAGGACATTGGATGTGTGTTTTATCCATACATAGTGCAGCAAAGTTAGTGAATATACAAATTGTGTTATTGTTTTTTAAGAATTTTATTAAATAATTTGACATGTTTGTTTATTCATCACAAAATATTGACGTTTGTACACAAAAAATTGAAGCAATATAAAAATGGTAATTTGGCAGGAGAAGGTTTTTAATCACAACCTTGCCTTTCTTGGGAACTATTTTTATGACAGTTTTACTTGTGAAAATAAATGATTGTCTAAACATGGTGCATTACTTTAGTAAAAGTTGATTTATTTTAGATATGTGACCTTTCTTAGGCACCAATGATATAAACCTTTCGTGAAGCACTTGTCAGTGATATTTTCCCCTTCCGTACGGAATCGCGCTTTTCAAGTGTTAGTGTACTCGCTACACCTATTGTCACATTTTGTCAATGGTATTCTCCGTTATATTGATAAGTTTGGTTGACTCGATTGTTTATTCGAAGAAACGAAGTTACACATCCAATATCCTCTCAAAATCAAATATAAATTACTCTTCTTGAGACGCCCACAATTTTGGATAATCGTGAAAAACGACACTTCAAATCTCCTTTCTCCAATAAATATTTACAGTATTGATTATTGAATGTAGAATGACTTTAATGTAGAAAATGTGTACTTAATAGTCATATGTTAAATCAATTGATATCAATATATTTTCAATATAGTATAATGAGTGTATTATGGTTTAATTCTATTTTCTGTGTATTATTTGTTAAAAACACAAAAGAGCATTAGAATTCTTTGATTTTCCTATCCGTCCTTGTACTAAATACAAATGTTGTAATATTTATTTTTAGAATTCCGATTTTACATTCTATCATTTATGAATTATTTGTATTATTCCTCTTGAAATTTTAGTTCAAGTCAAAAAACATAATTTTCCGTTCCAGATGCAGACCTCGGTCGAGAGCTCCTTCCTTGGTCGTGACCTCAAAGAAAGGCAATTGGACAATAAATTAAACCTGGAATATCGAATCAACAGAGGTGTGACTTATATCTCGCAGCCTTCGAGTGCACCTGCGAGTAGCCAAGCTGCAACTGATACTGGGGGCTCCTCAATAAGCAATGGCCAAAAGATGAATTACGATATCTTCGAGTCTCCTGACGAGCTTCCTGGCGGCGCTGGCGGACCCGTTCGCGTGGCTCCGGCCCCCAGCCAGCCCGCTGCCTCGCAGCTTCCTCCAAAGTTCGGACCCGTTCTCTTCCCCGACGAAGAAGCAGCGGCGCAAAACAATGGAAGCGGCGAGGATGGGAAAAACGTTCAAGGAGGTCAGAACAGCCAGAACACAAAGGATCCTACTATAGTAGTGAATCCTCCCCAAGGTCAAGAGAATAATCGAAATAATGGGATTAAGACCTCTGGGAGATCCCATCAGAGAGAAAATTCGTCTAATCATGCTAACAATTCATCACATCGCAATGGAAACTCCAAATCGAATGCACTTGCCAATAATAGGCAGAATGAAAACAATGGTAAGCGAACTGGAAATAACTCGAACGGTAATGGTAACGGGCGAGGAAATGGTCGTAAAAATTGTTCCTTTCCTGTGGAAATGATATTTTGCATCTTAGGTCGGTGAGCAACTTTATGTTGTCATATTTTTTCAAAAATAAAATAATTTTTAATTGAAAATTGTGAAATCAGCATATAAAAAGTTCTATATTTTTCCTGAATTTATCAAACGGAAATAGGTATAGTTCTAATTTTCTATTTGAATTCCCTCTCGAAACATAATTTTGTTGTAGCGACTTGTCTACTTTCTTTGAAATTGTATTACGATAAGTACAATAGTACTACAAGATATGAGTAAAATGTACTTTATTTTTTAGCTTTTTTATTTCAAAGTTAAGCAAAAATATCACATAACAACAAAGAGAGATTCAATGCAGTATTTGCATTTTTTTACTTCTCAATCATCATAGAAAGTAATGAAGAATCAGTAATGGGTTAGTGGAAGAATTCCACTTTCAATAAATTTTTAATTTATAGTTACTGCTTAAACTCGTAAATTACTTGCTTAGTGGCAAGACAGTGGTTAAAATTAACTATGGTTAAAAGTGAATAAAACTACAAATGTGTCTTAATAGGTTGTATGTTTATTTATTTACACTAAAAACCCAATTTCCTTGTTTTAGCCTTGTTCTGCAGAACACCTGCTTAGGGTTACAGGAGATTAGGAATCCTGTCTTTATTAACCTTTTGACATTCGTTACCCCTCTACCAGGGCCTCTCTGTAGATTAACGGATCATAAAAGATCTTATCTGATTTGTGGAAGTGGGAGAAGATGGCATGGTACTCGCCATGCTTCATCTTCGTGTTTTCCCTAATATTTACTCTTAGAAATGCCATTAAATATCGGTATTAATTTTGATAGGAAGCTAAATGAACCTCGGGATCGCACTGAATAGGACATAGCTGGGTAAAAATTTTCCTTAATTTGTTTTATAATAGAAACATTAAATTATCAAATCCCTATCAAATGAGTACCAAATTTAGTGACATATTTAACAGTTTAAAACCTAAAGAAGACTTTCGTATGTAAAAAAAAGAGATTCGTAGTAGTTTTTCATTATTTTTCGTGAATACTTTGATGAAATAAGCTTATTTGTTTCAGAGTTATATACTAATTTTATACTACATATTTTTCACACCTTTCGTACTATGTAATTGTTTTAATTACTTCACTATGTTCTTCAAATTAGTTGAGCATTAATGACAGCCAATGTTCCTAGAGTTTCACTGATTTTATTTATTTAACGTCAAAAAGAGTTAAAAACTGTGTGTGGTGTACTATGGGGAGAAGTGTATTCTACGCACGTTTTCTTAAATTCTGGGCTCCTTACCCTATCACATACACAAAATGAGTGTTTTTGGCAAGAATTGGTGAGAAAACAATCGCTCCGGTGTAATAAATACAATCTCGAAAGGCAAATCAGCTGTAAATTTGAGCTTTTATCCCTCATCGTGTTCTTCGTGAAGAAATTGTCCTCCTATCACGAGAAAATCGAGAACGATAATTTGAATAACTATATTTCTCGCCGAATTCTATCAGTCACAGATAATGCACAGATATTGAAATAACATTTATGTATAGGAGCAAAACAAGGGGCCATCTCAGCATTGGCTCAATGGATCAGGAAAACTGGGCGAAAAATTTCATCGAGATGGTCATTTACTTAGAAGCTGAGATGCGATACTTCTTACAAGTTGATTAGAATTATTCAATCCAAATGGTAATTAACACATTAGACACCATTGTTAAAATTAATCTTACTTTTCGTTTGATGCTCGGTATACTCTCTAATTCCTTAGAAAAAGTTTAACAGCAAAAGATTTTACTTGTCACTTAAACTTGTGTATCGATTAAATGATCGTTTAATGTCAACTGGAAAGGTGTTATAAAATATTGTACGTGAATTTTTTTGTAGTGAGCCGTTAATACTGATATCTGATGAATATGATTACTGCTTCGAGTTATATTTACAGACGTAGGCATATATCGACATACAATATATATATATATATATACTAGCTGACCCGGCGAACTCTGTTCCGCCTAACAGCCGGTCCCATCTTTTTCTCGCGTCGCACTCACTGTGAGAAACTGTACTATCCTTGTTGCACTGCGTACGTGCAAAAACGTGCGTTCTCACACAGGAACGCTGTCGAACGGGATAAACAGTATTCTATGTCCGTCTCCTGGATCTAAGCTTCCTGCTCATCAAATCGGTACAGCCGTTCTTGAGTTATAAATAGTGTAACTAACACGACTATATATAGATATAACGGCGAACGAAAGGCGGCTATCATTATCGCCTTCTGTTATCAGTGTGGCGTTACAACAATGGGTTACAACAGGCAACAATGACCGCTAACATGCGAAATCACGCGAAAACGTGCGAAAACGAAAACGTGCGTTCTCACACAGGAACGCTGTCGAACGGGATAAACAGTATCCTATGTCCGTCTCCTGGCTCTAAGCTTCCTGCTCATCAAATCGGTACAGCCGTTCTTGAGTTACAAATAGTGTAACTAACACGACTATATATAGATATAACGGCGAACGAAAGGCGGCTATCATTATCGCCTGGTTATCAGTGCGGCGTTACAACAATGGGTTACATGGGTTACAACAGGCAACAATGACCGCTAACATGCGAAATCACGCGAAAACGTGCGAAAACGTGCAAAAACGTGCGTTCTCACACAGGAACGCTGTCGAACGGAACAAACAGTATCCTATGTCCGTCTCCTGGCTCTAAGCTTCCTGCTCACCAATTTTCAGCCAAATCGGTACAGCCGTTCTTGAGTTATAAATAGTGTAACTAACACGACTTTCTTTTATATATATAGATTATTATTATTATTATTATTATTATTATTATTATTATTATTATTATTATTATTATTATTATTATTATCATTATTATTATTATTATTATTATTATTATCATTATTATTATTATTATTATTATCATTATCATTATTATTATTATCATTATTATAATTATTATTATTATTATCATTATTATTATTATTATTATTATTATTATTATTATTATTATTATTATCGCAGGATGGCCACGTTCTACCGAGCAAAGTGGCTCAGTGTGTAGCGAGCTGGATTCGCAGTCGGGAGGTCTGGGTTCGACCCCCGCGCCGGCCATCCTGACCGGCGTTTTTCGTGGTTTTCCTCGGTCATAAGGCGAGTGCTAGGATGATTCAAAAATCCCACAGTCACCTCCCACCATAATGCGTATTAGAATAATTATAACCATCAAGGAAAGCAACGGGAAGCTACCCTGATTATATCCTCCCAAGAAAACTCGTGATGATGATGATGATACTATGGAGCCATCTAGATGGGTCATGTAACTTTCCTCTTTTGAAGAACAGGACCAAAGAAGACCAGTTTCTGGACAACTTGGAAAACCGGAAAAATCAGAGAATTTCATTGTTGTGGAAAAATCTGATTGAATTTAGCTAGGGTTATAAAACATGATTCCGAATAAAATTAGTACAGAGTTGTTTTCACAATTTTTATTTGGGGAAAAAATTGTTCATTCATACTTTGTTGCGTAGATTCAGAGAGCTGACCAATTAATATCAGGGTAGCATTAATATTTTCTTTAAAGTAGTGAGATATCACAAATTTTATCAGGAATTTTTTTTTCAAATCCACCGAAACACCGGGAAATGAGTGGCCACTGTATTACGCAATTATCTTTGTAGCGGCTAGGCGCTTTAGAAAAGGTAAGACATTACTAATTTAACTTTAAGTGAAGTCGTAGGCTTCCGCAACCAATCATGAAAATCCTCAGGCCGGCCCTGAGGAAGGTCACGACAAGATGATCGAAACGTCGGCAACACAACCTTCGACGCGTTACCCGGACAGCCAAGATCATTTTAATTTAACTTTAAACTATTTTATGCGAGGACACTCCCGCAGTTGTCCTAGTTACAACTTTCTTAATTTAGTGTAAGGTGAGAAGACTTTATAATGAATATTGGAAAATGAGGTAGGTTGCGGGGAGATGTCGCTTGTCTGGTTCTCGAAGATGTTTCTTTTTCCAGAAGTCTTGCGACATTTAAATTCCGCGTTTATATTTTAAAGGTTGCTGCAGTGATTCAAAGATAGTGCAAACCCCAATTGTAAAATTGTAATGGAATTGATCATAGATAATATTACAGGTAGATCGACGAACGTTACTAATATTGTTTTACTTATAAAATAATTGAAAATACCCATCCAGCATTGAACTAATTTAAAAAACGTGTTGCTCCAGATCAGGGTGATAAAACAACGGAGCCTCTTCCAAAAGTTGTGTAGCGTACGAATAGAGAATATTGAGAAAAGTGTTGCTGTTTTTCTTTTTCTTAAGAGTGAATTTCCATTTGCATAATTAATTGACTTCGTACATCTTCGCTACGAAACCGTTGCTTTTTTTATTCCCCCTCAGAACGAAATGTGTGAATACTCCAACTTTAAATAACGAGAACAAAAAATACTCTTCTTTTTGGTTCACTTCGTGGTCTTAACTTGTAGTTGCAAGGCTGAATTATCCAACAGCACTTAGCTTTCATACAATTTGCATGTTTGCGACGTTGCTTAACATTTGCATAAAAGGTTCCTTTCGCAAAGTCGTGTAATCACACTGGTAAGAGTGTTCTTTTAACTTTGAAATTCGGTAGGGTGATCTTAAAGTTTCTTTCTCTGAAGGTGCCCGTGGGCGGGGTGAGGTACTATAATTTTCTGTCGAGAGCGTTAGTTTGCCTCGAACCAGGAGTCTCTAAAGCTCACGTGCACTGGCGATGCAAGGTACATAGTAATGAACCGACTCTGTCTTCAAGGGTAACCATCAAACCTCAGCCCACTGTGTCTTACTTGAGGTATTAGATATCTCAGTGCTGCGGTTAAAATACCGGTTGTTTTCAGGGCCTTTGCTGCTTACTCGTCAGTTTCTTTTGCTGGGTATCGTCTTACCGACCAAATTCTATCGAAGTTCTCTAGTACCCGAGAACACGAGAAGATGTAATTCAGATCATGTAATTGAGAAGTATGTCAATGAATGGAAATACGATGTTTCTTGCGCGAAAGCTCGAGTACAGTGGGCTGCTGATGGTACTTTCTAGAGATAGAGAGCTAAAGGGGAAATTTGTGCTGGGGGTTATTGCGCGTCGTAAGAGATGAAAGATGCATTGTGAATTGCACTGGAGATTCGAAGCGAGAGGGGAAAAAATCGTCTCGTATCCGGCAACCCTTGAACATCAACAGCACGCAAGGGCGGCGGTAATCGTTCCATTGTCTCGAATCACATGCAGAAACAACTCCTTCCTTATAGCCTGAAGGAAGCATCGTATTCGTTTCACAATATCCTCTATGATACTGCAGTTCAGGCTCTAAAGCCCTCAGTGTGATGGTGCGAGTGTGCAGAGAGGATGTGGCTCCGGATTTTGCCAATATTAAGAAACATCAAAACTAGAACTGAGTGGAGTTAAAAACAATGTTATCCAAAAGATGTTTGCGTGGAATTTACCATTTGTGTTAATATGTTGTGAGTTATAATTTCTGTATTATGGGTAATTGTGTAATAATTTTGGAAGAACATTATATTACTGTTAAAATCGAACTAATAATAAGAGTTAGGAGAGAAATGGTGATCATCAACTAACGAGAAAAACATTTTGAGTGGTGGAAATTAAATAGAAAGCAGTTGCATTCAAAATTATTACTTCAGTTGAGAAAGTTTTGTAAGGATTAGCATATAAGAAACGTTGCGTATCAGTAAGGACGATATTGAAAGTGAAAAGTCAGCAAGAAATACCCTTTTTATAAAAGGTCTAATTGGAAGAGAATGGCAAAGTAGTATCGCATTTTAAATGAGATAGAAACCAAATTTTCTTAATCAGATATTATCTATAGTAATATTAAATTATAGTTTGAAAACTAAATAGTATCTGTACAATTAGGTTAGTGTATCAATACACAGAATTAATAGTCTTCCTCAGCAAATATTTTGCTGAAGAAAACCACACAAAATGTTTTCCAAAAAAGAGCACGCATGTTGCTGAAGACGAACGAATAACTAGTAAATCACTGCAATGAAGTGTAAATTTTAATAAAGTGTCTTCACGGATGTTGCAGTAACATAGGGTAATCGATACGGGTACACAGTACCCGTTCGATTCGCGTACACAGTACCAATTCGTGACATAACTAGAAAAAACAGTTGCTGTTTCGTAACAAACACATGTATAGCAAATATCTAACGATGGTCGGACTCTTCCTTCGGGCTATGGTGTCGCTTGATGTCGTTGAACTGAATATGGGAATTCAGTCTTTGACACTTAGTGTGAGAATAGGCGGAAGGACACAATCAAATATTTTCATTTTTCAGTCAAAATCGAAACTGTTTCATTGTTATTGGGTTCTTCCCGAGTTCCCTGGCCGCAGCTTTCGTCCTCCGGTAAGACTGTGCAGTGAATGCATGACGTCACGCCTTGTCGTTTTACACAGGCCTCATGGCGAAATGAAGTGGGAGCCTAACGCTTTTGTCTTCCCTGGCAACATCTTCAAACACGTTACGGACCGCCGTTATCGAACTCATAATAAAAAATGTTGATACGATTGTTGTATAATATAACTCAGAAAGACATTATTAATAAATAATATATTATATTGCGGCGGCGATGGTGTAGCGGTTAGCGTATTAGACTTCTATACCAAAGTTCGCGGGTTCAAACCCGATCGAAGCCGTTTTTTGAGTTTTTTTAAGGGTTTTTTAAGGGGATTTTTAAGGGAGCGATTTTTAAGGGCGAAAAATCCTTCGTACGCCTTCCTTCGGAGGGGAAGTAAAGCCGGTTGTCCCATGTTAGCACATTTACTGCATGTAAAAGATTCTCAAGCCTAAATGATGCATCTGAGCTAAATTCAAATTGCCTGTTTCGTCGCCCAAGTAATTCCTTCTTTCTCCCATGGTTGGTGAAAGGAGTGTAACGAAATTTGTGTGGTCAGACGGAAGAGCAGGCCTCATGGCCTGAGTCTCGCCACGTAAAATTAGGCAAATTCAATTCTATAATTTTTTTTGGGGGGGAGTGGTCGATTTCTATAGGAGAGGCTCCGCCTTACAGCCTTTATGACGAGCCGCGCGTGTGGGGAAGAGTTTGCAGTTCGCTGTCTGGGCCCTCGCTGCGCTCTGCCCCGCCGCGCCGCCAGAGACACAGCCGCGGGCGCCGCCTCCTGTTTATTTCCGGAGGAGCCGCCCACGCTGCCAAATCGCCGCCCCGATCTGCATTAAAGCGGCGCTGTCTCCTGCCCATACCCGCTCCCCTTCACCCACCCCAGCTCTCACTTCAATCCCGTCGCCTACTGCCCTCCATTGGTCTCGCGATTTTCGAGTACGTTAATTTCGGATTTTATAATGTTTTAAACCTTTGTATATTCACGACTCTAACTTTGTAACTTGTGTAAACCAGGAAGCCAGGGAGTACCAACATTTCCAAGACAATAAAAGATTCTGTTGGTGTCAAACAGACCCTGTGAAGGGTTAAGAAAATGACTTTTTTGTTTTGTTTTGTTTGGAATAATAAATTATAGAAATGAAAGACTAGTTTAATTTCGATGAGAACCTTTTCATAGTTTGTAGAAAGTCTCCTTTTGTTCTAGCCTATATCAGCATTTGTTTTCTGACCTCTAGGGTCCTGTGTACTAGGTAATGGGTCATAGGAGGTCTTTGCTGACTTTTTTTGTTGCTTTTTGTTTTTGTTGTGAGATGTGTAAATTGCTATGCTTCATGCATGTATTTGCTCATATCTGTTAATAGAGCCCATAAATATTGGTACTCGTGAGGAAAGAAGGCTAAATGGATCTTTAGATCGTCCTCAATAGGATATTCCAGAATAAAAACTTCTAGTTGAACTGTACCTCAGGTTAGTAAACGTGTGTCCTAACCAGTAAATTGCCACGACGCTATTTGATAATTTCTTTAAGAACTTCAATAACTGTCCCAATTTTCGATGTCCCTTCCCGTTGACTCTTTCCTGATTTGGAGTTCGCACCCCTTCCATTTAATCTACTTTGCACCCGACCCTATCTTCTACTCTGTCCTCCAACATCGTCCCCAACTGCGGCTCTGGATCCTTCGAGCGTGCTGTCATAGGAGCTCCCATTCTATTCTCCGCAGTCCGCCTCCGCCATATCTGCTGCAGCTGTTTACGCAGGGCCTAGACTGGGGCAAATGCTGCGCTGCTCACATTCACCCGGTCTCTTTGTTCCAAAGCTGGGTCGGATTTGCTCTGCTTTCGTGGCTTCTGCAAACACTTCAGAGAGGTGACACTTAATGCCTCGAAGTATTTGTTCACTTTAAATCAATAGTAAAGTCTTTTTTAAGAATTAAATTAATAGAATTAAATTAATACTGTATTTTTGTAAAATTATTTTTACTGAGTTGTCAAAATATTGCTGTAAGATTGTGTGTTATGTTTCCAGTTTACGATTAGTTTGTCTCTTCCTCTATGACCATTTTAATGCTTCAGAATTGACTTTTAAACGTTGTATCAATTTCATTTATGCCTTGCCGAAAGTGTCGAGTCTTTCGAGATAGTTGAGCTACGCTCTTGATCTTTTTCTTTTTTTTCCTTCTTCTTTTCTTTTCTTTCTTCCTCATCGCCTTCTTCGAAGTCACTCTCGCGGAAGGGGAGAAGGTGTTCCAAGACGCCCGTAGACAGTCTCGCGCTTCTTCGATCCGCGGCTGACCCTGTCGTGGCCCAGCCTTCGCCTCTTCCTGAGAGCAAAACACGTTCCCTGTCGACTCCCAAATGCACCGAGGCGTCGGCCGCTAGTCGGCGGATCTCGGACCTGAGGAGGTTTTCCCGACCTCCTGCCCGTTTCGCTGCAGCCTGCCTTGCGAACCCCCGAAGCTTAACTTCAGCTCCAAACGCCGAATGTCGTACCACGTTTACTTCGTTTTCATGAAATATTTTAAAATATATGTTGGGCGAAAACATCCACCTTGATGGAATGTTCATGTAACATAAGAGCACTTGAAACATAAATTATCGATAATACATACTAAATATAATACATAAGCATTGTCAGTAAATTAATTTCTATGTTTAGTTTGTGACCTGAAAAGTAAAATTCATTTGTATTAGTTTCGGTCACTTTAGAAAATTTTGTTTCTAAAAAAAAAATTTGCCCCCAAAAAGTTCTAATACTTATACACGATATTTAAAACAGAGGTGTTCTAAGAGTTCATAGAAATAACATTTATTTTTCACACTGAAAAGTGTCAAAAAGTTGGCAATGTTTTTATCTGTGAAATTTTAAACTATTTTTCTCCATGAATAAACAAAGGAAACAAAAGTACCCAATGAAAGTTTCCAATTGCGTTTCTAAATAAAAGACTTCAGAGTTTGACGTTTTGTTTACAGCTTTTCTTCTCGTGCGTATTCGCATGGGATCCAAAGTTTGCTAGTTCGTTGAATTTTTAGCTTTCCATTTGAATCGCGTCTGCCTCTTTCATCTCGCTCTCTAGCACCACGTATCCTTCCACGTTGCCCTCTCTTGCTGTCACCCTCGCCACTTCCCCCTCCGCTATCCCAACCCTTCCAACTCGTTCTCTCTGCCACGTCTTTCTTACCCCTTCCGTTTCCCCTTCCTTATCCCATTTCACCCTTTCACCCTCGTTCCTTGTTACACGCTCTCCCCCCTTCCTTCCCCGATCCTCGGACAGTTCTGCCCTAACCCTCGCCTTTCACATAACCTCTTCTTCCTCCCCGACTCCCATATCTCTTCCATTTCCCATTCACCCCACCTTACCTCTCTGTCGTACCCAGCCTGTCCCCCAATCTTTCCGTTTCCGTGTTGCCTGTGCCCATCGTTACTTTCCAGAGGCTGAGTTTCAGTTCAAAACCAGTATTGCCATTGACTGCAGTCACTTTGATCCTCTATATCGACTGTGGCGGATTTTCGTTGCTAGCTACATAGCTAGGTCGAATGCAGCCGCTGTCTGGAGGAAAATTCTAGCGTGTCGGGGAATAGGGGGAAATCCTACGCAAGTCGACATGTAGGTCAATGCGGGATCTCACCGTCCAGTGGGGAATGAACGCCGCCACCTCTTTGAGATAAAACATTCACCAAACTGCGGGACTAATGATCAAAGTAGCTGATGTTCCCGGAACAATCAATCAATGTATCTATCCTTCCCCTCCTTCGCACTTCCCTCTCCGTCTGTCTCATCCCCTCATCTACCCCTCTGGCTGTCTACCCTGCCGCTCCCCGCCCTGCTCGCTCTTGTTCCTCCTCGCCTGTCCCTTCAACCCCGCCCACTCTGTCCCTTATGCCCCGCCCGCACTCTCCCTTCAGCTCCGCCCGCACTGTTCCTTCCGCCCCACCCGCACTGTCCCTTCAGCTCCGCCCGCACTGTTCCTTCAGCTCCGCCCGCACTGTTCCTTTAGTCCCACACGCACTGTCCCTTCAGCCCCACCCGCACCGTCCCTTCAGCCTCGCCCGCACTGTTCCTTCCGCCCCACCCGCATTGTCCCATCAGCCTTACCCGCACTGTTCCTACAGCCTTACCCGCACTGTTCCATCAGCCCCACCCACACTGTCCCTTCAGCCTCGCCCGCACTGTTCCTTCCGCCCCACCCGCACTGTCCCATCAGCCCCACCCGCACTGTCCCTTCAGCCTCGCCCGCACTGTTCCTTCCGCCCCACCCGCACTGTCCCATCAGCCCTACCCGCACTGTTCCTACAGCCTTACCCGCACTGTTCCATCAGCCCCACCCGCACTGTCCCTTCAGCCTCGCCCGCACTGTTCCTTCCGCCCCACCCGCACTGTCCTATCAGCCCCACCCGCACTGTCCCTTCAGCCCCGCCCGCACTGTCTGTTCCGCCAGCGCCACAGCCCGTCTTCTGCTGCAGCTTCCGCCCGAGGGCGACGCGGAGCGGGACGTCGAGGGGCGGGGCGGGGAGGGGCAGGGCGGCGCGCGCCGTAAGCGGGTCAGCCGAGCGTCGATAATCGGCTCCCGCCGCCGCAACTGGGGCGGGAGTCGACGCGTCGCGCAATTTGGCAGGCGGCTTTTTTAACAGCGGACTGCAGACACGCTTTTGCCATGCTCTCTTCGGCTGTAAAGGCGCTCCGCGGAATGGAAGCGAGGGTTTCGGACAGTGTAAATAGTGTTTAGCGAAGCCCGTTCAGCGAAGAATGCTGTACAGTTGGAAAGATGGAGAATGAACAAAAGAAACGAGTGCCGAGTAAATGCGGATCGGCAGGCGAACCGTCCGTTTGCTTTTGTCCGTCGTTGGTTCTTTCGGGGATTCTCAATGGATTTAGTGCGATCATTCACAATTCGTTTGCTACGGAATCCGATACGGTATTTATTCAACGAGCGTAAAATCTACTGACTAAACAGTTTCCGAAAGTGACGGCTCTTTCGCAAATACGTGGTTGCGAAAAACAAAATACTAACAATAGATTACAACTGTTGTCACAATTTTGTTCACGTCAGAGTCTTTGATTTCATTGGACTCTATATGCGCTTTTCAGTATTACAATAGAGAATGTGATATGATACTAGTGAATTTTCTTTGTATTTCAAGATTTGTTTAAATTTTTTATCTAAGCATTAATTTGTATTTAAAAATAAATCTGTTACAGTTATCTTTGTATTGTAGGTATTTAAATATGTGGAATATTGCACTTTTGTTCTTTGCGAATAATTTCCGTTTCGTGAAAAAATGTTACAAAATATACAGAAAGTTTCCACGAATATGTATATTCACGCTATTTGGGTCCTACTAATACAGAAGAAACCGTATTAATTTATTCCTTAGACTGGCAGTGAGCATTTCTTCGTTTATAATTCACGTCTTTCTCACTTTCCTCAGGCCCTTCGCCTCTGAGCGCGGGGCTTACTTTAAACGCCCCGAAATGCCGACCTGTGACATTTGAATCGAGAGTGGCGCTCGCGGGAGGCGAAATGAAGCAGCGAGCGGGAGACGCAGCGGGGTCTCGGAGGATGCAGTGTGTTTGTCCCTGGGTGTGCTCTCTCGGCAGCGGGGGCGGGGGCGGGTCGAAAGGGCTTATGAGTGTCTTTTGACAGTTGAGCGCTATCTGCCGCACGCGAAACGGGGAATCCCTTTTAGGATAATGCACAAAAAGCGGATCGCAGGGCGCATTTAGGGCTCTGGGTACGCCCCCACCCCACCCCCACCCCCACCCGCCCTGCTAGGGCGGCGGCTTGCCCTTCATTAGCGCTTAAGCGACTAGGCCGGCGGGCGAGGCCCAGTAGCCCCGTTCCGAGCGGGAAGATACTGCGGCTGAAGACTAGTGCTTAAAACCCTCATGCGGCCCATGTGCTTCTGTTTAAGTTAGGCGTCCGTATGCGGCGCTTTCGTTTATCGTTGAAGGTGCAGATGATGTAGCTTTATCAGATTTTAAATCACCCTTTCGTAACCATTAGATACGTTCATTATCTCTGTTTTGATACAAACAGTTCTGATGCATTTAACATTTACGGATATACAGTGTAAAAGAATCACACGTGATACAGATGTATTAAATTGTTTACTCCTAGGAATTTAAAACAACTTTGCTCGGTAATATTTAGTCCTGATAAAATCCCTCTCTATAGTTACGAAGAACGAGTGTCGTTAAATGCGAAATGATATGAGGGTATGAGTATGAGATCCCATTACCTCGGAAGTCTTGGAGAATATAGTTACTTAGCGTATCTCTGTTGGCACTAGGGATTCTTTAGGAGAAGGCACCCTCAATGTTATGATGTTAATCTGGGAAATGTAAGGCCACTTTTCTGTAGCCGAGTGTCCGGGAGATTTTTTAGACTCGATAGTAATTTTTATCGCTTGATCCAGCAATTAATTTATTGTTAATATTCAAATTAAAGTTGATTTACTTATAAAGATAATTGTTAAGTAACAATCATCGCACATAATTCAACTGCTGTGCTTAATTGTAGGGAATACTGTTATAGGCGCTTTTCATTAATACTAAGTAAAAATATTGTTCACAATCGTTAGTAATAAGTTTACATCATCGGAATCTTAAGAGTAACAATTAGCGTTGGACCATGACTTCCTACGATTATTTTACTATTAGTAATAGGAGGCGCCCATAGTTGAACAAAGGATATATTAAAGGGTGGTGAATAAAACACACTAATACAATTAATTTTTCAGCGCATTCGGAAACTATTGAACGTAATTTAATTTGTGGAATAGTTTCATTAAAACATCACGCGTACACTCAAAATTTCCATTGCTTGTGTGGAACCACATATCGAAACAAGACTCCTTTGTTACAAAATATTTGCATTGAAATTGATATCCACTTTTAAACAAGTAAAGTAAAACTGTTTTATTTGGTTAAAATACTTTTTTTTCGCATTGAAAACGCAGATACAAAATAATTTAAGTACACATTTGAATTACGTTGAAGATTATTTTTAGGCCGCCATAAGTGAAAGTGGTTACTTTATCGGCATGCCCGACATGCTAGAAGTTCATTTTTTATCACCAATTTTACAAGCGAGACGATGGTCAAATGTTCCTATAAAACTGTGAATGTAAAAAGAAAATGAAATACTTCTGTGTGACCTCATCAGCTACTATGGAACTTAATGTAACATAGTACGTAATTAAGTGATTTGTACAGTTGAATTAAATTAAAATGAAATTCAGTTAGGTTGTCTACGTCGCCTATCAACTACAAAGCTATCGGCTTCGTCCCACAATCCTTCCTACACGCAAATTACAACGCCACTTTTACCACTCGTATCACATGTACGTAATTATTTTTTGTCTCCTGTAAAATCTATGGTACTGCAACGTCACCAAATGGCGCCCAGACCTTCAAACTCCCCCCTCCCCCTTGGTGACCGGCCATGTGGTCTCAGAAGCCTTCCGCACGTTTCAGAGACTAGGGGGTGGCTTCCGTGACCACCAAGAGATTGGTGGAGAGGAGAAGAGGCGTTCGTTTTAAGGTTGCGTAGCGTGCGGACACAACTTCTGCCCCGGGAGGCGGAAGTGTATTCCTCGCGACACTACTGCGTAGCACTGAGTGTCTGGACACCGGCGCGGTAAAACGTCTGGGTGAAGGATACACTAGCCTGGGGGCAGAGAGCAGTGCGCACGGGAGTCATGGAGGTAGATTGCGAACGTAACCCCAGAGCTGTAAATAGTGTAAATCTTGTAAATAAATAGATTTGTAAATAGAGTTCGTGTCCGTGTTGTCATTTTGCTACCACGACACCAGGGTATGATCATGCGGGGTATTGTTCCTGAAGGCTAGCTGTGCTAATCCTCCCGCGGATTCAGAAGGCGAGTCGGAGGAGGCCGTGGGGCGGGGTCGGAGCAAGGGGGCGTGGGCGCAGAGTAATGGCCCCTGCACCGGTCGAGCACCCGCACGCATACGCAGTCGCCACGCGTGCGCCGCACGTGGCAAACCGACCGCGCCGCGTCGTCGCCAAATCGGTGGGGGCCACTCGCAAGGGCGCTTGTTTGGACGAAGCTCGTCTCTGGGAGGAAATGCGCGACGTGTTTGCGCCGGTCAGTTGGGATTGATTGTTTCCGGACGCGTCTACCGCTAAGATCATTAATCCAAAAAGTGTAGTGCACGTTTTTATCGCGAGTGGTGGCGGTGATCTTCCCCGCTGGATGACTAGATCCGACGGTGACCTACAAGTTGGCAAGTGGGATTTTCCACAACAAGGTATCTCCCACCAGCGAGTTATATCCCCATGCGGGACAAGCTCTAAGCTCCAGGCTGGTCTCCCGACGCGCCCATCATTTGATGCCCTGAGTCAACTAAGCCGGTCAATCAGTTTGACTTGTCAATTGTTTTGTCTAATGTTCGTTATGCAATGATTGGATCAGAAACTGTATTTCTTTCCTATTGGAAGCAAGAACGAACTTTTTCCAATTTAGGGACGTTCAAGAAATAATTTCTGAAACTTCAACATAATTTAATGAATCATTTCATTTATATTTACACATCACGACGTTATGATCAATCATTTATTTCAGCATACTCGTTTCATCTTTTTGCGTCGTTTTTGTTTGTGAGAGTGAACTGCATTCTCCTGTAATAATTTTATAGGGCCTTCGATCATTCTTATATTTTTGGAAATTCATAATAATAAAAAGGAAGGAAGTAAACATAAAATTAAAGAAACTTGAAAAATCGTGAAGAAAAAACAATTTTGCTAAATAAAATGTTTCGTTTATTACACCTGCATTAATATCAACTAAGCCAAAGACCGCAAACTCTTTGTTTTTGGGGAATAAAGGACAGCTTATTGTTATCCACTTAATGAAACCCACCTCTCATAACATGATTCAATTTCTCTAATCGCTGATTCTCAACACAGCATCACACAAACCATTCAAAATATTTTCAGCGGAGTTTTAATTGATCCTGTTAATTCTGTTGCAGTATCCCCCCTTCCAAAAGCTTTCCTGGGTGATTCTTAAAAGCGTTTTGCCCGTTTCGTGCGACTAGCATCACGCCGCAACGTTCCCTTCTGTCACGCACCGCTTATCAGCTGTTTCGCGTTGCCGGACGATGCCGTGCGGCGAGGTTCAGGGTAGCAGCAACGCTTATCTTCGCCGACAACTTTTCGCCTTAATTTCCTGCTGCGTTGTCCCTCCCTCCCTGGGGCCTGCCTCATCCTCCATTGTGTAGCTCTTGATTAACTTTATATAGGCAATCAGCGAATTTCGAGACTTTTTTGTTGTAAATAATTTATCTGGCCCACGAACGTGCATTTGAAGCGTTGAAATGCCTGGAAGAGCTGTGGGAAGATAAGTTTTAACGACTGGCGCAGTACAGGCGTTCCGTTGGCGTCCTGGTTCTGTTCTTTTTATCACGCAATGTGTCTTGCTGTTCGGAAAAGTTGGAATCGGGCACGGCTCTCGGATTGCTTTTTATCCTTCGTTCTTTTTCTCGTGGCGAAGCCTGCATAGCTTTTCGTAGTTTCTTTCTAATGATTGAGGAGGGCTTGCAAAAATAAATTTCTCTCGGTTGCCCGGTAATTGCGTTTCCACGAAATAGGATGATGTATTACGAAATTGGAGAGCTCAGTAACACACTGGGCTATTCCACATTTTTTTGTGAAATTGACTTATTAGTATTAAACATAACTTTAAAAATATTATTTTAGAGCAATACGTAATTTAAATTCAGTATGGACTTATACGCAAGAATACTGTGTACAGAAGTTTAAATGTGTACTGTGTTATGAAAGTTCTAGTAAAACCCTCAATATCTCAGAACTAGGTCAATGTGGGATATGCCCTTATTCTACTTCGCTTTTCAATTATGTACCATATCAGTGCCCTTAATTTAACTCAACATGATTTTATAGTAGTTAAACTCGTTTTCTGAGGTCAGTGTATGCTGTCACCATTAGTAATTCCATAATACTGACTTATTATTCTCAAACAACACACATATTTTGACTTTAAAATCATTATTTTAATCCGAATACGCATTGATTTCAAAGTAAAATTGAACTTTAGGTAGAAATTTGAAATTTTAAAACTCAAACCCCCGATTCCGATATCTTATTTGGAGGTTCATATTCCCGGCAAAGAACTGTACCGCGAAACTCCTTACATGGAAGTCACGGTTGCCAGTCTTTTCGGCCCAATTCCTAGAAGCTAACTTCCGATTGCTGCGTTGTTGGAGGTGCTTCCCTTTTCTGAGACGCCGCGTCATGATATCACAGAACGCGAGCCCTGGCTCTCCAAGGATCACATTTCGTAACCGATTACTGCTCGAGGAAAGAATGCAGGAACATCCGGTTGTGGTCGCTACAATGCTGAAGGCTTAATAGAGCAGCAACTCGCGTGTGATATAAAAAGAGGTACACGTTCAGCATATTTTTATTTCACATAAAAGGTTCGCTGAAATAATGAATGTCCTAATCTGTGCCAGATTTCCTGTGGTGATTTGCAAAACAATTGTCATGTGGAAGAAAAAATAAATAAAAACTTGAACACAAAAGACTTAGCTCAGCAGTGGAATTACGTTTTCGTGTAAATAAGTAGTATATGATTTAGTGTAGGGATCACAGAATTTTGAAAATGTGCACACAATTCACTTTTCCCCATAGCCCGTCATACGCAGTTTTTAACTGTTTTTTGACGTAAATAAATAAATAAATAAATAAATAAAAAGTCTGAAATTATACCCCACCAATGTTAGAAATATTTGCGCTTCAATAGGTTTACTTTAAAGAAGGCATGATACTCGTATTGCTGTTACAAAAAAATAATTAAAAACTATCGTCCGGGTTGAAAGATGGCTCATGTTTAATTTCTTCCATTCACACTCGTCTATTAAAATTGACTTCGTTCTATATTAAAGAAATCATTAAAAATATTCATTAATCGCGGTAACCCGATAAATAACATTCTGTCATAGAGGAATTCAGCTACTTGAAAGTTACAGCGCCAGGAAAGTCTCTCCCCTGTGGCATCTGTCTGGTTAGAAGATAGCAATAGAAATTATGTTGGTAGCACGAGCTGCAACTTGCGGAAAGTAAATTGCAAATTGACCTGTTAGAAGTGTTGTCCCCTTCACTTGTTACCCAGTGATCTAGTTGCTACCAACATGAATGCAATTGTTCATTCGAGACTCTGACTCGGCTCGGTGAGGAGAGACTTTCCTGGTGCACGATATGATATAGCACAATTCCCTCCCATAATCCAGAGTTTGTATTGAAACCTAATTATTTGTACATACAAACGATAAAATTCCCATCTAATTGGCCAAAGGAATTTTACTCCTCCGTAAATCCAGTTTAATGTATTACGAATATTTTGTCAGCATTGGGTTTCGTAATGCAAACAGTGACTTGCCGAGTCTGGCATCCTTCATTACGATTGCTCCCAGTCAGCTTGTGAACTCAGGATCCTGTTCCGTTCGTCCTTCCTTATGTCGGCTGCCCCGCCCCATCCCTACGGACCCCCGTCGCGACCTCTGCTCCGTGCGTGACCACTGGAATGCCCGCGCGTAACCCAACCGGCTCAGGCGGGCGCGTTGGTCAGGCCGTGTCCCCCGCCTCCCGTTGCCGCCCCCTCCGCAGCCCCTGGCAGAGACGTGGCAACGCGGCTGCCCCGCCTCCACCGCCACCGCGGCGCGGGCTTCTTCGCGAAATTCCGGTGAAACGCGTTCGTCACGCGCGAGCCGCCCGGGCTCGCGCCTATAAACGCCAGCAGCCGGCGCCCGTTAAACGGCCTTGCGGAACACCCGGAGCGCGAGCCCGGGATGATATACGAGACAATTCTATACTGTTCGATACAATTCTATACTGTTCGATACAATTCTATACTGTTCGATACAATTGTATGCTGTTCGATGCAATTGTATGCTGTTCGATGCAATTGTATGCTGTTCGATGCAATTGTATGCTGTTCGATGCAATTGTATGCTGTTCGATGCAATTGTATGCTGTTCGATGCAATTGTATGCTGTTCGATGCAATTGTATGCTGTTCGATCCTTTGCTATACGATACAATCCGATACTACACGATCTGATTCTATACTCGTAAAGTATGCGATGCGGCGTGCAAATTGTGGAATAATCTACGGTGAGGTCGGATACAATGCGATTGTATTCGACGATGCGATGTTATTCCCTCCTATACTGGTATACGAATCAACACCTCCCAATTCAATGCGAGATCTCGTAGCAATTGAGCGATCAATTGAGATCAATATGTGGTGTTGTGTAGACGTATGTTCCTAAGGCGATCATGTGTTGCATATTTTGATGCATGAGGTCTTGAATCTGAATGATCATTTATGCAGTAATATTGACTCCATAGCTGCTGTGGAATTATTGTATACATGTACGAGTAACTAGCAGAGATACCTTTGTGTTGTCGTTTTGTCGTTGCTAATACCAAAATGCTGTATAATGTTATATGCTGATGAAAAGTACTGCTGTCCATGCGTAACATCCTTTTATATATTATAAGCATATGGTCAAGTAGTAGACTACACAATTGGGGCATGTACCAAGTGAATATTTTAACTATGCTTCTCTCGTGCATTCTATATTTAGCGAACAAATTGATGAGCATGAGAAAATAAGTATGAAAGTTGTGGCATGTATACATTCGTATACAATTATTTCTGGATATATGCAATTTATTGTAATTTATAATGCAGGAATACGTATTTATCCTAGAGAACATGGCACACACGTAAACAGAGCATTCACATCACAGAATCACGGAAGCGTGCATTGGAAGGTGCATTGGAAGCAGCGATTTGTTTTCCTTCCATATTTTTTGTCTTCTTGTAACTTTGTTTTTCTTCGCCTGGTGTTCTTGAAGTCAAAAGATGCATTGATAAAGTTGTGTTATGTAACCTCCATACCGTCTCTTCTCTGCCGACACTTTCTTGTGAGCAAAGTTCCTCGAATAAAGAAAGGGAAATGCGGGTCAAGGTATAGAAGAAACGGAGCGGTAACATCTGATATCAGGACGTTCCTTTGTTGCACACAATTTGCCTTGATCCCATTTTCTAAGTTATTTAATATCAAAACATTTCAGCTTTCTTTTTCTTGGTAAAGTTGTTTACATAGTATTTTACTCGAAGTTCTTGGCAAAAATAACTTTCTATTTGACAAATGTATTCAATATAAACTTGTTTGTTGTAGACGTTTATTTATATTTGTTATGCTTTCTCATTTCAGGTAAGTTGGTGTTGCTGCTTTAACGTTCTTGACTGAATCTTGAGGAGAGACAACTTATGTGGTGAGTTAACTCCTATTAAATATCTTCAAAACGTTTCCAGCGAATGATACTTAGAAAGCATTAATGGAGAGTTTCAGACCTGTGTCAGAAAAAAATGACGGGAAGTTGACATTTTAAATATCTAATAAATATCTAATGAAATAGAAAAAGTGTAATTTCGCTTGTGAACAATGTTTGAACAGAAAATCTTGTTGGCAATAGTATATCTAAATAGCTCGTTTCCTTCAATTACGCAGAGAATATTGGTTTTATTTGAACAAAACCCCTAAACTTTCTTTTTCGAACACAAACATACCCTCCTATCAAAATTGATAACAACGAAGTCTCAACATGACTTCACAAAATACCTGGTACTACCTGTAGATAGACGATTGAACAGGAGAGATCACATTTAAGGGAAGAGATTAGACATCAATATAAACATTTACTGACAATTGGGCATGAGATCAACTCTATCTCTAGAAAATAAATTATTATTCTACAAAGCCATACTGAAACCAGTTTTGAGGATGAACAACATAAAAAAGTATTGTAGCGCAGTTTGTCTCTGTCGGAGTAGGGGAATCTCTCTTATCTCTGGTCTCTTTTGGGGGAGGTTCCCCAACGCTGGGGAGGTCTCAAGCAGGCCGTGTCTTCTTGGAACTATGAAACACAGACGGCTCAAAGCGTAAGCTTCTGCAGCCGGAGTCATTATCTACGTGACTGTACGAGAGACGCCTATCCTAGGCATAGTTACCACAGGTGACTAGGCTAGATCATCTGTGCCTAGGACGCGGAGTCTCCTGAATAATCATGTCGATACTATGCGACTGCGTCCAGCAGTGGTATAAGCTAAGGTGCAAAAAAGTCTCTATTTGTGAAACTTTAAGTAGTATCCCTGAAATCAAGTTACCGAACTACATCATATCTTCCCAAACGTCGTGTGTGTAGTAAATTGCTAATGACCGTAATAAATTCACTATGCCCGATTAGGAAGAGTTAGGGAATGCTCAAATATTTCTAATATTTTTGATACAGTTTTCAAAGAATTGAATTTATTACAAAAATTCCTGAAAATATTTTGGAACGTGTTATTTTACATATAGTATTTCATATATTACGTTAAAATATTCTATTCCCAGAGGCTTGAAATTGTTGTAGACGATTTCTGCAACAAATCTCTAATAGCAGGCTTCACTACCTCGTAGAGTTAAAGTACCGAGATACCGCATGCTCAGAGTGGTCTACGCTGAAGTGCTTCATGCTGTGCAAAACTCTGATATATCACATCAAACGACGGAGAGGAAGTTACCCAGGGGCAACCGATGGTTGTAGTGGGAGTTCAGCTGCCAATCAAAATTTTAGCGCACACCCCTTTTAATAAGCGCCTCACCCACTGTATCATCCGCGACATGCCGACGGCCAAGTATCAGATAATTTACACCTGGCCGCGCGCCCGCCCCTCGGGAAACGCAATTCATCCGAGGGTCTTCAATGGCTCCATCACGCGCGAAGGCAGAGCAGCTCATTTCTCAGGCGGCCGTGGGCGCCGCCGGCGGCAAATCGCGGCGGCAACAGGGCGAGGAGCGCACAAAGCGCGTCACCCAGCGGAGGCAGCCGCACAAAGGCGCGCGGCGCCCTCAGATACACGCCCGCGACGCCGCGGAGCGGGGTGCGGAGTGGGCGGGGCGGAAAGAGACGAGCGAGGAAGTGCGGGGCGGGGTGGGTAGAAGCAGAGGGAGAAAGGCGAGGAAGCGGGAAAGAATGGGGCTGGGAACGGATCGGGAAACTGCGAAGAGGAATGGAACAGAAAAGTGTTGGAAAAGTGTGGAAATGGCGCGGCATTTTAGGAATGTAGTAGGAAAATGATGGGAGAAGGGAACGTGGTGTAAAGGACGGGGTGGGGAGGTGTGGTGAGGAAATGGCGCCGCGGGGAGGAGATCGAGAAAGGGGTGAGGAGGGGAAGAGCGGGAAAGGGGGCTGTATTGATTGATTGATTGATTGATTGGTTGGTTGGTTGTTGGTGGTTCCGGGAGCATCAATTTCTATGGTCATTAGTCCCGTAAGTGAAGTATGTGTTCTTTCTCTTGTGAGGTGGCGGTGGTTTTCCCCCGCTGGCGCTGACCTACGGTCAGATAGCGGGATTTTCCTTCAACCAGACATCTCCGACAAGTGGAGCACTGTCCCTGGCAGGATAAGCTCCACGCTCCCGGCCGGTCTTCCGACAATTGTGGTACTCTAGTGCATGTTAGTGTATGGGGAGACGTATCTTTAAGGGAAGAGGATTGGACAATGAAGAGGAAGGAATGGTCGCGCGCGGTTCGTGACCCGTTTGTTAGGATATTGCCCCGGCATTCGCCTGGTGTTGATCGGAGAATGCACGGAATACTACCGATCAGAACGGCCGAATTCTCCTTCAGACTGAATTCATTCTAGCTGACAAGCTAGTGTCACCAATCCTGCCACCGTCGGACTCGAACCTAGGACCTCCCGGTCAGAGGAACTACAGTGACAGTTGATGCCCTGAGCCATCTCTCGTTGGGAACGTAGTAGGGAAAGGACGCGGTGGAGGCAGTGTCGTGGGGAAAGGGCGGGGTAAGGGAATGCAGAGTGGAAATGGCGCGAAAGGAGAGTGCGGGAAAGGGTGGAGCAGGACAGAGAGGGAAGTGAGAAATGATCGGGTAGAGTTGAAAGGTGGAGAGAGGGTAAAGGTGGAATAAAGTAGAGCGGAGCGGCGAAGGGGTGAAACGGGAAGTGAGCAGAGCGGGAAATAGATGAAGCGGAGAATGGGCGGAGTGGGGATTTAGTTCGGGCAGGGAATGGGCAGAACAGGGAATCCGTGGGGTGAGGAATGGTCGGAACTAGAAGTGACCGGATTGGGAAATAGATGAAGCGAAGAATGGGCGGAGCGGGGAATTGGCGGGGCGGAGAATGGGCGGAGCAGTGAATTTGTAGGGGCGGGGAATGATCGGAATGGGGAGTGAGCGGAGCGGAAAAAAGATGAAGCAGAGAATGGGCGGAGCGGGAGATTGATCGGGTGGGGAATGGGCGGAGCAGGGAATTGGTAAAGGGTGAGGAATTTTCGGGATGGGGAGTGAGCGGAGCTGGAAATAGATGAAGCGGAGAATGGGTGGAGCGGGGAACTGGTGGGGACGAAGAATAGTCGGAACGAGAAGTAGCGAAGCGGGGGTTGGGCGACGAGGGCGGGGCAGGGAGGAGTGAGACGAACGCCACAACTGGACGAGACAAGGCGCTGCTTTGCGAAGCACGGGATCGAACCTGTGCAACGTGCGTCACAGTGGGACGCGGCGGGGGGGGGTGTTGCGGCGCCACAAAGACCTCCGTCAGCGACGCCCCGAGCGCACTGCGTCCCTCTGTTCGCGCGAACGTCTTGCCAGATTACGCGCGTTTATTGTGTGAAAGGGCCCAGCCTCCGAATGTAGAGCGGGCCGGTGTAAGCGGTGCTATCTCTCTCCACAAGGCTTTGGAAATGTCTGCAACTCAGAGAGGCATTACAGTTCATTCTGGTGACTACTTAGAATAACGGTCTTGATAGTAAGAGTTATGGCAATCTCCAGTCGAACATTTAGGTTATCTCGTGACAACGGCAAAATTACAACAAAGAGAACATTGATCAGGAGTACATTGTCAAGAATGAAGTCAGCAATATAGTTTCTCGTTTGAAATACATTCTACTCCTAACCAGATTTGCAGGCTACCAGTTGAATAACAGAATGTGGCCTTCGAAGCAGTCATTCAAAATTATTATTCTACATTTTCTATAACTCAATGAAGACAATGGTCTACAATGGTTTCACACTTTTCGGAACTCCGGGATCTGTAGGCTAGTCTTATTCATTGCAGATCTATTTAGATCGACATAATAGGACGTGTAAGAGTGCGTTGAATATGAATGAGAGAAATGTCGATTGCGAAACGTCTCAAACCAAAACCAGAATGAGGAATTGCCAGAGGTGGGCGCTACCTGTCAGCGCTTGCCTTTTGCGGCGCAACCCTCGTGCTCTGCGACTCGGGCGAAGTGACGAGGTGCTCGAGCATCTGTGGTTCTCAAAACGAGAAGCAGCCAGACATGGGCTGCCCGCGCGAGGCAAATTAAAATTCCTGGCGTTAATTGGGGTAAATTATACCTTCTTAGCGTGGAATAACAATCTAACACTAAGAAGTATGTTTTCATAAAATTCGGAGTCTTTGTAGTTGGACAATTATTGCGACTAATGTACTTGTATGTAAAAGAAAGTGGAACAGCACGTTGATAATTGTTAATTTATATTAATTATTGTGTTGTTAAAGGTTGATATATTGCGAGTTCAGTTGACAGCACGATGAAAATGAACCCGCCGTTCCTTAAATTTGGCGATTGTGTCTTTTCCTTTTGCCGTTTCACGAGCATGACCTGTCTAAAAATATCACATTTTTATATTTCTTCTTGAAATACACAATTCAAAAAAATTAAGTTTGCTGATAGTGTTTGAATCAGCCACGAACTTACAGTCGAATAAATGGAATTCGTGAACCCATTCATCGCGCTCACCGGTTGAGTTTAACTCAGAGCTAACATTACCGATGTCTCTGCAACGACTCGGACCTGGAGGTCCTAGTGTTCGAGTCCCAACGGTGGCGGATTTTCGACAAGCAACATAGCTATGTAGAATTCTAGCAGCAGACTGCTGTGATAAGTAGTTTACCAATGTTTCTCCAATAAGTTTCAGGCGAATGCCGAAGCAGTAATACCCTAACGAATGGGCCATGGACCTCGCGCGATATTTCCTTCCTCTTCCTTGTGCTATCCACTCCCCTTACTCACACACACACACAAACACACACACACACACACACACACACTTACATGCACTTCACTAGCACACATGTCGGACTTCCAGTCGTAAGCGTAGAGCGTGTTCTGCCGGGGGCGGAACCCCGCTGCACGGAAATACCTGGAGGGGGACCATCCCAATTTCCAACGGGGGGAAACGTCGCCACCTCCCGCAATAAAGCATTCACCACACTAACTGGACTAATGACCATAGTAGTTAACGTGCCCGGAAACATCAATCAATCCGTGAATCAAACCCATTGCGCTTAGTCCGATATTAGAGTGCGATTTTTCTAACCGTGCGTCTGGCACATATCAGCTGTTGACGGTTTCATCCAATCGGGAGCTTATGTGTCGCTACTGACGTCACAATGGTGACGTTCAAGGTCCCGATTGGATGAAATTGTCATCAGCTGATATCTGCCAGACGCACAGTTAGAAAAATCGCACTATAGAGGAATAGAGTTTGTCTGTACCGGGAAAGGTCTGGCGCTGCAGGGAAGTGAAAGGAGTGTTCTTCTGCCGTGGAAGAAGTGAGAAGCCGCGCGGGGGGGGAGGTGCAAGCGCCCGAGGGCGTCGAAGTGCGTGCAGAGGGCGCAGGTGCGTCGGCGGGGCTGGCAGCCTCTAGTGGCAGAGGGGGCGTGGCCGACACGAAGGCAGCTGCTGCTCTTCGCCAACTTCGGAGCTCCCCGTTCAATTACCAATCCCTCCCTCCGCCCCGCAGTTCGCTCGCTTTTTCTCCCCTTTGCTTTCGTTTTTTTTCTTGCTTCGACAGCTCCACGTTTTTAAGTTTTCTGGTACTTGCATTGGAGAAAGTACTGTACTCATAGTACTGTACGAATAGTCGATAACCAGATTTTCAAGAATGTACATTTTCGGAGCACTCGTGCTGAAAGGATTTTTTCACCGTTGGTTGCATGGAAACTAATACTTCAGTTAATATTGATTGGAAAGTGTTCTGATATTTTCTTTCACTGAACTCGCCTTCACTGTCATCTTCTTTAACTAACCTCGCAGTAACTTTCCTCTAAAGAATTCTGGTTGCAATTTACTCTAGTGGCAGAATCTCTTTAATTTTCTAGAGTAGTCCGAATTCTTCAAAGAAGACGGATGGACTAAAATTTTGACGACGATGACTAATGTTAATGCTGTCTCTCTTTAATTATGTTTTTGCACGAAACATACATGATTATCGAAAGACCCAATTTTCGTCTTCGGTTCTCGAGTTCCGGAATTCAATCCCGAATGCTTTCTCCACTTACGTGTGATAAACACCCATCATCTTAACGACACAAGGAGAGTTGAGTGCATGTAAATGTTGGTGAAATTTGGTCAGGAGAGCTAGCACTGTCAGGAACGTTACGTTATGGTATCCAACGCGAAAAATGTAATAGTACAAATCATATTTCTGTTCGCTAAAACGTTCGCATACGATTCCTAATTTATTTAGTTTCTAGTTACAATATATGGGGTGAATAAGATATCAACCACAATAATATTTTCAAGAGATATCAATCATAGAATTTTTTCTAGTTACAATTTTTGACATAATTACAATGTTGTCTTTATGATCATACCTAGTAATTATGTTTTCTTCTGAATCGATGAGCCATCTCGATTTTACCTTTCCTTGCCTCTTAAATGTGTGGGACTGCTCTGGAAGCCCGTCACAAAGCAAACAGAACTCAATGACCATAACCCAGACAAGGAGAATTTGAAGTGTTATCAAAGGAATCGACTCCAATCGACTCAAGGGCGACGACCTCCTTTCGTGTGTTTCGCCGCGTTGACCAATCGCAGATACTCATCGACATGGCGAGGTTCTAGGCGAGTCGTGGAAACATGACTGTCCGCGATTTTTATCTATTACATGAAGGTGTGAGTTGCATCAACGACACAAATTGCCCAGTGAACGTCATTCGATATGAATTACGAGGCGCGGCAATTGTAACAGGATCTGATATTATTATAGAGTTGTAAAGTAAATAAAGGAGCGTTGTTCGCGAGACGTCAAAGCCTTCTAGGTACAGCGCTCGCAAATTGTAGTAGACTGGGGAGAGTGTTGCAATGTTTCGTGCATATGCCAATCATTCGGTGGTTTTAATCAGAGGACATTTGCATCTCGTTTGCGATCTCGAACGACAAAACCGGAGCGAAGTGATCAACAGTGGCCACCGACTGGGTCTGAGCGTGGAGCGTGTCTCTTTATTTCGAAGTCTGCATCCGTCACCGTCATCTCGTGCGATGCTGTCAAGCATCGCCTTCAGATTATTAGCAGCTGTCGGCGGTCGCGCTACCACTCGTCGTGGATAATTGACGTGCACGCTTCGATCCGAAGGACCACCTCCCGCCACACACACACAGTGGGACAGATGCACGAAAACGTGGTAGAAATGGATGAGGGCTGTAGAAGTTATTCTGAATAATGTCTGACCCACCTCTTGCCAGTTCTTGGTGCGTAAAATAAGTATTGTCTGTTTTGAAACGGACAAGTTATTAACTAGTAGTAATTTTAATGTTGATATTCGGTAATTCTTTCAGTTATATTGCCTGTACTACATAGAGATGACTTTCAGAAATATATGAAAAGCGGATGTTTTTCGATTATTCCTTAATTATGAGGAACAGTTTAAATTTCACAATTCAAAAATACCATTTGGCTTCATAAAATGACATATTGTTGTATCTCGGTTCGTCGCCGCCTCCTCCTCCAGGTTTTCCTAGCAAGTCTCCATCCTAACGGGTCCCCGTTCTACCAGACCTTGTCCAACTAAGCCCCAGTCCAGATACCCGTTCTTACAGGTCTCCGTTCTACCAGGCCCCAATCTTCCAGGTCCTTTCATACGAAGCCTCCCCCCCCGTACTAAGTCTCCGTTTTATCAGGGCAGAGTCCTACCAAGCCTCCGTCTTACCAGGCTCCAACCTTCCAGGTCCTTTCATACGAATCTTTCTGTCTCTGTTCTACCATGGCCGAATCCTACCAAGCCCCCGTTCTACCAGGTCCCCGCCCTACCAGATACCCGTTCTTCCCGGTTCTCGTCCTACTAAGCCTCAACCTGCCAGGTCCTTTCATACGAAGCCCCCTCTCCCAATCTACCAGTGCCGAGTCCTACCAAGCCCCCGCACTACCAATCCCCTCACAACCGCTGTCCGTTACACCCCGGCCTCCTCCTTTTCCTCCCATCTCTCTCACCCTCTCTTCCCTTCTAAACTCCCCGCTCGGCTCGCCCCCACCCCGGCCTCCCGGCCCCGCCCCTCCTCCTCCGCCGTGCCTCGCCCAGTGAGGCGCTCCCGGAGTGCAGCTCTCGGGTTCCGCGCCAGGGTTCGTTTCAAAGGGAGCGCCAGCCCGCCCGCCGCTTTCAACCGCCTGCGCCGCCTTCATTCCGCGTTGCACCCACGCGTACACTTCCCGCCCGCCGCCCGAGTGAACCACTTGACGTGCCGGAAGTTTTTGCCTTCTGGTCTGTGCATTAATTTGACGAGTCTTAAAAATACGTGTTTTGAAAGGCCTACAACCCAGAACTAGGATTAAATATTTATTGTTTTTCCTGATAGCGTTATTGCTTGTTATTGCCTTCGAAACGCATCTCGACATACACTGCGTTACTTTCCTTGATCGAGAGGATCGTGGTGGGAAATAATGGAAACATTTAAATGCTGCTACGTGTTCCTATGGAGGGAATTATGGGAGGAAAAGTGTGAAAAGACAGACCGTGAGTCAAGTTAACACCTAGCTAAATGCTAAATAAACAGATGTGAATCATTAGAATCGGGTAAGAAATAAGACTTGTTGTATAACACTGGTCCTAATGATCGAGCTTTTTATCGCCGCGCGATTATTTCAACCCTTATAACGCTCTTGGTGCATAGATAACTGTTTTTAATACGTGCGAGCAATAAGTGACGTTCGAAAAACGTGTTTTACGTCATTTCGTCTTTATTTTTCTTCGATCTAGTTTTCATTATCATCAAACATTGCTTTTACAATTACATGTGTTTTGTACAATCTGCCAAAAAATAACCGGCTTACTGATGAATTGTAGTGAATGACGAGTCCTAACGACAAACTAAACAGCAAATTCACATTCACTGGCTGGAAATTTCAAAAAATTATCATCATTTGCATACGTTCTGGGAATATTGCGGCATTGTATGACACATCAAAGTTCGGCTCCAGCGGCGACGTGACGCGCCCACCCACTTATATTAACATCAGCCCCCGTTCGCCGATTACCCACAACGCATGGCATTCGTAAACAAGGGACGGGGGTGCGTGTTAACGGCTGGAGGCACGCGGAAGAGAAGGCCGCGGGGCGGGAGGGTAAGTCGAAAATAAACGAGGCGGAGCTCGTTATTTTTAAGTTACGCGGCAGTTAGAAGTGAATTCCGCCCCGCCCTGCCCTACGACCGGCACGGCGTTCCTTATGGCCCGTAAATAAACTATGAATTACTTGTTGGTCAGTGCGGTCTTACAACAATACGAAACCTGTGCGCTGGTCGCGACGCAGAGAATGGAGACATACTGCGTTGTAAGATTTAAGATAGTTCGTTTATATTTGGTTCGAAAAATTAGTGAATTGTATTACTTATGTTTTAAATTCTTGATGTTTTAAAAACTGAGAGCTTATTTTGAATCGTTTTCTTTTATTATATATTAGTTAGAATGTGCATTAACACAGTATGGTAAACCTTTTATTATGTTGTCTGATTTGAACTTAAATGTCTTCGCTTGGGTATGGCAATCAATTTACATAATCTACTCGTTTTTATTTCCATTAAACAGAGTTTACTTTAATGTCGAGTGCATCTATTGGATTAAAATGTGTTTCCATGAATGATAGGCTTCGTCCTTAGTACGAGAATTATTTACGCGCGATCTGAATGAACACAATTCCTGATTTGCATTGCATTCATTGATGTGTTCATATTTAAATGAATGGTTGTTCATCGAATTATTGCTGGTCTGATTGTCATTGATCCGTGGACGAGTCTCTTTAATTTTGACCCAGCATTACGCCAACAATGAGGTGTCACCTGAATTCAGTGATCTGCAACGTCGACATCTGTAATGGGATCTGAGAGCCAGCCACGTTTGTTAATTTCTGCATATCCCCCTAAATTATACTACTTAACAACTATTTGGACAAATTTTGTTTGACAATCTACGTAATTATTTCGCATTTATTTTTACTTCTGTACGAACCCCTGAGGAATATCGAAAATATTTAATATTTATATATATAAATCATTTATTAACGATTCTAATAAATAATTTGCGTAAAAAATATAAATTTAAATAAATGTATTATACCTAATTAATTATCAAACATTGGTCGATATTCTACCTACTACGTTTTTTAGTTAGCTTCTTCTGCTTTTCCAAGTTGATAATTTTATCGAAATATATTTGGGTCAATCGCCAAAAAATCCGTTTCTTTCCCGAAAAAATGGTGTCTACTAAATTCCCAACGCAATAATCTCCAATTGAAATTAAATATACATTGGTTTTAATAGCAATTACAAAGCCAACTTTTTTCTAAATTAACCGTAACATTGTATGATCCAAAGTAGAATTAACTAGTGTGCACTGTTCTTTCAAATCTAATTCTAATTACTTTCATTCCCACTGTCCAATTACGCTGCATGTCGTGATTATAATCAGCGCGGCGATCGGCTCTAGCCTGCCCGAATGAATTCGCCATTGCAGCCCTTCTGCGGATAGCTCGTCCGCGCAACCGGAGCGATTGGTTGGTCGGCGCGCCGCGTGGCAGCGCTCGCGTCGCGTGGGGTCGCGTGGCGTGGCGGGTGGCGTTCGGGGAAACCCGAGCGAACGGCGCAAATTTGCGGAGCGCCCGTTGAAATCACTCGGCGCGAGTGCGTCGCCGGAGAAGAGCCGGAGTCGGTCCGCGAGGGCAAACAGAGGGGCAGCGAGCGAATGAGCACTGGACAGGTAGCACCGCTTCCGCGTGGAAATAGGTTCCGTAGATACACACAGGAGCGCATTCCTTTGCGCCGTAGATTTCCGCCATTTTATGTATATCCAGTTGTGAGAAGAGGTTGAAATGGCTCGAAGCAAATGTAATTGTTTTTGCAGGGTTGTCTGGCCGAGAAGTCATGGGTTTCCAGACACTAGCTGTCCTAATATAACTCAGTATATTTTTATATTTTTGAAAACTGTTCACGTGCATGTAAGTCCATACTGTATTTAAATAACATGTTACTCTAAAAAAATAAAATTTGAAGCTTATTTTTTATAATGCTAATAACTCAATTTCGCGAAGTGTTTGGGATAGCCACTAGTTCTACTGAGCCCGATAATTCTAGCGGCCCACGTCTCTGATCGGTAAACGTTTATGGTTCAAAATCCATCAAAACAGGTGAATGCCGGAGCAGTACCGTAACGAACTGACTACGGACCGTGAGCTGTCTTTCCTTCCTCTTCCTTGTCCTATCCTCTCCGCGTACTCATACACAGTTACGTGCACTACATTAGCACATATTTCAGGAGACTAGTCGGGAACTTAGAGTTTGTCCAGAGCTGGGGCGGTGCCTCGCTGACGGAGAACCCTACAAACCGATTGTCGGTTGGATCTCCTGTTCCAGCGAAGAAGGAACACACACTTCCAGGAATATATAGAGGAGTTACTCTAAGAAGGGACCACTTTGACCAGGTCGGGCAACAAATGAACTCGTGTAGGACGATGACATTGCGAGAGATAGTGCTGAAGCCTTTTACTAATGAACTAACTGTAAACGAGCGCACTGACAAAATGTGGGCGTACCTTGCAGTTATATGGCCAACAGTGGCCAAGCAGTAGCAGTCAATGCGGCTCCTTCTTATATTATTCTCTCTTAACATGCACTAGATATACTATAGACATTTGTTTCAAGATATACAAGTGGCCACCCTGTGCGAGACGATTTGTACAATAACGTACGTAGTAAATAATCTATCACGTGCCTAGTAGGTACCTCCAGATGTCGATACATGTTCGTTGGTATCAATACTAAGAGTTTTGGTATACCCAAACGTAAAACAGTGACGTGGCTGTCTGAAGTCGAGAAAGTGTTTTTAAACAACATTTAGGTCGAAATAGAAGTTACGAACTATGACGACTGAGTAAGCGCTAAATTCCCATAATGCCATATCCTCTTGATTCGCTACTTCTGCCCATCGCGTTTTAAAAAATACACCGTTCTTACAACTGAAGTTTGATACATAAGTAGACCAAGCGTGAACAAACTGCTACCGTTAGTAGAGCGGGAGGGAGGAGTATCCCCCTATAACTTTTTCAGCAAAAAAATGTAGTACGTCTACAATTACAACGTAAGTTACGACATATCAATGAACTTAAATACATCTTCAATTTCCAACTAATTTATAAATAATTGACAAAAGAATGAATTGAATTCAGGTTATAAAAAAGTAGATTTTGAAATTTTAAAAAAAATCGCACAAAACTGTACATGAAATGATTTTAAAATCATCTGCCTATATATTGTATTTATTATTTAAATCGTAAATTTGTAACTTCAGTGATGTTGGTTTTATTTTCAGATTGATGATACATATGTTCAATATTTGAGGGGTTCAATATTTGGAGGCCCCAGATTAATTCGACCGTGAGCCCTTGTATGCCGGCAATCCCAGTAACATCCTCCACAGGCTCATCGCAGCCCGCGCGCCGGCTGATTCACCGACTGCCCGCGCTGCGCCGCCCGGGTGTCCTGGTCGTCATTTATGTTAATCGTTAACTAGTTTATTAATGATTCACAAAAATAATGAATGAAATTCAGGTTAAAAGAATAACACAATTTTGAAAAAACATCGCTTAAAAATGGTCACGAAATGATTTTAAAATAGGCTACATATATATTGTATACCTTGTATTTATGGTTTAAACAGCAAATGTGTGATTACATGTGTCGAATATCTTAGTGTTATCGCGAGGCTTCATTAGTTATTAATCCGACCGTGAGCACTTGTATGCCAGCAGTCCCACTAACATCCTCCACAGCGCGTGGGCGATGAGCGCGCTCGCCCCCGCGCGGCGAGGCGCCGCGGCGGACGCCTCTTCTCTGCCCGCGCGCCGGCTGATTCACCGACTGCCCGCGCCGCGCCGCGCCGCGCCGCCCGGGTGTCCCGGTCGTCTGCCCGCGACCGGCTCCCCCACGCGTCACCCGACTCCTCGGCGGCCCCGGCGCGGTGTCGGCTTGCGCGCAACACGCGTGATGCTATCTTCCCGAATTCTCGGTAGTTTTCCGTCATCACGGACGTCGCGTTGGTCAGTTTCGGAGTTCTTGCTGGGTTGTGAAATAATTTATTTTGAAAAAATTCTCAGTGCGTTTTTGATTTGTCAGTTATAAAGTTTATCTGTATTCTGCGGTTTACGAACTTCTGTTATTTAGAAGGGTTCGGGTGTGAAACGTGAAAATCGTAAAAAATACACGTATTTTTATGGTTTCAATGCACTTGTGGACTACATTGGTGAAATGCCATGTTTAGTATCTTCCTAGCATTTACATATCGTTGGTACTTGCCTCATCAGACTAACGATAATTACACTCAATTTTGTAATGAAAGAAAATTGTAAACTAGTACTTGATCTACACTTGTGTAATTTGAACATGTCGTACTTTCAATTCACGAAATTGTATGAGCTTGGCAAATGTAATATGTTGAAAATTTATTTTCATTATGAACTTGGAAAGCAAAACACAACAAAATGTGAAAATACTAACTGATCTAATTTAAATTATCGTTAGTAGTTTGTAACTCCGCCTTCCATACGAAAGATTTTCTGAAACGATTTGATATGCTGATTTGATACGCGCTCCTGGCAGTTACAGGTGAAACGTTAAGGCCGCAAGTAGCATAGCGTAATGGCATAGAAGCGCTTCGATCTGATTATTCCGCGGCCGCAAATTGCCGCGACCCTCGCGCGTCGCACGTAACGAGGAAGGAGCAGAGGACGTAACGCGGAGTGGCTGCCACAACGAGGTGCGAGCGCTTGCATCAGCGCCCAGCCCGTCCGCCCGCGCCCCGCGCCCCGCGCCCCGCGCCCCGCGCCCCGCGCCCCTAGCCCCGCGCCTGGACCCCGGGCGGCCGAGCGTGGGCAACCTGGTTTAGTTCCCCAATTAGGGGTCGCGGTGCCCGGCGCCCCTGGGAGTGCCGTGGACCCCGAGCGCCGCTCCCGGCTCCACCCCCCCCCTCGCCCTGCCTCTGTCCCTGCCTCCCTGCCCTTGCTCTTGCCACTGCCCCTGCTCTTGCTTTTGCCCCTCTCCCTGCCCCTGCCCTTGCCCCCTGCCCCTGCCCTGCCCCCTCGCCCCCTGCCCTTGCTCTTGCCCCCTCTCCCTGCCCCCTGCCATTGTCCCTGCCCTTTGTCCCTGCCCTTGTCCCTGCCTCCTTGCCCCCCTGCCCTCAAGCCCCTGCCCTTGCCCTCTTGCCCCTCTCCCTGCCCCTGCCATTGTCCCTGCCTTTGTCCCTGCCCTGCCCCTCCCTGCCCCTCCTGCCCTTGCCCCCGCCCTTGCCCCTGCCCTTTTTCAAAGCCCTTGCTCTTGCCCTCTCCCCCTGCCCCTGCCCTTGTCCCTGCCCTCCTTGTCCCTGCCCTTGTCCCTGCCCTTGCCCCCTGCCCTTGCCCCCAAGCCCTCCTTAAGCCTCCTGTCCCTCTCCCTGCCCCTGCCATTGTCCCTGCCTTGTCCCCGCCCTTGCCCCTGCCCTTGCCCCTGCCCTTGCCTCCCCCTGCCCTTGCCCTTGCCCTCCCTGCCCTTGCCCAAGCTCTTGCCCCCTGCCCCTTGCCCTTACTCCCTGCCCCTTGCCTCCCTGCCCTTGCTCTTGCCCCTGCCCCTTGCTCTTGCCCTGCCCTTGCTCTTGCCCCTGCCCCCCTTGCTCTGCCCTCCCCTGTCCTTGCTCTTGCTCCTTGCTCCTCGCCCCCTGCTCCCTGCCCCTGCCTCCCTGCCCTCCCTGCCCCTGCCCGCGCCCAGGTGCCCTGATCTAATCGTGTGCCTTGTGTGAGCCGCCGCCCCGCCCCCGCCCCTGCCACCGCCGCTGCCCCCGTCCCTATCCCTTCCCTGCCTCCGCCCTCGCCCTTGCCCCTTGTTTTTGCTCCTGTTCTTGCTCCTTCTCCAGCTCCCTGCGGCTATCTGCTCACTGTTCTCGGTTCTGCGTTCGTTTTCCCGAACTCATAGCCTTTCTTCTCTAAACATTCTCAGGACCCAACCGCAATTACTCTCGCTCTCTATCTTACTCTTGTCTTCTTCGGAACCCTGTCTTTATTGTCGCACATTTTTTGTCCCTATAATGGACCGCCCACGTGCTTGATTTGAAACGAATTGTTAAAGATCCTATTGGTGCGCTAAGCCTGTCACTACTGTTATCTCATCCCGAACGCGACCGTCACCACGACAATAGACGACTTTTGGCCTTTCATTACCTGATGCCCACGTCATTCGGGATTGCAAACTTATTAGGGCGATAAACTATCTTATTAATTATCAATGTATCAGTGGCAAGGACGGGTCTAAATGCATAAATGAAAGAAAACGTGATTGGCCAATTAACTGGAGAGCAAGAAAGGAAAGTAGCTTTCTCGTGTCAAGCCTGTCAAGTGTCAACGCTTTACAGTTTCTATTACCCTCACATTTAAACTGTTAACTGACATTAGCATATCGTGATGTGAGCATTTCGCTTAGTACTGCAATCACTAGGTTCCTTTTTTGGAAAATATTCATATCTTTTTATTTGGAGGTTTTGAAAAATAATAAACATATTTTGGCTTCAATCATGGATAGTTTTGCCTAAAATATCTGCGCAAACATTATTTTTACCTAAGATATTCTAATCAATCTACTTCTGAAAATATTCTAAATTCAAACATTGGAATCTTTGGTGATTGGTGGTGATTTGACATTTGATCAGCTTGGACGTGATTACCCAATCGGGGACTTATGACTAGATAATCGCGTCGCAGTTGATCAAATGTCAAATGCATTTAAATTGTATTCGGAGAAAAATTTGGTATAGGATTCGTATTGAAAAAAAAAGTTCGTCCCACCTATAATCTGCTTATCGCCCTTTTCACAACGTTTCTCTCCTTGCTACCATCATCTCTGACCCCCGCACTGCCAGCCCACTGCTCTTCGCGAAGCTCACCCCGGTGTCCTCTCACCTTTCCTCCTCACCTCCCCCCACTTGAGCGCCTGCCACGCGCCAAGACACGCCACGCCTCTCCTCACCTCTCCTCACTTCACCTCACCTCTCCGCTCCGCTCCGCGCTTGGCGTGCCCAGGCGTCGTAAGAGAAGTAATTTAAAACCGCCTTCCCTCGACACAAAGGTGTATTAAGCCCTCCATTAGTGTGTTGTATTAGCGTCATGGAAATGGGCGCCGGAGACTTGCGTTACAATGGAAAGTGCGCGGGAGCGGGCTGGGCCGGGCCGAGCCGCTGGCTGGAGGAGCCGGGTGGGAGAGTGAGGGAGGTGGAGGAGGAGGAGGTGGGGTGCGGGATGAAGGATGGGCGGGCTGCGAGGGGTGGAGAAGTACAGTGGATGGAATGCGAGGTGAAAATCCTTTGAGAGGATACGTGAGAATTGTTCTAGGAACGGGCAACAAAACGAAGTGACTACAAGAATAGCGCGTACGTGTGAGAGAATAAAAACACACACACACACACACACACACACACACACACACACACTTGCAAACACTAAACTTAGAGTATCGAAAACTTAACTAAAAGGAAAGGTTCTTGCGTGAAAGTGTTGTAGGATGTTTTCCTTGTTTTACAAGTAGTTCAATAAAATTTGATATCAACAAGAAAGATCATTGAAAGAAGCAATGTTGTTCGTTACATTCGATTTCCAGAAACCTCGTATCATTTAACAGAAAATGAATATTTCCTTTCTCAGGGCTACATTTTCAATTCTTTACTGCAGTTTTCATATCGTTGCAATACTAACGGCTCCTCAGTATTGATGCCGATACGTTAATATTGAAATGAAATTATGGATTCCAATCTCCTAATGTCGAAAACTTGTCTATCCGAACTTCAAGCCTGAGAAACTTCTTCCTTTCTCCGCTCCGTTGTGCCAGTCACGCACAGTAACCGTGATGAAGGGGGCGGGGCGGGAGTTTTCGGGCGATGTGACAAGTTGCAGCAGGGCGGCGTTGAGCGGCGAGAGGACTGCGCAGCGTAGCCCGTGGCCTGAGTGGGCGGCGAAGGCCCGGGCAGCCCCAGGCGGGGTAGGGCTGGGCGAAGACGGTAGCCCAAGGCGTGGTAGGATTTGAGGGGGGGGCAGGGAGCCGAAAGCGAAGTTGGACGGGATGCGGCAGCCCAAGGCGGGGTTGGTCAGGGCGGAGCAAGGCAGCTCTGGTGAGCGGGCTAGAGGGAGGTGGGGCGGGGCGAGGCGGGGTGGAGAGGTGCTAGGAGGGGCGGAGCGGGGCAGGACAGGGCGGAGCGGGGCAGGACAGGGCGGAGCGGGGCAGGACAGGGCGGAGCGGAGCAGGGCAGGGCGGAGCGGGGCAGGTGGCAGGGCGGCGCGGGGCAGGGCGTGGGCAGGTCAGTTCAGGGCAGGGCGGGGCGGGGCAGGGCAGGGCGGGGCAGGTCAGTTCAGGGCAGGGCAGGGCGGGGCGGGGAAGGGCAGGGCAGGGCGTTGGCGGGGCAGGGCGTTGGCGTGGCGGGACGGGACGGGGCGGGGCGGGGCGGGGCGGGGCGGGGCGGGGCGGGGAAGGGCAGGGCAGGGCGATGAAGTGTGGAGCGGGGCATGGCAGGACGGGGAAGTGCGGAGCGGGCCAGGGCAGGGGAGCCTGAGGAGGGGGTTGTGTTGGTCTGGGCTGAACGGGGGCGGGGCGTTGGGCCTGGGGCTCCGCTGAGCAGCGCGGCGAGTGATGGAGCTTAGCGAGGTGGCTGGGGCGATGGAGCGTGGGCGGAAATCGGGCGCGCGTATTTCGGGCGCAGCCGCCAGCTGCAGCGCACGTCCGCAGCCGCGCCCGGAGTTGCGCCACCGCTCGGCCGGAGCCGCTCGGCGCCTCCAGCGACGGCAGCGCACACAAACAGCGCCCGCCGCGCCACGCCGTGCTGGGGCGTTTAGCTGCCTGATACGCGCGTGTGGGCGGAGGGCGGGGTTTGTGAGTTTTGGTTTGAGGAGTGATCCTGAAGTGTTTACGCGCAGAAATATAATTATTATGCGAACACGCTTGGAAGAATAGTAGAGGTAGATATTATTTCTGCGATTGTCATTGCATTCAGATTGACTATGTTTTGTAGGGGATGCTTTCGAGATGGCGGAAGGTGGGATGTGTGATTTGCGTAAGAACAAGTTATTCTATAGTGTTCAAACGAGAAAATAATGGCTTATGAAAGAGTTTGTTGTTGTCAATGCTTTCACGTTGAACGACTTTGTTTAGGAACTTTATTCCCTGTAACTCTTAACGAAATAGTTTTATTGGATTCTTGTTGTAAATGTAGGCGTAAGTGGTACACCTACCGGAAAAAAACAAAGGTGTAATTGTGTTGATCTCTTCTTCTGATTACACAATCTTTATTCACATCAATTGAGTTGTAATATCTTCGTTATATTTTCTAGGTTAATTAACATATTCCATAATCACAGTAGCATGTCGCCATTAAGGATTGTAATCTGAAGTGCATCAACCGTTTATTGGAATTACACAACACTGCATTACTCAAGTTGGCAGTAGCTCTACATCCAATGTATATCCTGTATGGTACGCATCGATTCCGTTTATTAATGAGACCTAAAAATGTCCAATTCGAGAAATGGTCGAATGTAATTTTACTTGCGAGAAGTAGTACTGGAATATCTCAAATACGTTCTTTTATTTAACGAGACGCTTTATGAAACCAACTGAGACGTAAAAATGACAATTTTAATACAAGTGTTGAAATGCTTCACTGTCCTTGTCCATCGATGTTGTAGCAATGAAGCATTTACCTCTATACTGCGATTTATTTACTGCTGCTTCTGACAGGTCATCAGCTGTTAGGGTGTCATCCAATCGGGAGCTTACATGTCACCAGAATGTCACAATGGTGGCGTTCAACCTTCCGATTGGATGACAGCTGATTTACGTCAGATGCAGCTCTGAATAAATCCAAGTGTATAGTCCTGGCCTCTCCGCTTACGATGCTACTCGCAGAGGTCGTAACGATCTCGCGCCCCTGGCGATCCCCGTGTGGCCGTTACCTCGCGGGCGCCTCGGGTGTTGTCACTGCGTTGCGAGGAGAGCGGCGCCGGCGCCGTGACGCCGCGCGCAGTTGCGCGGTGCGTGGGCGGCGCGCGGCAGAGGCGCTTTTCCAGGCGCCGTCGCCGCCGCCGCCGCTGCTTTCTCGCCCGAGGCGCCGCCCGCTGCTCGGAGCGGGGCGTAATTGCGTTACGCGCCCTCTGGGAAGGCGGCCGCCCCGCTTCCCAGCGCCCCCTCGCGCTGTCCTTTCGCCCGGCGCGTCGCGCGTCTTGCGTCATGCGGTCCGACTCGTCCACCGCCCCGACCCGAGCTGGATCAGTTCGGCTCGGCTGGACTCAACTCGACTTGACTCAGTCAATTTAATTCTATCCGACCCGACGCGAACCGGTTGGTACCAGTTACGTATTGCTTAACGCGTGTCAAGTATGATACACATTGAAAATCTAGCAACCAAAACCCTGTGGAGAAACGTTTGGTATTTTCTGTTTTGTGGAGTGCACTACCGCTGATTGGCGGCTCGGCGTGTCAACTTCATGTGGAGGGCTCAAAGCGACGGAAGTGAAAATGTATCGGCTTATTCAGCCGCCAAGCCGTTCATCGCAGGTGGAGCGGCGCGCGACAAGCGACCGAGAGGTTAAGAGTCTGTCGCGTGCAGTGGCTGGCCCGCGCTTTTGTGGCCGCAACGCGCCCGCCAAATTGGCTCCCGGCCGCATAATGGACGCGCAGGGCCGCCAACCGCCGCTAATAAACAGGCCGCAGCTCCCTTTGGCTGCACTGCGCTCGCAGAGCTGTTGGGGCCGAGTCGCCGCCGCGGCGCAGGCGTGTTGGCAAACTCCAACGTCTTTTCCTCACCTGATGCTCCTAATGCAGGAAACAGTCAGCTCTAGTGTAGACTGAAGACAACACTGTGCTCAGAAATCGGTCCGCCATGATGGTGAACGTCTGTTCTGTCCTAGTTATCCCAGTACCGAATAGCAGGAATTAGCGACTCATTCCAGTTTTAAACATTATGTTCACTAAAACTTAATAAAAAGTTGAAAGCAACCAATATTAAATACATTGAAATTCCAGTTTATCTACAGTACTTTAACAAAATTCGGTATTTCATTTTTTGGCGACATTTTTAACATTCACGCAGGGGGGTATTCTTTAATAATTTCGTTATATCAACTTATAGCATATAATAGTCGCCGGAACACTACAAAAATATTATTAAAGAATGGCTACCTAATATCTCATCTAATAACATTCGCATCTAGTTGAGTTTGTTGGCGTTCTTTACAACCGAATGCTGCGCAATACTTCGGCATTACCATTGACAGAAACGATTGTAAGCATCACTAACAACACACAAGACACATTTAACTCATAAGAAAGTCTGTAGGTAGACGTTCACCACAGCCAACCCAACGAAAAACGATCGTCACGAGTTTCAGTACTTCAAAGCATTGCAGTTGTGCATCCAGCTCTAACGTTGAGATCACTGATAGGAACACATCCGCTCAGCATTTCTAATGACCGTCTTGAGAATTCGACACGACGGACACGACTTCTCTTATTTCTGTGAATTTATTGCGAAAAAGCTCTGAGATAATAAAATTGTAATGATGAGACTGCATCTTCTTGTATTTATTCTTTTTCTAACTAGGAAACCACAGTGGATGCTGCATTGCTACATTTTGTGTACCACTTCAAAATATTTTCGAAGTGCATTGGAAACTTAGATTTTCTTAATGGTACATCAGAACTTTGAAGATTGATGACCAACTACAAATTTTGACTAGAGACACTATTCTTAACGGCAGGAAAAGTGAACAACAATAGAAATTGCTTTGTGCTCTCTGTCAAAATCTATCAGTCGATAGCTCTTCGTACCTTGGACCCTGCCTGTTGAGCGATAATTTTTCTAGAAAATGTCAATATTGACAAAACTTTAATATATTAAAGCTCGCTCACATGTTCAATATTTACATTTGGCATTTGGTTTTTGCAATGAGGATGAGTTGTTGACTCGCGGAACGAAATAAAATGAAACATCAGCGTTATAACCTAAAAATGGAGTATTGTTCAACGACGTAGTTTCTTCATCATGAGCGTCACAATGAGAATCTTTATGTTTAAAACATAAATCATCTTTCGGCAGTTTTATGGCATTAAACACCTAAAAGTTGATATGTGCAAAGTTTGTTCACAATAGGATTTTCCTTCTTGTTTAAAAATTAACTTGTTATACCTCAGTATTTCATTAAAAAGATATTTAAATATTACAACGGACTTTACGGAACATACATGAAATCTTGTAATAATTTTGAAACAAAATGTTTCCTATTTAGTAACCTTAGCCTTGTAATCTTAATCTTATCCTTGCATTAACACCATTTGGGTTTTCTTGTGTGACTAATACGAATTAGACATTCTGCGAGTCACATCATAAACTAGATTGATCGATTGATTAGTGAGTCCGGGAGTGACAACAGTTAAGGTCATTAGTCCCGCAGGTGTAGTGCATGTCTGTATTGCGGGAGGTGGTAGTGATCTTCACCTGCTGGATTGCGAGATCGGGCGCCGACCTACAGGTCACCTTGCGAGGCTTTTCCCAACCAGGTATCTCCCACCGGTGGGGCACCGCCCCAGCCGGGACAAGCTCTAAGCTCCCGACCGGTCTCCCAGAATATGTGGTAGTGTAGTGCATGTTAGTGTAAGTGTGTGTATGTAAGGGGAGAAGATAGGACAAGGATGAGGAAGGACAGATCGCGCGCGATCCGTGGCCGTTTGATAGGGTACTACTCCGGCATTCGCCTGGTGTTGATCGGAGAAACCACGGAAAACTACCGATCAGAACAGCCGGCCGCTAGAATTCTCCTCCAGACAGCTACTGAATTCAGCAAGCAACTAGTGACGAAAATCCTGCCACCGTCGAGATTCGAACCCTGGGACTTTCCGATCAAAGGCAACAGCAGTGAAATCAGTTGATGCCCAGAGCTACCTTTGCGGGGGGGGGGGGGACTAGAAATGCTACAAAACCACGTACAATATTGTCTTGCATTATTCATAAAGGCACGCATCTTATAGTACTATATGAATCTGCAAAAGCAATTCCATGCAGAAAAACCTTTTTTCTGAGGGCAGGTATTTACCTCAATTTCTGAAAATTAGCACGCCCCAACACCACAAGCCTCATAGCTAAACGCAAATCAACCGACACTGTAAAAATAATGTTGGGCATTTGCTTTCGCAAATGCAACATTATTTAAGATCTAATTTTTCAGAACTTTTTTGTCCACATTTTTTTGTCAACATTCTATTTTTTCAAATGTTAGTCAGACAGACAGACGATCAGACAGTCAGTCAGTCAGTGAGACGAACGGACAGGCAGGTAGTCGGACGGACAGTCAGTCACACGGACGGTCGGACAGACGGGAAGTGTGACAGACGGGCCGACGGCCAGACTGACAGGTTGACAGAGAGGCCGACGGGTAGACTGACAGACGGGTCGACGGCAGTCTGACTGAATTACTTTTTACTGTAAACCAAATTAATCAAGAACCACGAAATGAGGGTTCTGACTTTACTACTTTTTTATAATGCTACCAATAGAAAATTACAGAAGGAAAATATAAAATATGTAGAAATAGCACATGCATGAACAAAATGTATCCCTTTTTTCAGCATCAGAATCCTACAATGCGGGCTTTCATGTGAAATATTGCAGATTTTTGCTATAGAGTTATGATACTTTCTCTTTATTATGTAGGTTCTTAGTAGGGCGAAAAGTAAAATACGTCTTCATTCCTCAGTGAAAAGAAGAATGGAGTCTACTTGTCCTGTTGGTACTACCTATTGTAACGTGCGTTAATATGTACATCACATGTTGATAGCTCTTCAATTATTTTAATTCGTTGTGGCATCGCTACATGTTCTATTACTTCCAATATTTTAATATTTATACGCTCACCTTTCAGTATATTGTCGGTCTAACATGTTGGTATTCGGTAGTACATTTCGATGCAGCTCTGTATAATCTCACCCGCTCATTCAATGCAGTGATATCGTTTTCGACACGAACATCGCCGCTCGGCAGCATTAAACATTTGCGCGCAATCCGCAGATGGAATGCGCTTTGATTTGGACGCCCCCGCGTGCGACCGGCCATCTGCGTTCCCAGTGGGAGGAGCGCACCTCGCCGACCAAACAGCGCGGGGGGCGCCCCGATCCACTTGTAGAAACAAATTGACAATATTGTATCACGTATACGATTACATGGTATACATTTCCCGCTATTACACCAAACGAAAGGAAATGCCAAAAAACTTAACATTCCATTACAGTAGCCCAGCTGCAATAGCCGTAACTGTATAATAAGCGAAAATGAGGTAATCGCGAAAAACTCGCATCGTCGAAACTACTGAAGTTAAAAACTGAATTTTTTTCAAATAACTAAGAAAATAATTACTCGGTATAAGTTAACTGTGGCGTCGCCGACACGTAAAGTGTTTTAAAAGATTTTACATGTATTGAACATTTCTTTCATCTTGATTTCTTTCATGCGTAGGTTTGTTCTAATATGTTCTTACAGTATCTGGCATTGAACTTAACAATGCATCGTAGTAGCTGACAATGTTATACTCCCGTTCAAAAATTCTCAACATCTATTGGACTTGTATATTATCTGCATACGGGATATGATCTGTTAATATTGCTATTTCAAAATTATAATCGCAGGAAAAAAATACTTGGAAGGCATTGATGATGCGAATAGAGTTTAGTACAGCAACATTATTTACGATTTTTGTCGATATGCACAATAATGCAAGATCACCTGTAAGCTGTTCTTCTGGGTTAATCTCTAATCTTAATATAAGATTATTTTCAATTAGTTCCAAAAATTGTCGCAAAATCTTCTATAACTACATTTGATTCTTCGCCGAATTTGCTTAACTCTTCCATATTTTTCTCCTCTAATTTTTGAAGAGATTAAAACTCCACAAACACAATATAATTTTTGTTTACTTCCACTCGTGCAATTGCTCTATTAATCGTTTCATATGCAAATCTTATAAGACATTAAAAACAGACTAATTTGTATGTGAATAAATTGTTAGTTAAGTTTAATAAGAATAAGTTCAGGGTCACAAGCATTTGAAAATCGGTATTTGTACACTTAAGAACGTAAAAGTGAGAAGTGAAACTTTCATTCATTTTCTAACATTACTCACAGTTTTGTTTTCTCCGTATTCACTTGAAATTCTTCAAATTTAATACGTTCCAAAGTAATACTATTCATATATTTTTGCAAATTTATTTTTAAAAATATGGTAATATGCCTTATGGATAAAACTTAAAATGAAATATGTCGTGCGATTCACTTTTTTGTTGAAATTAACTTTACTTGTTGTTACTTAAAGATGTCAGCAATAGTGTTGCCAACGTCTTGAAAGAAAATTATGGCGTATTGAGCGAAAAAAGCCTTTGGGTAATGGAGTTTAATCAACGCCACCTACATAGATCTTTTTATGTGGCGTTGGTTTAATTTTCTGTTTACTCACTAAGATCTCAGCGGCAAAACAAGAAAAAAACACGTTTTTGGAAATTTCTCAGAATCTTCTAGGCGGGTCCGAAAACAAATTATCAGTTCCCCTTGAGGAGACCGAGACGCGTCAAATGGCACTTCGTATGTCACGATTGGTGCTCGGGAAGTGATCTAGCCATGAGTGACGGAAAGTTGCACATACGTACATCTGTACACTCGAGGAGTTACTCAAATACTGTGTAGGGATTAATGGTTGAAATCTGCGAATAGTTTTATACGTTAAAATCTAAAGTGAAAGATAGACTTCACGGTTTTTGCACCCAATTTATACAGTTAGCGGGTTTTGCAAACGTATCGACCCAAATACAAAACAAACATTTGGTTGCAAAGCCCGCTATTCGGTGATATGTTACGAATGACAGAAGGATGTAATTCAATTATTGAAAATATAAACATAATATCTTCTATTTTAAAGAAATATACGAACATTTTACAAAATTGGCATACAAAAATACGTGACATAAAGTGACATTATTTCATCCAGGATAAACTGACTTAATAAACGTCAAGACGAGAACAAAAATGAATGATCAACATTAGGTTTTTTAAATAAACCATGATGCCCATAACAAGATACTTTAGAAAATAAAATAAGCTCCAAATTGCATCTTAGTGAAACATCGACAAAATTTTAGAAAATGAAAAAAATTGACAGAAAGATGCATCTTAGTAAAACAGCGACAAAAAATTCTAGAAAATGAAATTGACTGACAATTGCTTTTAAGTGACATCGACCTCAACACTATCCAGCAACTCAAAATCGCTTCCGCCTTCTTCCTAGTTGTGAGGGTTGGCAGCGGCAGGAGCGACTCTATAGGAGTGCCTTCCTGCTCGTCGAACACTTCGATGTAGAATTGAAGTTTGTCATTGGTCGCCCAGCCTTCACCAAGGGGAGCATTTTGACGACTCAGAATTTGGCTTCTGAAAGTTCTACATCTGTTGTGATTGGTACTGGGCCGTTTGCTTTGCTGAAATATTTTCCCTTCTTCAGGATCTTTTCCCCTCTTCAGTTTTAAAATTGTAGAAGGGGCTCTTCACAAAATACACAAATCATCTTGTTTTCGCTTTTCGCGAACACGATTTTTCTTTCTTTTTTTTAAATTTAGAAATGACAGTAACCAGGAACTTTCACTAGCCTTCTCTTTTCAATCTTGAATTCCTTCCAATTTTGAACAGGACATTCATTTTGTTCTAGATGTACTACCATTGCAAATTTCCCAGTGCAAATATATTTCGATCAATGTATCGGGAGCGAGAGGTCCACTGTTGCGTACACGTTCGTTGCAGCGCAGCCAACCTAACTCTGAATGACAAAAATATCACTTCTAATAAAAAAAAATGAATAGTAGATTTTAATGTCTAGATTGGTAAGTCTGATGCCAGTTGACGTGCTTTGCATCCGGACATGGCAAGGCAACCGTCACGCCTGTCGGATTTTGCAAACGTTGGACATTTAACGGGATTTGCACTCCAAGACAATGTGCAGTTAGCAGTTTTTGCAACCGAACATGATTTTCACAGCCTTTTCCAACGGTTTATAGCGGATTTTTTACCTTCAAACCTATTCCATCGTGTGGGCGCTGAAAAGTCTATAAGACAGTGTGCCCAACTCAAAATCGACCAAAAATGCATTTAGCGGATTCAGCATCTGGGCTAGGTAAGGGTTCATTACGTACAACTGAAGTTTATTCATAGACGTGAGCAGTCTAAAACAAAAGGGAGCGGATAACATTTCTCGGCGCCTTTGACGTTGATCTGTTTTTACACGACACGTTTTACTAGTAAATTAATAAAATCTACTTCAATGAGAGTTAAACTATATCTTTAATGATACAATTTTTTATTTTGTATAGCAATTTCTAATAATATCAGATTAAAAAGAGGATAATCAAGTATTCAACAGGATAATTAAATAAAATGTTTCAATAAGTAAGACATCCGTTTCCTCTTAAAACTTTTTAGGGCGGTCTCAGGAAACGCCTATGAGTTTCTCACTAGATTTTTAAATAAAATTTCATAATTATTAATTAAAAACTTATTAACTAAATTCACAGTGTTGCAAATAAATTATAAAATGTAATAACGTCATAATAATAGTTGGATAGAACTCACTCTATAATAATTATTTCATTAATACTTTTACTCTAGTATATCGTAAAAATATGTACAATAATTGTATTTATTGAAACACAATTATTGTGTATTTAAGTGTAGAAAAATATGTAGGAATTACAAATTATTCAACAATTTAATAATTCTTCTTGAGCGTCTGAAAGTTCTAATTAATTCCAATTTTTTGTGAGCCAAATAGTACAATAATGCGAATAGGACGGCATTGTTAAACACTCCACTGTATTAGTTTTGTTGTAGCTGCTGGTGCGTATATTCTCTAAGACGACGGTGGGCCAAAAGCTTAATAGAGAGTGTTAGGAGCTTCAAATTATAACTTGTATTCTTAAGGGTTCATTATAAGCCTTTTTAGCCAGGAATGTAACACAAAATAAAGGCAATTTTAAATAAATTTGCGTATATTTCTTAGAATTATGAACTTAACTGTTTTACAATCTTTGTTTCGAAGAATTTCAAACTCGACTAGGCACATTATAAAGTTAACTGAAACGTTTTATAACGCTTCACGCTTTCTCCAAATGGATAAAAGAAACGAAAGTCGTTACTGTTGAAACGAACACATTTAGAGTCTAGCTATGCTGTAGCTATCAATTAATATATTATAAAATGAAATTTAACAAGAAATACTCTTGGGCCCGTACTCTCGTATTAAAAAATCATAAAATTTTTTTACCTCTTTTGCTATATTCGTTTCGTTTCAAATTTATTCTTTAAACTAATGGTGCTACAACGGCACACACTTTCTAGGAAATTTGCAAATTTGCATTTTGAAAATTCAGAGAGTTCAACGAAAATGATACTCGCGTTATTCTTTGAAGCATCCCTTCTATCCGTGGAGAAAGTTTCAAGAAAAAAATTGGAGAGGTTTCTGAAATAAAATTTGAAATGTTTTTAATTACCTCCATTTCGCGCCAAATTACACGAAAACTAGTCATATATTCGAAAAATTTAACATGAACGTATTTAAACATCCGTCATTAAGGAACAGATTTCAAGAAGAAAAAATCTCTAGCTTCAATATTCTAGTTGTAGGAAGACGTCCCAAAAATTGCACTTTTGCAATTTGAAAAAAAAATTGGGATTTTAATGAACATGAGTGAGACATGCACCGTTCTCTTTAGAGTTCTTTCTTCTATTCGAGAACAAAGTTTGATAAAAAAAATTGGGGCCAATTTTGAGAAAAGTTTCAAAATGTTTTTGAGGCTTCATGTAAAGTACCTTCAAAAATCAAAACATCCATTTGAAGGTCCCAAAGCCTCGAGTTCATTCAGATTGTTTGGGGAATATCAATTTTGGAGAAAATCGGCTAAACGGTTTAGGCGCTAACATTAACCACAGACGGATAAACGGACGGACAGAAATTCTGCCGTCAATCGATTTTTCGATGTCAAGAACCACAAAACAGGAACTTGGGTACCCCACGTTTTAGAGGATTTTTTTCTATATTTAGCAAAAGGACTTATACACTTTTTCGTTTCCAGGACCCAGCAATAAGAGCTTTTCTGCCGAAAATTCACGATTTTTCGGCGCATGATTACATAACTTTTTCTTCCTACGAAGTACCTTCGTAAGGGCGAGAAAGTAACATCATTTTGCCCCAATTAGGTTACGCTGGTGTTCGCGTCGGGGAAGCTGTGTTCGTCATTGTCTCCCCGGGCGCCGCCTTGGCCTGTGCGAGACGCGGCCCTGGGCCTGTGAAGGCCTGTGAAGGCCTGTGAAGGCCTGTGAAGACCCGTGAGGCCGCGCCGCGACGTATGCGGCGGATTAGCCCTTTGTGACGCGCGTCGCGCAGACGGCCCCGCCCGTCACGCCACGCCCCGGCGAAACTTACGGCGTTTTCGTGGAACAAGAGGGAGCCGTAGGCACCCGCGGAGGCCCCGTTCCACCACGCGAGGAATACATCCGTTTAAACCCAAAGCGTTTCTGCTTAGAAAGAAGGTTGAGATTTCAATTCCCACAAAATTCGAGTTTTTAACTTTCTCGCTACCGCTTACGCAGTGGAGAGAAAGTTATGTAATCCTACGCGATAAAACGCCATGTTTTGGCAGAAAAACTCTTATTACACGGCCCTCGTAACGAAAAAGTGGATAAATCCCGTAGATAAATTTAGAAAAAAATTTAACTCGTGGTGTAGCCAGAATCCATGATTTGTAGTTCCATGATGTCGAAAAATTGAAGACGGCAAAACGTCTATCTGTCTGTCTGTGAACAATGCTAGCGACAAAACCGTTCAACCGACATTTTAATTTTGGGGGTACTTTACATGAAATTCCTGAGACATTTTTCAACATTTAAAAAATGGCTCTATCGATTTTGATTAAATTTTGTTGTTGGATAATCTGAAGGACGTTTAGGAGAATATTTTAGACAAATTGTAGACCGTTTTTTGTTTAGACAATTCTAGACAATTTTAGACAAAATGTGCTGTTACCCGTTTTAAAAACGTTACATTTTCGACATGTTTTATACTAACACGTAAAAAAATTTTCAGCAGGTACTGCGATTCAGCGCCGTGAAAGTGTGAAATAAATAAAACAATGTAAAAGTCAGACATGGCGTTGATTGTAGCTCAATAAATTATTTTCTGCGCAGTTAAGTGAGAAATGCAAAATAACCAATTGTCTAGAGTTCAAGTTTCCCACAAGAGTCATATAATACATTTGAAATCACAAAGCCGTAGATTTATTCTATTTTCCTATTTTTTCCTTCAATGGAAAACGCAATCTTTTTGGTTTCTTATTCATTTTGACACATTTGCAATATTATATGCGAGTTCCATAGTGATTATATGAGTCTATTTCACTAAAATAATGCCTATTATGTGCTTAAATGTGTCTTTTCTCGTATTTATGGATCAAAATGCAATTATTTTTAATAAAAAAATTTTAAAATTGGAGGTTTTTTCGTTTTTATCCTGCAGAGATTAGAGAAATCTAAATCTATCCACAAATCTATGTTCCGTTTTACTGCCAACGCAGTCCGGGTATTTTGCATTATGAAACACGTGCAAAATCACTGGAGGTAGTCGTTTTTTTTAAAATTTTTGAACAGTTGTTTACACTAATACAGCTCCCAATTTATTCTTAAAATTTTCTTCGCGTGTGTATCTAATTACAGCATAAAAATTGGTGCCTGTCCCATTTTTTCGCGAACTCAGTATTTTCGAAAATTGCAAAAAAGCTTTTTCATATTCCGGCTACGTAACATAAAAGTGCACATTTCATCCTATGTTTTACCCATCACTCGATTGGGAAATATTTCCTACTTCCGAAAATGCATGTGTATGCTGGGTATATAATGCTATTTACAGGCGGAGAGAGACGTTTTGAAAAAAAACTGTCGGTATCAAGGAATTTACGATAAAATGTCGATATCTATTTTTGTACTAATACATGACTTTCTCCATAAGTGGACGAGATAGTAAAAAGATAAGTGAACAATCAAAGGTATCATGACCAAACCACCGCCTGAGATGCAATTGACACGTGATGATGCAAGTGCACGTATTCGAGTGGGTGTTATAATTAAATTAAAGTGATATTCCTTATTCAATTGGCGTATTTTAATGATTGGGAAAACAGAAAACCCGTGCATGCATGCCTCCTTAATCCTTGCCGCATTATGTATAAGGCGACGCAGGTGAGTGCTCGCTACCGACTGGCAGCCGGGCAAGCAGCCAGCTCACGAGACGAGAGGGCAAAAGGTTACAATGGCGTTCCCAACGTGGGGGCAATTTTAAATAAATCTTATTTAAACTGAGTATGAGGGGGCAGTCATACCCTACCAATTTTTCTCTCTCATAAAATTCTCAGAAACGAACCGGGAACTGCGCTGTAGAAATCTCGCAAAGTGATGGGAGTCATGCATGCACAGAAAATGTTACTGCTGTTTTGTTTTCTTTTGCAAAGTGTTGAAATTGTGTAAATGTAAGTTTCTACGTGTATGAAATGTAAGTATACCATTGTTTGCGTGTGGGGATAAAATTTTCGTGTGCGAGAGTGAAGCGTTGCGAAAATGGAGGCCAATAGGAATGGAAGTGTGGCGCCTGCGAGCGAAATCCTAGAGGTGTCGAATCCGTCGCTTCATGAGATTTTTCGTTTAATACAGAACTAGAATGATCAATTTCTAAGTTAATTTAAAGGCAGCTTCAAAGTCAATTTCAAAGTCAGAATGCTCAATTTCAGTCAGCTTCGAAGTCAATTTCAAAGACAGAATGCTCAATTTCAAAGTCAGCTCAAAGTCAATTTCAAAGTCAGAATGATAAATTTCAAATTTTCAGCTCTCAAATTATCGATATATTAACGAATTTTGAAGAAAAGTTAGATAGTAAACTAACATATCAGAGATAATGTAATAACCAAATGATAGCAACATGTAAAGAACTTGGAAGTAAATTAGACAGTAGATTAGAGTATATGGGGGCGAAATTACCGAAGCAGGTTAAAGAGTGTGAAGAATCCACAAAGGTAAAATTAGATGAACCGCAGAATTCGGAAGCAAGTGCACAGAATGTCGGAATTAAATTGAGAGAAGGCTGATGAGATCATTGATTCAGGGGTAAGCTTTACTTTACCGAAACTAGTAAGAAAATTGTTGAGGAAATAGAGATTGAGGATAGTATTGTTTGCTGTCGCATATCCAAATTAGAAATGAAAGTGAGAAGGGATTTGCGTGAAGTCCAAAATGAGTTCGTTTCCTTCGTAAATGATCTCCCAATCTGGAATCGAGAAAGAAACTCTGTGGTTACAAGACACTTTCCTTTGATTATTCAGGATACTCTTGAGAGCGTCGAAGCATTAGATATTGGTCATTTACAGGCACAATTATTAAAATGCGGGCGCACGCGCAATAATTTGAAGGTCAGTAACGAAAGAACGGTAATTTTAGATAGAAGTTCTACCATTATGATGTTATTTGTTTAAATAAATTGGGAAACTGGCGAGAAGAGAACCTCAGAACGACGCGAGATGGGCGCGTGAAACATTTGTCACAGGATTCTAGTTTCGCCAGCGGCCGTTACGAAAACAGAGGCTAAGTTCAAATTCAGAGTAAATTTGCAAATAAGTAGGCTGTAACATTGAACCGGTAAGAATTGTACTCTATTTAATTTATTACATTAGGTTTAAGATAAATAAATATGACGTACATTTAACGTAACGTAGGTGTAATGTTTCGATTTTATGTTCTCAAGAATGATAATATTTAATTGAAATCTTAAAAGACGCTGCGAGCGAGACATATGCTAATCTGAAGTGGGCAAAACATTGAAGGAGCCGTCTAACATAATTGGAGTACTGTTAAACTGTGAAATCATGCGTAATAGATGTTGGTGAGAAAGAAACTCCGAAATAAATTATTTTCAGTTCAATGAATCGAGATGTCTTAGTGGTCGATGCTACCTGATTAGAAATAAATAATTTAGTTCCTCGCGTGATTTGGGTGCAGATTTCTGCTAGAGTTCAATGTCTCAGAAGACTTCTTTTAAAGAATGCTCACTGTGGGATACTAATTTGTCAGAATACTTCGAGGTACGCTTGGTTAATTAGGAGTTATTTATTACTAGTAGAGGAGAATGATGTAGTGGAGATATATTTCAATAGAACTTGATAAAACTTAGAAAACTTAACAATTTTTACTATAAAAATACACTAAGTCATGAGTGTTATACTGCAATGCACCTGTTGTAAAGAAATTAAAATCTTAAGCACCTCAAATGATAAACACCTGTAATTGTAGAGCTTGAAAGTGTATATGTTTTGAATGACGGAACGACGAAGAAAATTCCAGTCTCCGAATAAATAAAGCATTTTTCATTGGAGGTGTGTGAGGAATGTGTAATATCCAAATCTACCCTTTTCACTTTTCTTCCGGCAGCAGAGCGAACCGCGGCGCTTCACTAAAGCGAGTTCCGGGAACTTGTGCCCGCGGCACAAGGGTCGCGCTGTGGCGGAGGGCGAAGCCGCCCCGCGCCCCTCGGGCGCCGGAAGCCCGCGGGGGGTAATGACCCGTGGATATCTGGCGCAGGCGGAGTATCGACTGCATATTCATCAGCGGAAATACAGGAATGCGTGCACACGCGTCCACCTCTTTCGAACGAAGCGCGCTCAACCGGATGTCAAAGGGCGAAGGAGCCTCGCGCGCCAGCCTTCTCCAGCCGGGCTCTTTTGCTTCGCTTTCGTTCCACTGCTTGTTTGATGGTCACATTTTTCACGACTACTACGTATATAATATTTGTGCAAAATATGTTTTTAAAGTATAAATGTAAAAAACATAATAAAATTAATAAATATTTTAATAATACATGTTGAAAGTAAAATTCTTAGTCTTCTTTAAATTATGTGATATATTATTCCGAACGTTACAATCACTATTTTATATTTGTGAAACAAGTCTTGAACTCTTGTCAAACTGTAAGACATTTCCTTAACTTCTTAAGAAATCGAGACACAGCCAATTAGAAAATTAACCATTGTACCAAGTTTTTGTACTTAAAATAATAAATATATATAAATAAAAACATTCCTGTCGTGCTCAGAAAGAAAGAAAGAAAGAAAGAAAGAAAGAAGGAAAGAAGGAAAGAAAGAAGGAAAGAAAGAAGGAAGGAAACAAGGAAATAAGGGAAGAAAGAAACAAAGAAAGAAGGTTCAGTCGTATTTTCGAATAGATTTTCAAAATGAATTAACACTTTTCTCACATTCGTAATCCTCTGTTAAATACCTTGTGAAAAGAGTTAAGCTTCGGCTAGAAACTAACTGTCCAGTCTATTGACGAAATACGATATCTTTATTTTCTATGGACGAAATATGTAAACGAATTTGTCGCAAAGGGTTCTGAAAATCGTTTGTTGAAAACCTGAAGACGCATCTCCATCCACATCTAGCTCACCTTATCCCCTGAACCTAATCCTTGTACTACCTCTCCCATTATTTCTTCTTCTCCACTTGCCGCCCCCATCTGCCTCACCCCTATCACTTCTGTGGCCAGGATAATTCCGTTCTTCAGACACGCACTCGGGCTAAAAATGAGAAATAAATAGCAACTTCAATCATACGCAGGAGAAAAATATCCTAGTGGGTACATGCAAAAGATTCGCAAAATGCAAATTAATGTTCAATCTCTTTCAAATAAAATTGAGTTTATCGAGACAGCTGTATAGTGCGATCTAAATCGAAGAGATTTTTTTGCTTTACATAACTTTGATTAGTTCATAATGAAAATCGGTAAAAACACTCCGCATTACAAGTTTTAATCTTGTAGGATCCTATTGCAGAGAGAGGGAATCGAATAAGGGCCCTGTACGTGGAAGGAATATGTATATAAGGAATTACATTTTCTGATGCTTCTTTTCTTTTGAATATTTTATTTTCTACTGTAGCTTACAGCGAACAGAGGGACATATGCTTCTTAAAAAGTCTTCAATCCTGGAGAAAGCGTAGGTGTATGTGACAATTACTGTTTGAAAGCTCGTTATTTTAATCGGAATGTACTGCCACTAATCACGAGTACGTGAGTACGTTTAATATTATAATAATATTTCTCAGATTTTTTAAAACGTTTAAACTGAAATATTCCTATACTTTAGGTTTAAATGGAAGAAGAGGTACTTCCTTCATATACTTTCAGTAGAATGTACTACATACAATGACGATAAGCGATGTGTTAAGTTCCCATTATAATAGTAACTAATGTGTCAAAGCGTGTGATACTTTATCGAGCGGGTTTGATAATGTTCTGGGATTAAAAATGTAATTCGCAATAGAAGTGCATAAAACATTTCTTTTGTTCGCTCATTCCTAACTTAAATTAACTTAGTTTGCAATTTATTTTATAATGAAGCAGCTCTTATGCCATCAGAAATATCGCAAACTAAAACAAAAGAAGGGTGAAAAGTTCGCCATTACATCAGGCGGCTTCCAATAGATGCAACAGGTGTTTAAAACTTGACGATACGTTTAATAATGTCAAAACATTTCGTTAATATTAATGTGTCATAGTAAATGTTTGTTGACTTAGAAATTTTAATAAAAATGTGGTTTGATTTATTTTAATCAATAAAGAATAAAAATTGTATTTGACGTAGAGGGGGCAGTTACCAATCTGCGCACGTTTTATTGAGCTCCAGAATCTCTTTCCCACCCTTTTCTCACATGAATGATTAATGAATAAAAAAAAGTACAACCAAAGCGAAGTGAGAGGTATTTAAAAACCATACATTATTGCTCCCGAGCTACAGAAAACTTACTAGCATCACTAAACAAACTACAAATTTGAGTTTTTAGCTAGTTTTTAGTTGTGCTAACAAAATAGTATCCAACACCTGTGACATTACTCCTACCACAACTAGTAAAAGGAGAACTAAAACAACGTTTTGGTATTGAAGCTACAATTATTTTCAAAGACAAAACAAAGGCCATCTCCGCGTTAGCTCAATGGATCGGGGAAAGTGGACAAAACCTGAACAGATAGGGGGTCATTGATCCAGAAGCTGAAGTACAGAACTTGTTATCCTCGTGCCAAAGGTTCTCGGGTTTTTTCTCGCCGCTCAATCATTAGAACCAGATAACGCCCGTGGTGTATACAGGATTTTATTCGCTACCTAATTTTAATGATTCAGAGTTATTTACTAATTAAGTAGATGTTAACTTCACTCGGTTTGTCTTTTCACATCTCTCTCTCATAATTCCCTCTCATTATTCCCTCCTTACGAGAACATGTGGCACCATTCAACTGTTTTCACATTTTCCACGATCTTCTTGATCTAGATAAGTTATTCAGTGTATATGGAACTCCGTATCGAAGGCAATAACAAGCAATAACGTACCAGTAAAAAATAAATATTATTTTTCTCTTTAATAGCCAATGTCTAATTGTGTAGAAACAGTTATGTGGCAGAAAATATTTTACATGGCACTTAAACCTTTATATCGATTTTAATTCTTTAATGTCATTTGCCAATAAATTGAAAAGGATCGTACATGTATTATATGTGAATTTTTTGTAGTGAGCTGTTGATACTGACACACGATGAATATGATTCCTATGATGTGTGTTGTAATTATAAATACCTGTAATGGATGGAAATATCTTCCTCTCTTAAGTCAATGTTCATAAAAACTACTTATTCCCGAATAAATAGGCAAAGCAATGGTAGTATTCCAAGTATAATGAAAACGTGCTTGCAGAAATAATTTGGATGGCATTTGCTTATTATTCGTTCGTATTTTTAGTAGTTACTATAGAATGTGCATTCCCTGAATATTATGCAATATATCAGGTGGAAACGTACGTATATTCACAGCATACACTTGCAACAAGCTGCATGAAGGCTAATTGAATTTGAAAGAATTCTGAATGCGCAGCATTTTAGAGTTAAATTCATTTTATGGATATTCCATTTGAGATATGACTGAATTGAGAGACCCAGAAATTTTGTTACCTCAACATCATGTAATTGCATATTGTTCATTTCTAACGAAGCATGTGATTGTCTCTTTGAAACGCAAAACTACAATGAAATCATTTTTCCTTCGTTTAATATTAATTAATTATTACGTTAAAATTTATTACTAAATCACAAGGAAAAGTAAAGCGCATAGAAGAGTCAATTACAGTAAAATCAAACACAAACAAGAAGAATCTAATAATATAATAAAATCTGTAAAACCTGTTTATGAAAAAACAGGTGGACACTGACTTTTTAAAAAGAATTGTACACTATTAAATTATATCATAAAAATGTAAGCTTTTAAATGTTGCTAATGAACTTCTCTAATCTCTAATGATGTGACAATGAATTAATTATAAAAAAATATTACGAAATCAATAAGAAAAATCTGAAATTGTACTAGATATTGTTGTTATTTTGCAAAGATTATCCGTGTATCAGCTAACAGAACTGTTCCTCCGCTTCTATTAAACGAGGTTATATCATGTACGTGTAAGAGAAAAGGATACGCCCTAAAATAGAACCCTGCGGAACCCCATGCTTGACTGGCAAAGAATCGGAAAGATGTCGTGCCCGTACGGTAAAAGGAATCCTTGCGATCCAGATTTGAGGTACTGTCACCTCTCGTGTTTTCAGTTTGCTGTTGGTTCCTAATTCCGATGACTGAAGCCTGTGAAATAAAATATGCTGGAAGCTTGGCATCTGGGTTCACACAGGATGTCACGGGAATAAATACAGTTAAAGAAATTTTTAGACTGTGACCAGGATCGGGGTTTCGTTTTTTCGAATTGGAAACGAAACAATTGTCTAGTACAAGTTTGTTCTTTAAATAGAAGATATATTGTTTCTCAATAAACACAAAAATCAAGAAAGAACAGTAATTACCCTTACTAACTTTCAATGACAAAGACATAGAATTGAAACAATGCATAAAACAATCAAAATTCCTGAAAAAGAAATCCAATACCAGTACAAAAAATCATGCACAAGAAAAATGTTCACACTCAGAAAATAACACAAATATTTAGTTCTTGAGATATCACCCTTAGTAAAAATAATGACGTAATGAAGAAAACGTAATATACATAAAATTGTTGTTAGTTCAGATTGCATAATTAATTTCTTGGATATTTAATATTGGTTAATTACTTGTTTGAATTCGCCCTCTAAATGAACATTCACTTTCACAGCTACTAAATAAATTCTGTTCAAGAATGTTTTCTAGTTCGTAAGAACGTAACTAATCAAACATTCAATTTTTAGTTCGTTACTTTTCTTGTCAAGATTTCTTTATCAAAATTATAAAAGATTATCTACCATAGCATTTGGCTTTAGCTAGCGTCGTCTACGGTATTCTAAGCTCCTGGCGTTATGATGTTGACTGTACATCGCAGAGTTAAGTTTAAAAAATGTAACGGAATCTTTGATATAACTTCAAGTTGAAACAAACTGTTCGAAATTCTACCCGTTTATCTAACAGAAAAAACATATAAATTTAGATATTTGCAGGCGGTTCATTGACTCACGCAACCATCCATCGCTGTAACTTCTGCAAGGGCTTCTCGGAATGGTCGAATACGGTGAACGGGGTCAGCGTTCAAGGTTCGTGGCTTGTGCATCGAAATCAGACGCGTCGGTGCCTTCATTCGTCCGTTGCCTAGTTCTGTCGTTAAATGTCGTCCAAATCCATTCAACATTCTCTCAAATGAGTAACGTGAGAAAGGAATCGAAGAAATTAGCGAGATGAGCGGTAGTAGGATATTTTAAAATTGAATGGTAAAAAGAAGAAAGAAGATGTAAGTAAATATACCATTCGTATTAGTTTCTTACTTAATCACTATTTCAGTGCATTTAAGAAACAAGTCGTAGTAATTATACTAAAATGCATCAATATATTTACTTTCTTGCACTCATTTTGATATAATTCATTCTTCCTTTGATTTACAATCATTAAAAAATTTGCATATTCCATGTACAATTCACATCTCTTATGAAAGCGTCTGTTGGACGTATCTTCCACGAACTTCAGTGACACAACACCCGTTAGTAAATCCTTCCTCAGCGGAGTCGGTTTCCAGAATGGTCGAGAATTAGACATTTCACCTTTAATTCATAGACAGATTTTTCCTAGAAATTCTCTGATTGGTGGATCCGGCCAGGCGTACAATTTTGTAGTCGGAATAGTCTTTGAAGAGCCATCTGTCCGTCACTTATTGAATTGACTGATCTCGAGTTTACGGTGAACCTTAGCCTAGGCTTCCTCGATTACTATGCCTTGATGTGATCCGATTCTCTTCGAATCCAATCGGAGTGCATGAATGTTATCGTTCACTAGACAGGAATAGTTTGTATTTATTTTGAGAAACATTTTAAAAGAAATTCTTTTAAACGAAAGTGTTTTCTTTAAAATAAATTCTTTAATATAAATTTTATATGTGTATATGTGAAGCACAAAGAACATATACACCCCAAATGATTTTGAAAGATTATTCGCATTTTTAAAATTTATTTTACGTCCAAAACAGTTAAAACTGTGTATGACGTTCAATGAGGGAGAAGTGAATTCTGTGCACATTTTCAAAATTCTCTGATCCCTACACTAAGTCATATACTACCTGAATTTTGAATGAAAAAAAAACGCTCTCATGTAATAAAATCTATTTTCAAGGATAAATAAGCAATACATTTTGGGCTCTTATCCATGATGTTCTTCGTCAAGAAATAATACTCCCTGCCGTGACAACATGGAAACGATAATTTGAATAACTATATTTCCCACTGAATTCTAGAAGACGTGCACAGATTATTACAAGTTACATTTATGTCCAGAAGCAAAACAAGGGGCCATCTCAGCATTTGCTCAATGGATCAGGGAAACTGAACGAAAAACCTGACCGATATGGGGGTCATTGACCCATAAGCTGCGATGTAATACTTGTTACATATTGTTTAGAATTATACAGTCCAATGGTAAATAATACATTAAATATCACTGTTATAATTAATGTTACTTTCCTTGTGATGCTCAGTATAGTCTCTAATTGTATAGAAACAGTTGTGCAGCAGAAACGATTTCACTTTGTATTTAAACTTTTCTATAGAATTTAATTGTTCAATGTCATCTGGCAAAGTGTTGTAAAATAATGTACATGTATTGTATGTGAATTTTTTGTAATGAGCTGTTGATACTGTCACCTGATAAATATGATTTCTACGTCGAGTGTTATAGTAATAGACATCGGCATTTTCTGAAAATATATTCCCGCCCTTAAGCAAGTCATTTTTGAAAAAAAAAAACACTGATTCGTAAAAGTACCAACGCTTAAAATGCGTTGGTAATTGTGCGTTGGACAGCCTCAAGGATGTTTTATGTTAACGCCAGGGCCGAAGGCCCGAGCGTCGTCCTCAACTTGGATGGTTTGGTTTTTTCGTGTTTCCGGGCGCGTCAACTGCTTCGGTCATTAGTCCCGTTAGTGTAGTGCATGTTTTTTCTCGGGAGATGGCGGTGATCTTCCCCCGCCGGATGGCGAGTTCCGGCGCCGACCTACCGTCGGCTAGTCGGGGTTTCCCCCTAACCAGGATTCTCCCACCAACGGGGCACCGCCCCAGTCGGGACAAGCTCTAAGCTCCCGACCGGTCTCCCGGAATATGTGGTAGTGTAGAGCATGTGCAAGTGTGTGTGTGAAAGGGGAGAGGATAGGACAAGCAAGAGGAAGGAAAGATCGCGCGCGGTCCGTGGCCCGTTTGATAGAGTACTGCTTCGGCATTCGCCTGGTGTTGATCGGAGAAACCACGGAAAACTACCTATCAGAGCAGCCGGCCGCTAGAATTCTCCTCCAGACAGCAGCTGAATTCGACCTAGCTGAAAAGCTAGTGTCTAAAATCCTGCCGCCGTGGGTAGTGGGAACCTAGGACCTCCCGGTTAGAGGTGCTGCAGTGACATCAGTTGATGCACTGAGCCACCGCTACCGGTCTCAACTTGGACAGAGTCACAATTCCGCGTGTATGAACGAAACGGATCACCAACTGCATTTCTACCAAGAGGAATTTTCTAAAACTAGTGTTTGAATGTTCCACGTAAACGATGAACTGCAATCTGTCTATCGTTCACGACACAAGAATTAGTAATGAACGATACAAACAGAAGTATTAAGGAGGCCGTGGCAGCGAAGGCCGAGGTGCACCGTAAACCCAGGATTAACCACTAAATTAGCTCAGTATGTCAGCGCGAAGCGGCTCTTGAATCTTGAAGTTTTGGAAGTGGCGTAATGTAAACGCGAAAGCTGGCGATTTCAGTTCGGGGGTATTCAATGAGAGGCAATACTACGAATCCTTACAAAAGCAATATTGAAAGCAGCATGTTTGGATCCATGACGTCAAATGCTTTAGAAAAATATAAAAATACTCCATTAGATGCTTCATTTTGAACCGTTGATGAAGCAACATGATTAAGAAAAGGAAAAAATGGCAACTTTCCTCAGATTTTGGTTTTCTAAACCGTTACTGAGAATCTGGTAAGGTTACGGACTGATTTTGAGAATACGAAAACGTTTTGAGAATAGCAATTCGAACATTTTATACCCTGACGGTTTCATCGACAATCGATTACGTTATCTTATATATGCTATTTTTGTAACACACGGTCAGAAATATTTACGTTGATGACTCCTCAACAAAAATGTCTCTTTTCATGTTTACTTCAAACAGTCAAAAAACTTTGAAATCCTTTTTAAATTTTGATTTTTGGATACTGAAAACGTTTTCTGATTTTGCAGGTACAATTACAATCTTTTAAGTGTTACTGATTATTCAGGGAAAGCGCGAGTGATGGAAAAAGGATAAAATTTGTGTTACACATAATTATTTTATTTGAGGACAGTACTATTTCAAATCACTGTGGCATCTTAGAAGGTGACTGAAGGTACATAACAATAACTTCATATAATAACTTCATATAATAGCAAAAATGTACTTTGTTGAAACAAGTTTCCTTTAAATAATTTTAAGCATTATGCATAATCTACAATCACACCTTGGCATGGATAGCGACAAGTCTCGTACAGTTACTCGTAGTTCAATTATATTTTAAATGTAATGTGTTCCATAGTTGACATTGTCGGCTGGGGCTGTCATTTCACAACAGCCGGATGCCTGCTATCTGTCGCGCATATCTGCACTTTTGATGTCTCAAAATTTTTTGCATGTTGAGATCCTTGCAAATTGCCCACGGGCTCTGAATAATATCATTCAAACCATTTAATATCTTAACCTTTTAAAGAATATAATTCTTTACTTTCAAATTCTTGCACAATTTTGAAATTTGTCTTAGTTATAATTCAAGCATTCCCTTAATATTTTAACTGGCAATGTATGAAATCAAATCCAATTGGCTCAGTTACTTCAACCAGGGAATGCATCCGCTTCCCACTCTCTCTCGCCAACAGAAATATTAGTCGCCTTCCAGCACTCGCTCATGCCAGACGCTGTGACATGGCGCTCTGAATTTTAGTGCAATTTGTGCAAGTTAATATGTCGGGCTACTGATCTTCATCAAGTCTGTCGTGATGAAGATCAGTAACGTTCAATTGACAGGCAAAATATCTAAGCATTTGCTCTGTTGCCCTGCGCACTGGAAAGGCACTGGTGAGCAAAAGTAGTTATTCCAGAAGTGGACCGATTCGAGCTACATTCAATAATATAATACGTTTTGCCTATCATTTTACCTATTAATCTCAGTATCTAGTCTTAATATTATTTTAAGTTTGTGATTTTCAGTTTTCTCAATAAAAGTAATTAACATTGAAAAATCTTATTTCCGCCTACTTTCATCAAACTGCTCTTATAAACCACTTTAGTTTTCGATTCAAACTAGTTCCTGTTCGTAGTGTTTCGTTCACCTTCAATTAAATAAAGTAATATTGGGTCATTTGAATAACTGAATGTATTTTTCTTCCTAACATTTTGTATTACTGAATGCCAATCTAAAGGTACAAAACTGTGTGGATGAATTTTTTCTCCGTTTTGTTTAGACCACACGTTTGGCCGAAATGAAGATGTGAGTGACCATTTACTAGAAATTTAATATTTATTTCATCCACACTCAGATCTTTAGATGCTCAAATTTAATTTCACTGCACCAAATGTTTATAATAGCTGTTCTGCCCCCGCATTGATCAGAATATATAATTCGTTTGAGATTGGGTTTCTTTTCTTAAAATAATGCAAAAGGCATGATCTCTTGAGAACCTATAGATACAATTGTTTCATCCCATACAAACCTAAGAACCCAAACGAACCTCAGGTTAGTCCACTTCGCTTCTAACGCAGTCCGCTAAATGCGAGACGGAAAAGCCATAAAGCGATTGGGGTGCCATGTAGTGAACGATTGCGAAACGTTGCTTAGGCCACTGTGCAGTCGATACGTCTACCTTTTAAAGATTGCATTTCCGAAATAAACGAAAATTAAAAAAAATATGCGTTAGTCCACTCTGTCGCTCATAGTCTCAAATATCGTCATATATAATTAATAATATTTTTAATATTTCTTTAATTTCCATAACTTCCCATATATTTTAAACAAGAAATATTTAATTTTGGGTGCTTTTTCTGTCGTGTTAGAGCTTTTTGCAGCGCTTTCTAATGGAGAATGATTAAGATCACCTGGCAACACTAATTTTTTTGTCTACAATTATTTGATGTGACACACAAATGGCCTAACAATCCATAGTTTCATAACATAGCATTAGTTTGCGTGCATTTTAGTTTGGAAAATCATGTTGTGAAATCTAAAATGGTAAAGGCATTTTCAGCCAATCCCTTCGAACTGTGGAATTGGTGGAAATTAAATACTACGTAACTACCAAATCAAAACCAAATAATATTAATACAGTTACAGTTTTCATGAATGCAGTATGCTTTGAACAGGAAAGAAGTTTAATCAAATGAAAATATCATCAACGCGGAAATGTATTGATTTCTTCCGCATTCCGACCAGTCCACGCATGTTGCCTCCATATCTGCATGGAATTATTTACTTTCTAATATATTCGACGTGACCTCCATTTACGTAACTGCTCACTATCGCGAGAGCAGCTATTCTTTTCTGCGCATTTAGTAGCATAATTTGGAACTGAGAAAGTACTTGCAGTGAGTGCTACGACCAGCGACCTTGCAACAGCCCCTCATGATGCAACAGCTTGACATTTGAAGTTGTCGACCGTCTTTAGGAACTGAGACCGGATAATAGTCGGTTAAAATGATTATGAAGCATATTACAGAGAAGCAATTGCTTCTTTGTAATTCAATGGGTTTCTTAAAAAATTGTGAAGGTTAAAAAAATTGTTTAGAACATCACTATATTATAATGGCGGTATTCGGTATATTTTTCGCCTGGTCGGAGCCATTCTCTATATTCTTACTACCGTATTACGTGCAAGGCGAGCTAGCGAGTAATGAAGCTAACATAAATGGACAGTAAAATCCAATTTCAGAAGTGAATGACAAAAAAGAACTTATTTTGTAATGTAATGCGTGGTTCTCTTCCTTTCTCATCACATCCTCCTCCAAGACGTGGAGCCATGCGCAGCATCTAAAGCAAAACACGGAAGTGGAACCCATTAAGGACAGAAAATTGAACGATATTTGTCGCCGAAGATTATCGGTGCCATTACTCCGTCCCTCGAAGGTTTCTTTAATTTCGACGATGGATCTGCGCCTGAGATGTTTCCCGAGCGCAGGGCTGGAAACGAACGTTTTGCGATCGACGTTTTGCGACGGGCGTGCCTTCGCCTGCACCTGCGTTGGAAATGTCGGACGCAGAATCACCTCTCAGGATTTCTGGAAGTTGACGTCAATATCAAAACACACAAATCCACATGCAACCCTGTTCAGTATTCATTAACACTTGTTCGTCAATGACCCCAGAGTAGCTCATTTTATCTTTGCTTGGGTGAGCATTGATCCATTGACTGTCCATGTTTCTGGAAGCGTCAACTGCTATGATCATTCGTCCTGTAAGTATAGCGCAGGTTTTTATCGCGGGAGGTGGCAGTGATCTTTCCCGGTTGGATGGTGAGATCCAGCGCCGACTTACCCGTCGGCTGGCGGAGTTATCCCACCAGCGAGACCCCGTCCCAACGGGGACAAGCTCCAAGCTCCCGACCGGTCTCACTGCAAGTGTGGTAGCGTTGAACATGTCTGTGTGTAGGTAAGGTTAATAATAGAACAATGGAAGGGAAAGGAAATATCGTGCGCGGTCTGTGGACCGTTTATTGGGGTACTGCTCCAACATTCGTGTGGTTTGATCGGAGTAACCACGGAAAACTGCCGATCAGAGCAGCGGTCGCTCTAGTTCTCCAGCGGCTGAACTCGAACCAACTCTGTAGCTAGTGTCAAAAATTCTGCCACTGTCCGGACTCGAACCCTAGGACATCGCGCTGAAAGGCACTGCAGTGACATCAGTTAATGCTATGAGCCACCTATGCTGGTAGTGTAGTGCATGGTGATTAGGTGAACAGTAAGTGTTTGTCTTTCAGGACTTTTATTGTTAGAACCGTTTTAAAATCCTTGTGATAGTTTCGTCTTTCAACGCTCATCGTAATATTACAAAATAATTGGAATCCGTCGCCATACCTAATAATTTCGTGGAAACTCCAGTGCTCTCTTACAGCCAGGTCTGCTCAGAAATACGTTACAATCTTATTTTAGAATCGGTTGATGTAGATAACAATTGTGCAATCGGAGCAACAGAAACACAACGTGGGATCTGTGGGGCCACTAGACCGGGAACCAGCAAAAAACTTGAGGTGCTACAGAATGGCACAGACTTTCTTGTATCAATTTTTTCTAATTTCCTTGGTGTGGTCTGGCTTTAAGGTCGTGCTCCATTCTGTGGCCAGCTGCCTCTATCGCCTATCGTCGCCCAAAGTACATTTTTTTTAGCAATTTCTCAACATTTTGCTTTCAACTTTTGCAATAACTATTTATGCACAACAAATTTCATTTGAGGGAAAAATCCATGTCTTCAATTTTGTATTTGTAGAAAGACGGCGGAAAACATTCCAACTTTTGCAATTTTCGAAAATTCAGAGTTAACCGTGAAATTCTGACCTATGCCACCTTTATAAGTGTATTTTACTATATTCTTGCAAGAAATTTAAAGAAAAAATTTGGAGCGGTTTTTGAGAAAATTTTGAAAATGTCCGGGGACTTTATGTAAAGTACCCCCAAATTTTAAAGAATGTTTTTCTAAATCGCAAATCTTTAATTAGAGCCAGATAGATAGGGGTTTCTTCAATTTGAAAAAAATCGCTCGTGTGGTTTAGGTGCTAGCAGTGATCACAGACGGACAGAGTCGGACAGTCGGACGTTTTGAGAAAAACACTTTTTCGGTATCAGAGGACCCCAAAACGTGTATTTCCGTTGAAATCTCGAAATCGATTTTCCGCACAATTAGATAACTTTCTCTATACTACGTATATTACTCCCGTATACTCTCGTATTACTCTCGTATACGTATGTATACGAGAAAGCAAAATTAGGTAAATAAACCATTGTAGTAATTACGAAATACCACTTCCTTTAAATAAACAAGCGAATGGAAAATAAACAATTGCTCAGAAACACATGTAACTATTAACATTGCCTTGATATGGGGGGGGTAGCAATTCTCCCGATCAGCCTATTTAGAAAACATTATTATTTAGCCATTTTTAGAAGACATTATATGTAATTACTTGGAGGGTGTCACTAGATAATAAATTATATACTGACAATTTTTGCTCTGGCTAACTGAGCAACTTTTGCTGCTTAAAGCCAAGAAGACTATTAATATCAACTTTAAACTTGGTCTTAATAATGAAGTATATTTACGAGTGTACATTATTTATACTCGTCATTATTTTCAGAATAAGCAATACAGAAGAAGATATTTACATACTTTTAATGAAATTTAATCTTTACAAATTAATAAGGTGAAAAAACGACATTTTTCTGTTATTTTACGATTTCACTCAAACATGTTCCGCTACATTTTGCGTTCTTCTTTCAAGAAATGGCAGAGATGTTCAAACACAACACCATGTCTTGAATTTTTTAATTGAATAATGAAGTCTTGTTGGAACAGAAGAATACACATCATCAAAAATGCACATTCATCTACAGTGAAAGGCTCGCGACTTCAAACGTTGGTAGTTATTATTATTATTATTATTATTATTATTATTATTATTATTATTGTTATTTTATGCAGGAATTGTTCACAAAACAAATGTCTTGGCGGCCCTCTTTCCTCCACCAACTTGCTCAGCCGTCCACGAGTCTCTACTCATGCTGCTAAAGCAGGAGGTCAGGCTGTGCGCACTCCGTTGTGGATGTCAAAAAGCTTTTATTTATCGTATTTCTTTGTAAAATAAATAAGCTTTTTCGAACTACCTAAATGTGTACGTTTTCTCTTTAATGGTAATTTGACATTAAAACGATAGAACGCTTTAATAATGTATGCTTATCAAATACCAACGTGTTTGCTGGGTCCAGTTACCAGCTCTCTCATGACGTCCGCCCCCCCCTCTCGACCCTGGAGCCGGCGCGCGCACGAGTGTCTGAAGGGCGCTCCGCTTGGCGGGCCTAATCCCTTCCTCAGACGTTTGTGTCTGTTGACCTTCCTCGTGGAGCTGCGCGGCCCTTGACGCTCCGCTGCAGGCCTTTCGGCCCTCACCTGTTTGTCATTATGACGACCGAGTACCTCCTCACCAGGACTCGCAAGACAGCCAAGGACCATTGATTGGTGTTCCGGGCACTTTCACGGCCATAGTCATTCGTGAGATTCGGCGTCGACTCACACGTCGGCTTGCGGGGGTTTTCCCCGACCAGGTGTCTCCACCAGCGGAGCACCGCTCCAGCCGGAACAAACTCTAAGCTAGCGACATCTGTGATACATGTAAGTGTAATAATGTAAGTTTAGTGCACGTAAGTGTGTGTGTAAGGGGAGAGGATAGGACAAGGAAGAGGAAGAAAAGATCACGCGTTGTCCGTGGCCCGTTTGTTAGGGATCTGCTCCGGCATTCGCCTGGTGTTGATCGGAGAAACCACGGAATACTACCGATCAGAGCAGCTCGCCGCTAGAATTGTTTTTCAGACAGCGCACGGTGTGTAATTTCGGCCATCTAGGTGGACATAATTCAATTTTCCAAAGTACTCAAATGAATTAAGTTGGGTATTTGTTTGATTTTAGAATGTCCATAGTGTATGAATTGGGTATTGTTTTTCTTCTGCATCGCTTGAGGCGGCAGTAGAACAAGTTCAAACTTGCACGATCTCGCGCTGACACCGCGCGGCTCTATCAGTCGCATTTCAGTACATCTCGTGTTGGAGACCAGTGCTCATCGCCTTCTACTCACAGGGAGGTAGTGATTAAATAATTGTGTTTTTGGGTGTTTCTTCTTTTTATTAGTGCCTAAAGATAAGCAAAAAGTGTCTGCGATTGCTCATGGGTTTCTTTTGAAAAAGTAAGTAATTTTAGTTCTGCTTTCGCGCCATTTTACAAATGTATCTAGACTTTTAATACAGAGTTTACAGGAGTTGACGTTTGTGACTATGTAGGTATTAAACCTTATTCATTTGGCTATGTGAATCATGAAAGATCAGCTGCGCATACCTGCGCACTCACGAGTTTTTAATTTTTTTCGCAGTGGAGCGCTTGATTTCACGGAGGACGCTATTTCATGTATGGTGTGAAAGCTCCACGGAAGCAAGGTATGACGCCGTGCTATCGTATGTTTTACACGAATTAGGTGAGGAAACTATTACCGACACTTCAATCATGCCCATAAAAATTTAAATTAAAATTTTTTGTCAGTTTATCATCAGAAAATGGAAAAAATGTGCTTGGCATAAACAGCGTTTTCTAGAAAATTACTCATCGTGGCCGCAGGAAGACATCAAATTTTCAATAAATTTATCGACAATTGCTCCAAGTACATCACAATTAGATGATATACTAGAGGCGTTGGCCGTCCAGTTAAGCCATTTAGTTCGTGTGGCTCTAGAGCTAAAGGACGGAGAGTAAAACAGCTCTTATGTTTGTCCACAGAAGAATTGGGAACAGCTACCGGAATAAAATTAAGGAATGAAGGAAAAAGAGATTCCTCGAACAAAGTGAAGGAACTTGTACTTGCTTCTCCTAATAGAGGCACAAAAATTAAGAAAGTTCGAAGATCGTTGCATCAGGAACCATCTTTACTCTCTCCAGAACAAGTACTCGCTCTAATGATGAGTACGAATTTGTCTACTCGGCAATATTTACGAATACGAGAGCAAGCCGAAAAAACAAATTGTAAATTATATCCACCGTATTACAGAGTTAAGGAAGCAAAAGTCATGTGCTATCCAGGAGGAGTGAAAGTGACAGAAATATCTGCTGAGATACCTCTAGAGTCAGCTATTGACCATACAATTCGTCGTTTGTGCGAAATCCAAGATATCAGAGAGAAATTTCAACTACAATCTAATGCTATTTTTAAAATTATTATACAATGGGATTGCAATGGTTCAGAGCAATACAAATACAGACAAAAGTTCAGTGAAGAAAATTACACAGACGAAAATTTGTTTAGTGTGTCTATGGTGCTAATACAAATGCAGACAGTTGAAATACAATCAACAAATTGTTAATTTGCGAGACATTGATCAACAAGACACTGAAGAAGAACATGGCATCACCTCATCCGAGGATTCATCGGATGGCGACTGAACATAGTACTAGCATGTAATAATTCTCTTTTACTCTAATTCTTTAATTTGTTTCCATAGTGGCTGATCTATATTTTTATTTTCTTCTTGAAATATTAAAAATTAATACTGAAAATAATTAGTTACATTTATTTACTGTACATATATTATTAAGTTTTATTGGCGTTTTTCTGTGTCAAGTCGTGAAATGCGCGATTTTTTATTATTGCAAAAAAATAGTTGTAGTCAAAACATTTTAACAAAACTTGTTCCATGTATGAGAATTATCATTTATTTTCAATATATGCTAGCTAGAACAGTAAACAATCCATACTTTTGTAGTTTCTGAATTAAGTCCACCTAGATTGCCAAAATTACACACTGTGCAGCGGCTCAATTCGACCCAGCTAGGTAAGCTAGCGACTCAAATTCTGCCACCGTCGGAACTTGATTTCTAGAGCCTTCCAGTCAGAGGCACTGCAGTGACATTGACTGGGATGTTGTTGCCCTGTGTCACCTAAGCTGCTTATATATAATCACAAGGTGTAGCCGTGAAAGTTCGCTAGTGATACTGCTCCAATTCTAGAGTTTTCTTTGGATAGATAATAATGCAGACTTGAGCATCATCACTGCTCGTGAAACGCCCCTTATAATCCTCCGTCAAGTTCATGATATTCGAAATAATTATCTAGTGCAGGAGAATTGGGATTCTCTGAACAATATAAAGTGCTAATTTTATTTATTTCATTATTTCGACAAAGAGCAGCAAAAAATATACGTCGTTAAGAGGAGAAGTACAAATCTGCGCACGTTTTCTTGAGATCCAGAATCTCTTCGCCACCCTTTCACCATAAATATTTGAATAATGAATAAAAGTACCAACAAAATGAGGTTAAAATTTTTAAAAATTCGATTTTTTTCTCCTGAGTTGTAGAAAACACTTGCATCGGTAAACGAACAACAGTTGATTGTTAATTTCTCGCATACGTTTATATATACGAATAATTCAGTATAGAATAAAAGGTAATACTACAGAAAATAGATTTCGATATTTTAACGGAAATACACATTTTGGAGACCCTTGACACCAAAATAGTTTTTTTTTCAAAACTCCCGTCCGTCTGTGAACAACGCCAGCATCTAAAAGATTCATAGGATTTTTTCCAAAATTAATATTCTCATGACTATCTGGCCTGACTCGAAGCGCTGCATTTTGAAAAGAATTCTTTAAATTTTCGAACTAATTTTTATGAAGCTCCTTAGAACTGAACGGCAATACAAAATGGTAACGGTTCAATTTTCACGATTATCCCGGAATGTTCCAAAATGTCTAAAGTTTGAGATTTTTTTCACTTGTTAAGTCAGTTTTGACAAAAACGACAGATTTTTAGTTTGTATTTAATTATATTTCTACGCTTTTATCTGCAGTTTAAATGTATGGGAGCAACAGCTTCCCCAGAATATTATGCCATATTACAGACGGTAATGTTCATTTGCAAAATACACGCAACGAGATGCATGAATGTTGAATGAATTTGAGTGAATTCTGAATGCGTAACTAATAAACTTACTTTAATTTTCAATTCTTTTATATGGATATTTCATTTGACGCTCGACAGAATTGAGAGACCGAGAAATTTTGTTACCTTTACATCAGAAATTTATATATTATTTTTTCAATGGAACATGCCATTGCCGATTTGAAATGCAAAACTGCATTGAAACAGTTTTCCTTCGTTAACTATTTTTTCGTTAGTACGAAAGCAATTGGAAAATTCTGAAACAGTAATATTTATTTTTTGATGTCTGCAAATGATTTTGCATGAACTTTTTGATAAATGATTATTTAGATTGTTCACAAGTTTAATACGGTGCTATATGACTTTCACAATGAAGGACTATGAACTTATAAATTAAACATTTAAAAAGTCTTTAACTTTTCATTAATCTAGCAAGTTTAATTGTCACTATTAGTATTACTATATCACCCTCAAAATCATTTTATATGAACCAAGAAACGCGATAACAGACTTCGCCGTGCATTTTGACATATTTGAACTATGTCCTTTGGAAAAAAAAGTTGAGAAAAATAATGTCAAGGTATCAATATTTTTTATACTTAAATATTTTCGATCGCGAAGGGATCATCATTAGAGCTAATCCGAAAATATGTACAAGAAAGTGTAAAAATACAAATAATAATATGAAATTGAGTGAAACTGTATATACAAAATTGAATATATGAGAAACTGTATATAATAAATTTGAGACGTAGAAATTTTAAAAATATGTACAATTAATTACAAAATATAATATCAAGTACTATGATAGATAAGTCAGCATCTGTCAGTATAATATTTATAACTTTTCTTTAATTTCACATATATTCTTTATATAATACAAGGTTGTTGTGTGTCTTTATATAATACATTGGTTCTTTTATTAATTATAGAAAAGGCCTTTTATTAGTTACAGAAATTTATCATTTATTTTTATTGCCTGTCCTCACTTGGCCTCCGAGAGCCCGCATGTATTTTCCTGTCGCACCTCCCACCAAAGTCATGCGTTCTGGGCCGTGTGATCGTGTTTTGAGTGCGACTGGTGACATTTACGGGGGTAGCGCCGCAGGGGGTGGGCTCCGGTGCTCAATCAACGGCCGGTTGAATCGGAAGTACGATTGCTGCGCTCGACGATTTAATCAACGCTTCCAATCGTTTCCGATCGTTTGCCCCGCGGGGGAGGTGGAGCGATGGCGAGCAAAGCACTCCATAGGTACTTTTCTGACAGCTCTTTACAATGTTTCGAGAAAACGTTTTTACTTTCTTCTATACATCGGTAAGTACCGAGTAATATTATATGGTATAGAGAAAGTTACATAATGCTGCGGCAAAAAACGGCGATTTTTCGACAGAAAAACTAGTATTGCGGGGAGCTAATACAGAAAAAGCGGATAAAGCGTGTTCCAATATGTAGTAAATTACTTCCTCGAAAACCTTAAGCAGTCATAATCCACCATTTGAAGGTCCTTGACTCCAAACAAATGCTTCACGGGAAAGAGTATGTCAGTCGGGCCAGTCGGTGACAATGCGTTCATGTAATTTTTTAATCCTGCCGCCGAAGATGTATTTATTTAGGGTAATATACACCACATTACTCGCTGAAGGCTCCCATCACCACAGGGGGAAACTCCACCACCCGGTAGCGCTGGCCAGGAGCATCGCACGGAGGTACTCATATTTTTTAGCCTTTTCCTCGTATCTATCGCGCAGTCGCCCCTTATATGCCACGGCGACCGCTGCATCAAGCACGATGGCGGTGTAGCCCTTGCCAACCACTAAGGCCGTGCCCTGCGTGAGCTACAAGCGGCGGCGGCGACAAGCGATAGCTTGCGTCAGCTTCAAGCGACAGGTTGCGATGCCGCGCGACAGAGCGCGTGGTGTCCTACGTAAGCGACAGTCGAAATGTTTCAAAGGAAACATTCAAGATTTTTGTTACGTTCAACAAACTCTCCACAGATATTCACTCTGCCAGTTAGTAATAGGTTTAATTCACCCTCAACAGAAACCCGTGAAATAAGACAGACTATTTGCAATTATTTCAATAGCCCTGCCGGTTTGGTTACAATAGAAACCTAACCTCATTTACGTCCACAGGAATACTGGTATATAATACATTGTGATGTATGTACTACGCAATATAATTAGCATCTGACAAATTCAATAAGAATAATACAAATTAACATAATTTAATCAATAAAAAACAAACTTATTTGTTATTTTCAGTGCTTTCGTCACTTCCTTTCACAATTCGCCGCTCACAATTCTACTGTGGTAGTTATTCAATCTCTTGTTCCACAATTCCGTTGTATTTTTCACATCTTCAGTTAAACATTCTGTTATATCGCTGTTCGACATCTTTGAAATGGGAAATTGAAGACCAAAGCAGCGAAACTATACGCGCGACAATGCGAGAAGCGGCGACAAGTAGCGACAAGATTCAAACATGTTTGAATCTCGGACGCCGCCGCTTGTAGCGCTTTCGTCGCTTCGTCGCGGAGGTCGCCGACGCAGGACGGCACATAAGATACTGTGTGTTTGAAATTTGTCGCTTGAAGCTGTCGCGTGTCGCTGCTGCAAGAAGAAGCTCACGCAGGACACGGCCTAAGTCAGGTCTGTTCACCTGCGTGTCGACCTAGCTGTTGCAGAGGACACTCCATCCGTCCGCGACAGCGGCGTGCAGCTCATCTCCAAGCACTCAGTTGTGACATAGAGTTGGGAGCTGACTTGATTGGGAGGCTGAGGATACGCTCGGTGTTCTTGGAAGCTGCCCTCACCCCCGCCGAGCCCGCAACTATTAGCTGTCCCAAGTATATTGCTCCAAGTGTCCATAGGCAAACGAGAATAAGTAAAACAACTAATTAAAAGACAACTCGCACACAAACTAATCAGCTCCAGACTATAGCTGCCACGCAGGGGAGTGGCAGCGATACTCAGACACAATGTACGCAATATGATTACGTAGGCTTCCGCGGCCGGAGTATGTCTCTTGGCTATCCGGGACAAGCCGCGTCGATCTCCTCGTAGCTGACGTTTCGGCCAACATATTGTGGCCTTCCTCAGAGCGTACTGCTCTGAGGAAAGCCAGCAGTACGCTCTGAGGAAGGCGACTGTTGTTGACTGAAGTTGTTGACTGAAGGCGTATGTTGGCCGAAACGTCAGCTACGAGCAGATCGACGCGGCTTGTCCCGGATAGCCAAGAGACAACGAGGGGGAGAGTATCCTCGCGCTCGCAGCTCCTGTGACAATTTGAATCCATTTGAAGGCCAGGACGCATGAACGAATTTATTCACTGGAGGTGAATTGGAGTATGGAGGATTCACTGGAGGATTTATTCACGTATGTTCGCCCCAGACCGGAGGAAGTATGATGAATTGTTCTCCTGTCCTTCTAGGACCGACGCAAAGATGCCCAACTTGCGCAACCCCTGCCATATATTTCTGATAGCGGCTGCGCAGGCTGCGCACAAGTTGCCCTCGGGAGTTCGCCTTAATCAGGCCTTCTTCCCGAGGGTCGCCGTCCGCGGACAAGCCGCCTCCGGCAGTTGCGGGGGCGTCCGGTTCACTGTTTTCGGCCGAATTTGGCGCACCCCTTCCTTGCCGTGTTTCTTCATCTTCCATCCGATGCAACGAGCGAGTTATGAGTGGGATGTTGCTGTGAGGAGAGAAGGTAGAGGCATTGGCGTAACATACGGAGTAATATACCGAATATAGAGGATGTTATATAATGCTGCGGATTTCGAGATTTCAACGGAAATACTCAAAAAACGACTCCAAATTTTTTATTTAATCTTTTGTTAGGGATAGTGATGAATATGCTCTATTAAATGACATTAACGCCATAATTTTCTATTCTTTTGTTTTTTCAAAAATTACAAATACGCAATGTTTTGACTAGCCTCTCACAACGTTAACGTTTGCATTAGAGGCAATTTGTTCACATTATTGCATTAACGAGTACATGAGCTTTATATAATGTCGTATAAAGTGTCTCGAAAGCTCAAAAGTTTTCTGTGTAAACGAGCTCCAAATTCCGCATATTCAGAATCGCTCAAATGCCATTTTCTCAAAAACGACTCGATATTTTTTCCTCAAACTTCTCTTTCGCATAGTGCTATTTGCACATTTTAAGATAGCATAAAATTAATTTTGCTGTATTCTTTTGTTTTTCCAAAAATTACACAAATGTAATTTTTTAAATATCTCTCACGCTGTTAATATGCATATTTCCAGCGATTTATATATTTGTTATCGAATTTCTGAGTATAAGTGCCCTAAATGACTTCAAATCATGTTTTTCAAAAACCCAAAAGATTTCTGTGAAAAAGAGCCTCAATTTCGCATTTACACTAAAGCGCAATCAATTTTTTCTTAAAAGCGGATCCAAAGTTTTCAACAAAAATTTCCATGTAAGAAGAGGTTTTACTTTTTTGAAATAAACACACTGAATCACATTATTATAAACTTCAATTTTTTTCTGTGCTTTGTTTGAGGCAGTGTCAATATATAAGAAGGCAGTAATAAATTAATTTAATATTACAAATCGTAGAATATTAGTAATTTAATAATTTTATTAATATTAGAGTTAGTTATCAACTGTGTATGATGTACTATGACTAACCGATAAACAAGTTGAAATCTAAATGCAAATGGAAATAATAGTTTTTGCCAAGAATTGATATTATTCGCCAAGCGAATGCACACAGTTTTGAAACCGATAAAAATCTAGGTGTGCTCCTTGACAACAGACTAACTTGGAAAGTGCACAATTTAAATAAATGTAATGAAGTACATGCCGCACTTTTTAAACGGAATCCTATAATAAACAAAAATTTGAAGCCGTTTTTTTAAAATGTCCGGGGGGCTTCATGTAAAGTACCCCCAAATTTTAAAGAATGTTTTTCAAACTTTCATAGCTTTAACTAGAGACAGATGGACAGGGGTTTCTTCAATTCGGAAAAGATCGTACGTGCGATTTAGGTACGTAAAACTCTCCAAACATTTCAAAATTAAGTCCTTCGCACTGCCGTCAATGCGCCTTGGCACGTGTCAAACAAGTAACTCCACAGAGAGTTAATTCATCACACGATTGATTATTATACCGGTCATCAATCAATTTTTTTTCTTTCCTGACCATCCTCCTCTGCAACTTCCATATTCAACCTAGGAAAAACCTATAACCAACACAGAAGAAAGAAACCTAGATTCGCCCTAGATAAATTTAAACCACCCTAAAGAGAAATGCATGATTTTACAGACTTCCTTTCTGTAACTTTTTCTTTTTGTAATTGTCCTATTCTCCCATACATTCTCGCATACAATAACTTAATTATTGAGGTCTCCAGTGGGAGTATACTCGCTCTCCTGTTTGTAACAGTACTAAGCTTACTAAGTTGTAGTTCATATTTAATCATGTAAAGCGCTTACTTCGCTGTATTAGAAAATAAAAATAATAAAAAACAACAACATAGTTTTGAGAACACTGCGCTGGCAACAGTGCATTGCTAGCTTCTATATAATTTGCTGTGCGTATTGTAACAGTCAAATGTATTCCTGTTTGTTTCATCTTTTAAAGTAAGTAATGATTGCTGCTTCAATCGAAATAAATGCAGATATGCATCACAGGCGAAGTGATTGAATTGGACGTTTTCAAGTAATTGTTGAGGTGTTAGAAGCGCAATATTTCAATTTTGCCAAGCCGTTTCCAATAACGTGAGAAAGTATATGCTGTTGTAGTACCACTAGTATAATGAATGCCAGATGTCTTTGTTCTAATTTTTGTCATTTTCCCACAATTTTGAGTGATATATAGATAACATTAAAACAAGGTGCCGGCGTTGTTAGCCGAATGGATTAACTCCCGTGAAGTCACGAAAGTTCGGCAACTCGGGGACAAGAAAATTGTGACGAGGCGATGTGTAGGCAACCCGCACGACGCTTAGCGTTCATCTGTTGAATAGGTTGCCTATATCCCCCGTTTGTTCTGGCTCTGTTCGTTAATGAGTCAACGAGGTCGTTAAGAGCCCTGACCTTCTCTAATCTTGATCTGATCCGGCTGCAGGCGTGTTTGAGTGTCTCCGTGTTTATGCTAGTCGTTATCTCCATAATGGAAGCCTTCAGGGTGAACTTGGTGTCGGGAGGTTTTGCACTTACCGTTGTCATATCTACTCTTCAGAGGTAGTAGTCGCCACGCCCACCATAGCAACAAGTTTCATTGTCTCCCCACCATCTTCTCATGGGCAATTCGGAAACGAATTTCGCTATTCTCTTGCAGTGTCCACAGATATCCCTTCCCGCTTGTCGAAGTTTTTGGCAAGTCAGTATGGTCGAATAGAGCCAACTCGTGAGATAATCTTTATGAGCGAGTGCAGGCGAAGGTGTGCGGCTATAATCAATTCTATAAAGCCTTAGTGTTGACTGGTCGGTGACTTCTAAATGAATGACAGCGTCGCAACGGCGGCGGCCACTTATATCTAAGTGTACAAATTGTAAAATCCGTGTATTCATCGACAGACATGAACATTTCAAAAAAACACTGAATAAATAACCCTTCACTACTGGCGTCGGGTCAATCTCTCAAATTTTTCTTTTTATTTTCTGAGAACACACCGAGCTACCAATAATGCGGCTCCCATGTAATCTCTTCTGATAAATTTCCTATTCAGAGCGTTCATTGTAAAATGCCGTTGACTTGTGTGTTTCTCTTAATTGCCCTTTCTTGCCCGATGGCAACGTTAGTGTTCCTGTGCATTTTCATAAGGGGATGTGCAAGCGTGGCGCCTTAGCGATAACACCGTCTTTGTGTCTCCTTTTAGGTTAGTGGTGAATTCTGCTTCTGGTGAGGTGAAAGAGAAATTGGCAGTTTTTGAAACACTACGTAAGAACAAACCGGACACTCCTCTGGAATTCTTGCCAAGAAGCAAAGAGAGGTAAATTCAAACATCTCTGGCTTTACAAAGGTGACAATAGTACGATATATACAAAGGTGAAAACCATTTCAAGACCTGTAGTTATCTCTACTATTTACCTGGGAAAGAAGAATGCACAGTCCCTCTGCAGAAGCTAGAAATTGTAACTTTTTACGAAATTGTACGAAAGTTGGAGGGGACTCTTGCGATCAGATGTGTTGTAATTAGTGTAGGTAGAAGACAAATGTGTCAATGATTGTATTATTTTATTACGTTAACATGACGATTGATTATTGTTACATATATTTCTACATTATATTTACTATTAAACATATAACCCTCCAAAAAATCATACAAACAGCATTTTCTTGAATCAAAATTTTCAGGTGTATATCTATACCCCACGCCAATGTACGTTTTATAGATCTTACGCCAGTACATAAAGGTTAAAGAATGTGTTTCAATGGTTATTCCTTATTTCTTATAGTACGATTCATGACATTAGGAAACAATTTCACTCTGTCAATGGCTATTCACGGACGTTACGAAATGAGTGCGAGCCTGTCTGCACAACTTTTCTCCGGACCTCCTTCATAAATTTGATATGTCTGATAGAACAAACACAAGTAATGTTAGTACCTTAAATAATAAAAATATTCCCTAAAAGTAGGCCCTCTTTTACCTGGGCTCGCCCGCATTGCGAACCTTGCGGGCATGAACGTCACGGCACTGTCCGCTACCTGTTTGACAGTTGCAGCCTTCGATGCGCCATTTTGTCAGATCGAGTGGTCGCCGTCACCGGACGAGCGCGGACAGCGCGAAAATTCGCCCACAATGTCGAAGCGCTGCCTAATCGCCGCTGAGTGGCTGGTGTCCGCGAGTCGAATCGGAGGCTATCGATCTCTCGTTCTCGCCCTCGTGGGCTATCGCCCGCGGCGGGGCAGGACGCGCTGGGCGTGTTGATGGCGAGTGGGCGGGCGGTGAATGGGCGGCTTTGACACGCCCCCGCCAGGTGGCGTTCGCGCCACACGGGGCGACCTTTCACAGGGGGGCAGCCACTCAACGCACCGCGATCTGACTCCCGGCTCAATGGCGAATGAGCTCTGGTGCGTGGCGCAGTCAGCGACGGACGAGGGTGGGCGCGATGTGGTGTCGGCTGAAGGGGCCAATTGACAGCATAGGAAAGACGTTACATAGACAGGACGCACTATGATCTAGCTATAATGAGCATTACCGCCTCGCAAAACGAATTCTATTATCGATGTTCTTACCGGGAGATGTGGCGCAGAACATTAACTGATGACACTGCCATGTCTCCGACCGGGAGGTTCTAGGTTCCATTCCCGACGGTGGCATGATTTTCGACATTAGCTAGACAGCTGGGTCAAGTACAGTCGCTGTCTGGAGGAGATTTCTAGCGGCCGGCTGATCTGATCGGTAGTTTTACGTGGCTTCTCCGATCAATACCAGGCGAACTCTGGAGCAGTACCCTAACAAACGGGCCACGGACCGCACGCGATCTTTCCTTCCTCTGCCTTAACATATCCTCATCCCCTTACACACACATAATTACACTAACATGCACTACACTATCACACACGTCGGTCAGGACCTTAGAGCTTGTCCCTACTGTGAAGGTGCCTCGCTGGTTGGAGATACCTGGTTGTGAGAAACCCCGCTAGCCGACGATAGGTTGGCACCAGATCTCACCATCCAGCGAGGGCAGATCAACGCCACCAATCAATCGATATTTTCGCTGTCTTTCTTTAGCAGATTCGGAGGGCGCGAGTGCCTCTTATCTGCCTGTGAAATAATCTATAGCGAGTTCTCTGTCTAGGATCGGAACTGTTGGCACCACTCATTCCCAGCTATTTCCAGCTGTTCCCAGAAGTATCGGCGGAGCGTGCTCGCCGAGCTGTGCGCAGGCTACTGGTAGTTGTGGTGGGTTTCGCTTGTGATAAGCGCCATTCTCCTCTTACAAAGAAGAAATATTTCTATCAAATACCCTTTCCTGAATTTGATTCAGATCACCTTTCAATTAAAATATCTTTTAATTCTGCTTTGTTAAATATTAATTATCCTCAATACAATAAGCATAAATTGAGATTCTCATAGAAACATTATTAATTTAAATTACAACTTTCCTAAACAATTATTGACTACTGACAATATAGATAACGAAATTGACAAATTCACCAAAACCATTCAATTTTCCTATCAAAATTCAATTACACATTTAAACCTTATATACATTCTCGAACCCAATTACCTGTATGTGTACTGAACCTAATTAAATCTAAACATAACCTAAGAAGAAATAGGCAACAAACTCTCCGACCAGACATTGAAACGAAAATAAATTATCTCGAATTATTAAATCACATATTGATAATTATGAATTTAATAAATTTCAAAATTAAATACCACAAATGCACCCTAATAGTAGACCGCAATGGTCTACTATTAAAAAACTAATGAACTCTTATTCCCCTATTCCTATTTTAAATAATGGTTCTTTTACAGTACATTCTGATGAGAAAAAAATAAATCTAATTGCGGACCATTTTGATAAATCATTTACACCAAATCCATGATGCAGCATTTAATGATAAAATAGAAACCTTTATACCTTTGCTCATTTATTCTGTTCCTACAGCGATAACCTATATTTCTCCTCGTGCAGTAATGAAAATAACACGAAAATTAAAAATCAATAAAGCCTCTGGCCATGAAGCAATTTCAAACAAAATGATAAAAGAATTAAATATATCAAATGTAGCTAAATTAACAAACATATTCAATTCTATGCTTCATCTTTCTTATTTCCCTCAAGCTTGGAAATAAGCTCTTGTTCTTCCTATCTGCAAATCTGGCAAAGATCTAAAAAAACAGTGCACTATCACCCCATCAGTTTTATATCCTCATTGTCAAAAAATTTCGCCAAGTTATTATTAACTCGTCTTCTTAATTAAATATTTTCAATTCAAATTTTACCTAATTATCAATTTGGTTTCCGCTCAAATTACTCCACCACACATCAACTTTTACGTATTTATGAATTAATAGCAGGTATTTTTCATAACAAAAACATACTATCGGCATTTTCTTTAATATAGCTCATGAATGAGTTTTGCTATTATTTAAATTATAGGATATAGGTATTCCAATATATTTATTCAAAATTATTAAAACTTTTCTCTTCGGTCGTCATTTCACAGTAAAAATAAACTCCTCTCTTTCCAGTGTACGATCAATACAATCAGGAATTCTTTTTTCCTTTACTTTTTAATATATACATGTCAGATATTCCCTACTTACCTTTTATTACAATAGATGACATACGCTGATGACACGGCATTATTCGCTACTCATTATAATATCAAAATTGCACGTAATATACTACAAAATTCTATTTAAAAAATTATAAAATGAACTCAATTCTGAGTAATATAGATAAATCCTAATACAACTGAAGCAAAAATTTTTACTCTTTGTAGACCAACTAAACCTTCTTCCCAAATTATCAACAATGTCAATATTCCGTGACTTGACAATAATATTCCAGTTAAATATTTAGGATCACATTTAGACCAACGTCTCACTCGGAAATCAGATATTCAAACTGTCACTATCAAAAAACTATCACAAAATTTCAAAATTGTACCCTCTCATTAATAACAATTCAAAATTAAGAATCAATTGTGGAATTTTAATTTTTAAATCCATTATTCGCCCTTTTCTTAGATACTCTAGTACCGGGAACGCTGACTTAGTGCATCAACTGATATCACTGCAGTGCCTCTGACCGGGAGGTCATAGGTTCGAGTCCCGACTGGGGCAGGATTTTCGACACTAGCTTTTCAGCTAGGTCTGATTCAGTCGCTGTCTGGAGGAGAATTCTACCAGTCGGCTGCTCTGATCGGTAGTTTTCCGATCAACACCACGTGAATGCCAGAGCAGTACCCTAACAAACAAGCCACGGACCGCGCGCGATCTTTCCTTCTTCTTCCTTGTTCTATCCCCACCCCTTACGCCCACACATTCACACTAACATGCACTACACCACCATACACCGCCTCCGACCGGGAGACCAGTCGGGGACTTAGAACTTGTCCCGGTTTGGTCAGTGACCCGCTGGTGGGAGATACCTGGGTGATGATAACCCCGCTCGCCATCCAGTAGGGGGCGATCACCGCCACCTCCCGATGAAAAACACGCACTACACATATGACTTATGACTAATGACCTCGGTAGTTGACGCGCCCAGAATCACTAAAAATCAATCAATTAATCAATACATACGCTTGTCCGTTTTAGTGTAATACAGTCCTCCTCTACAAACATCAAGAAAATACAAATTATACAAGATAAATTCTGTAGGAAACTACTAAAAGCAGATTGGTTCATTTCAAATCCATAGAGAGCTTCAAATTGGCTCTATTAAAACCTTTATAATTAAACAAACTCAAAATTTTATTAATACATTACCACTTTCTCCTCCATCTCAACACCTTACACTAGGTCAAAATTATTCTGTTCTTCGTATTTTTTCATACTTTCCCAAAGACATTTTTCGCCCTTCCGAAACGTGAATGTTTATTCTGTTTCATTAAATATCTTCTAAACTTAACATTTAACTATTTTTTCTAACTTTTATTATACCCTCACATATTTCAATAACTTTTATTTTAATGTATTTACTTACTTACTTTACTTATTTTCAAAATTGGTAAATAAATACTTTTTCCAAACTAAAGCCCCACAATGTTAAATGTAATTTTTTCAAACTCCTGAAAAATTATATGTAAGTGAACAGGTGATTTTAATATATATATATATATATATATATATATATATATATATATATATATATATATATATATATATTTCAGTTAATGAAATTTGTATTTCAGAATTCGATCATTGAATAATGCCATGTATAATTTATTACAAATATGAAAATATGAACTTTGATTGCGTTTTTTTGTGTGAAATAGTGACAATTTTTAAAAACTACGTGACAGTAATGAAAGATTATCGACACACGTTCGTATTCACAACCACGTTCGCAACATACTGGGTTCCGCGTGACACTAAGGGACTTCCATCCAGACCGGCCACCTTTACACAAAGAACTCATCAAAAGTACGTTTTGAACCAACAAACCTAATATCAAATGAAAAACAATCTTCAAATATCATAAACAATGCATTGAATATCATCAATAATTGACCGAACTTGTGTACTTTCAATAACAAGCGAAATTCATAAAACTACGTTGCAGCGAATCAGACGAAAACAGGATATGAGTATTCCCCTGATACTCACTCCGTCGCCGCGCAGCGCTAGAGCGCCACTAGACTGGTTGCGCCACCAAAAGGCCGTATGTTCCCCGTGTTAAATCGAAGTGCCAAAGAGTAAAGTCACTAAATTCAGTAATACAGCCAAGAGAGTGGTGCAATTCCTGGCAAGGCGCCAGACACCGGAGAGAGATCAAGTTGGATGCTCTTTGGTTTCAAAGTAATTTCATGTACATTGAGGAGTTTGACACATCTGAAGTTTGCACAGTTTGTTGGAATAATCGATGAATCGCTTCGTTGCAGCCTCATTTGTAATTCAAACATGGTCATATTGAATTATCTGTAAAGGGTTGTTGAAATGTTGAATTATCTGCTTCTAATGTTTTTTGTTGCAATTGTATTTCGTCTACATGCATTGAAGTTTCTTCTTCAATATCATGAGGTAGAATATAATCAGAAGTTTGCGAAGCTACGGGAGCAGTCACTGATATGACGCCCGGTGTGTCCAATGTTTGACATGAAGAACCATCCATGCGATGGTAGTTGACCCGAGCACTGGAACTTATTATTTTTTAACCTTACTGTTTATAGATTTAATAGTTTTATAACACGACACAGTTAATGTTATATATTATCGTAATATCAAGAAAATCAGACGAGCAATATATTCAACTAGTGAGAACTTAGTCAAAGCCACCTCAAAAATATATCTTGAATATTGTAGTTGTAGGACGCTGAAAATTTCATTTGCAATTTTCAAAAATTGAGAAATTTGAACAAAAATCGGACCTGCGACATTTTTATAAACGACTTTACTCTGTTCGAAAAAAATATTTTAACCACTCATATGGAACCATTCCAAAAAAACGTTGGAGCTTCACATAAAGAACTCATGTCAGTTTTCACTAAAATGTCAGTTTTAAATTCAAAGAGTCGCGACATCATTTAGATCGATTGAGGAATTTCAAATTTGGTGAAAATCTTGGTAACGGATTATATACCACAAAGACGGATACATTTAAAAATATAAAAAAGTATTTTATAACTAGTGCTGTTTCGATAGCACATTCTTTCGCATATTATTTGTAACTTTTGTAATATTCAAAAATTCAGGGTTCAATGAAAATCGAACCTGTGCAATTATTATCAATGTAATTTGCTTCATATGAGAAATAAAATTGTTAAAAAAATGTCTAGCCATTTGAGATAAAATTTTGCAAATGTCCTTCAAGATTCATGCAAGATATCCTTTAAAATAAAAAGATCCGTTTCAAATTTAAAGAGCCGCGACATCAGCCAGATCGATCGGAGGATATCATGTTTGGTGAAAATTTTGCCTACGGTTCAACCTTTGGGTGTTGTTCACAGACGGTTTGCGTAAACAAATATTTCATATCAGGGACCCACAAAACGTGGAATCTAACTACATACATAGGAGGATTGCGTCCCCTCATTACTGAATAAGCTTGTGGCACCATATACTAGTATGATTTAGAAAACAGGCATTCTTCGTTCAAATAAATGGTACCATTTTTGGTGCAATACCCTAATCAAAAAGCACTTATTGTTGAAAATAACTGAATTCATTGAAAAATTATAACAATGTTAGACAGATTTTTAAAAAGTTAATAAGAAATATAATAGAGTCTTTGAACCAACTTTGTAATTAATTCAAGTATTTTTATCTGAGTAATTTTTATTTTACAAATATTTAAAATACAAATATATTTTCAAGTATTTCAAATAATAAATATGGGGCTACATATGTAGTGTCCACCCAACTTCATATTTTCTTATAAATAAATGTTTAATTGAGGCGATCTTAAAATGTATTTTTATTTCCTGACATGTAGTTGATATTTCTAACATAAACAATTGCTGTATTGCATGACTTTCTTAGGCCTAGAACATTAGTTAGGCTGTATTTCTGGGCGATGTTGTTAAAGTTTGGGGCTGTCGAATGTTCAGTGGGGGGGGGGGGCGTCGAGTGCTTGCCAGGCGGAGGAGCAGCGACCCGTGGAGCGGTTACCCTCAACACACACACACACACACACACACACACACACACACACACACACACACACGCACGCACCTTCCATAATCGATTCACTCCACGTATCAGTGCTCGCTTGGGCCCTCCGGTTGGCTCCTAATGCCAAAGTGCAAGACAGTTTCTTAAAGAGCGCCTTTTTGACGCTTATTTTCTACCGTATATACACTCTACCTAAAAAACTGAAAAAAAAGAAACTACTTCTAGTTGAAATCCCGATTCCCGGAGTCTCAGAACGTGACGTAATGCACACTATAAAACGCGGCTAACATCAATTTTAAAAATATATTAAGATGCAAAGCCAAAGCATAAAAGGTACAATAAACATTAAGTAAATTAAATAAATGTTAAAATTATAATAAAAATGTTGTGACTTTGACCCCTGAGTAATGCACCGACCGCACGCCAAATGACAGTTTTTCAAAATGGTATTTGCGACTGAGTTTACTTTGTTCAATTTGCATACTAACTGTGCATCTGTGATCTTAATCTATACTGTGCTAACTCAAACAATCATAATTGTTTTACAATTACAAATATATATAAAAATATTGTGGGAGAGGAATCAAGATGCATTTAACATAAGTATGATTCTACGTTTTCAAAAATTGTATTCTCTTCACTTAGATCAATGATCTCTTTATTTAACGAACTAAATACGTTTATAGTGCCTGCATTTGACTTTGTAAATTCGACATTTCGAAGGCCAACCTTCTGTGGTTACACGTTTTGGAAATCTGTAGACACTGCCGTTCTCGCTGGTTTGCTTCCCTCGTAACATTACCTGGTTCTGACGTTGCTGGGTTGCAGCAACTGACCGTTGTGATAAGAATTGGAAGTGCTCCTCGGCTTGGCCTGATGATCCGATCTTGAATATTTCGTCGTTACTCGCGCTCTATTGTTGTTGTTGTTGATGATGATGATGATGATGGTGGTGGTGGTGGTGGTGGTGCGGCATTTCGGTGAATCCCATGCTGTCCATGGAGTTCGTGATACCTTTGCCGAACCTCATGTCGGTTGGATTTCCCGAACTACGAAATTTAGGGCTTCGTTGATTATCCGCTCAGCGCTGGATAAATCATTGTTGTTCGCGCATCTAGCAATGCACTCTCCCGGAAAAACTGCGGCCACTAAATACCGTTTCGTCGTAGCACTGAATGCACTATGTCACCATTGTTTCCGACCGTTCGGAGCGATGTTGCTCGTTCAACAGCGTGCAGTGGAATGAGCAACGCCTCTTCATCACTGATCGAGTTCTTTTGCCTAATGGAGCGCACGGGGTTTGCAAGGCCCTCGGTAAAAGGAACCGAGCGAAGTGGCTCAGGGCGTAGCGCGCTGACTTCGCATTCGGAAGGACCGGGTTCAATCCCCGTGCAAGCCATCCTGACAGGGGTTTCCGTGGTTTCCCTCGGCCATCCAGGCGAATGCTGTAATGGTTCTAATGAAAGGCCACGACCGCGAAACTGGTGGCGCTAGCCGAATTCGTTAAGTACGTGAAGTCAAGATGGTTAAGCGAATTCACGACTGGTTGAGTGACCGACAAGGAACTCCGGGATCTAACGGCGCCGAAGCCAATTGCCCTTAGGAGACTTTTTTTTCATTTTTTTTTCAAGCCGTTTATCTTCTGCCGGTTACCTTTCACGTCCCGGTGGGACGCACATTCAATCATACATTAGATACCTAAACACTTGCAGGCTCCTCTGGTATGTGGTTAGCAGAACACGAGGTCCCCCTCGACAACAAATACATGAGAGACAAGCGACAAACAACCATGCCCAAGGCGGGACTCGAACCCGCGAACCTTCGGACCGAAGTGCTGAGTCAGTACATGCTCTTATCCTGGTCGCCCCTATACGGGGCATGTAATAGGTAAAAACAAATGCAGTAAAAGCTATGATTGCGGAGCAATTCAAGTTGCACCGCCCTTTTCGCCTGTTAGACTTACGATGAGTCTCACGATTGCGCTTATGCTCATCACTGAACACTCATTGAGCCAATTTGTACAGAATTTATGAAAGTGAATCTTCTACGAGCATCCGTATACCACTATTGCTCTACCAGACTCAAAATAACCTTCCACTGCGCATGCCCGAACGTGGCCTCCCCTCCGAAGCTACTATTTCCCCGCCTGCCTGAGCTCTTTGACACAACACAGCTCTTTTTCCTGTGATGCGTGGTAATTCAACACTGCGAGTTTAGCGATAACAAACTGATGTTTGAGAAGGATCAGACGAAAGGCAGCTTACATATTTCTACAGGAGGGGTTGTTCTAACGATCAACAGAAGAAAGACGTGTCTCGAAGCGTTTCAGTTTTCGGACTCCAGTCCAGTTTTTCCGTCACTCGTGAGCAGTGACTGCGTTTTATATAGTTTCTGCTGCTATTGCAAAATTTGGTTCGTAATTGTGCTTTTTATAATGGTATCTTCATCAATGGGAGGTGTGTCGCGGAGGTCCTTGAGAGGACAAACTGAAAGAGTTTCTGATAAGGTTGCCCCGTGCCTCTGTTGTAGTAATGGACAACATGTTGCTGAAATGCTGAAATGGTTTACATTCTTGATCAGTGAGCAATAGAGCTTGGCTTTCAGAGAAGCTTGATTAAGAATCTTATGTACTTCGCAAACACGCCTTGAGCAGCAAAAGCTGTGAACAAATGAAAGCTTAAAAATGTTTACACGGTTTAACAAAAAATGCGATAAACTAGGATTTCACATGAACATGCAGAAGACAAATATAATCACAAACCATAAACGAAAACCAGTGACAGTAGATCAACGAATTATCGAATACATCCACGAATATAAATACTCAGGGCAGTTGATCTCATTCAAAAGCAGAACAAGTCAGGAAATCAACGCCAGAATAACAATGGCATGAAAAAATGTTGAGTGTTTAGCATTCATTTATTTAAATAATAAAGTAAACATCTCAATAAATAAGAAAATTATGGACACGTGTATACTGCCAATACTTCTCTATGGATCACAAACTTAGTCATTAATGGAAGCAAATAAAACCGCTCTAAGAAGGTGTCAAAGAAAAATGGAGGGCAAAATTCTACACATTACATTAAAAGAAAAAATTAATAGTGAGTTAATAAGAGGAAAACCAACTAAAATAACAGATGAAGTAACCTAAGCAAGCGTAACGAAATGGCGTTGCGCTGAACATGAAATGAGATTACACCAAGACAGATGGTCATATGAACCAACAGTATGGCGTCCAAGAATAGGTTGGAAGAAGATAGGAAGGCCAAGGACAAGGTAGTCAGATAAAATAAAAAAGGGAACAGGTAGCACTTGAGTAAATTAGCTCAAAACCGAACTATCTAGAATACGCTATATCCGTTAACCACAAGACAAGAATGCAAGACACAAGAAGACAAAATAATACAAATAGAATTAAGAACACTAGACAAGAGCGCAAGAAAAATGAACGAGGGAATCGCTGGACACAGCCGAACAAGTTGGACAGAGAACTGTGATCTGTGAATTGTGACTAAGAATTGTGTTGTGTCAACGTAAATTGGCCAACGTAACCCTTCCTTAGGATAAAACGATTATTCTTTTTCCCTGAATTAGGAGGCGTTTAGCCTTAAAGAGATGAAATGAGCTTAATAATAATAATAATAATAATAATAATAATAATAATAATAATAATAATAATAATAATAATAATAATTTAGTGTATCGTGAAGCTCATGTCATAAATAATATTCCAGATCTATGTTGAATTTCATAAATAATGGCAGATCCAGTTTTCCCGAAAAATAGTCTTTGAGAAAATTGAGTTTTATGTTACTGCCGGGCGTGAAATCCAAACCAGCTGTCGCGTCACAGCAGACACCGGCGTCTGCAACGGGGCTGGGCGTTGGGCCATTTCTCGGCGATTTCGCTGATTCTGTCGACTGAGGAAAACATCCCTTGCCGCACAGTACTTAAAAATTATCAAGTATTTTATGAATACTAAAGACAGCCACAAACAATAAACGGCAATCTTCGGCAGATTTTATCCTTAAAATCATGACACTTATACCGTTTTCAAGCTAAAATGTTCGTTAAAAGTTTATTGATTATTTCTGGGCGCGCATTTTAAAATGGTACTTTTGCAACTTTCTTAGAACCGCATACCGACCAGTCTATTGAGGAATCATTGCAGTAGACACATCTGCGTGCTTAATCAACCAATCTTACACGGTGCCCGTGATTGAACTAAAAAAAATGGTAAGACAATGGGATCGAAGTGACGACGAAGAACAAAATAATGTACTGGTATGGTGATGGTGCAAAAGAATAAACAAATAGGAAAACGACTGTTTCATGAACTGGTTTACACAAACTTTGATATGACTGTCGTATCATGCGGGCAAACTACTGCATTCCACTTTGATACTGCCGGTCGCCGCATTGTGACTGCGCATTGACTGTGCTCGTTCGCTTCGCTGCTTGTACAGTGGCGCAGAGAGACATTTGAATCTACTACTGCTACGCACTATACAATTGAAAAATATCGACATGCAGTCAGAGCACGTTTTGATACAACACAAGAGACACAAGAGAAACACAAGAGAAACAGCCATACAAAACCACAGAATTTTTCTAGAACCGCTGCCACCTTCGTCATGAAAGAGTTTCACGAATTGTCCCAAAACGTTAGGAGAGTGACATGCTGTTATCTCGCTTATAGAACAGAAAAGTGAAGGCCAGAATTCACTTTCAACTTGGAGAAAGGTGTACTCGAGGCCATTTGTCACGTCTTCGATGATTCACAAAGCATCGGGAAGCGTGTTTTGCAAAAACAACGATTTCGAAACGCATTCCTATAAAAAAGGAGAAACTGCGTCATATCAGCGCGGAGTACTATCCCCTAATTAGAATAGTTTGCTTATTGTTTTAAGGGAGCACAATGAATATCCAAATGCTCCCTCAGTTTTATTTTGGAACGAGAAAACATTCGCGAGGTGTGACAATTTGGAATGGATTTCCCTGGCGTTGCCCAATGTCCAGCTTCTGAAGCGTCGGGGGGGGGGGAGAGGTGTGGGAATATAGAATATTGTAGTGTTCTGTTTTATTATTATTATTATTATTATTATTATTATTATTATTATTATTATTATTGTTGTTGTTATTTTATTGTTATTTTATTTTTATATTATTATTATTCAGCGAGCTTTTTACAGTTCTAATGACCGTTGCTCGCAGTCTACACGCCAATGTTTTTATTCTGCCAGGCATCTTCTTCTATTTTTCCAAGATTTCCTGGGCTTTCCTAGTTTTCTTCTTTTGAAAGGGATCTACTCAGAGACAATTTTTGTTTCTTTTTTTAACTGCTCGAAATCACGCTGAATTTTTTTAAAATTATTTTTTCAATGAATCTCCTATCTCCTTTGAGGCAACACGTAAATTGAAACAGCTTTAAAAATCTTTGGATTGACGGCAAAACTAAAATTCATTCAATCCAATAAATGTGAAATGAAATAATTGTTTTAAATTTCCTTTGGTGTTATCATCCATTATAATTATTAAAATAATTTATTATTGTGATTATTTTTATGGTAATAATGTGCGTTTTTCCAAAATTGTTGTATAACATCTTTTTATCTTTTAAAGTTACCTACATTATTACTGATTTTAGAATGGCAATACCACCCTGGTCGTGTTTAGACTGGTATTTGTCTTTTGTTTTATATATAATTCGCAATTCTTCGGCTTCTTCGCAATTATTAGTTTCTTTATTAATTTTTTGTAAAGTGAATGATACTTTACATTTATATGGATTTGGGGGAGGGGGAAATTGATTATTCTCGTGTTTATATCTCGTATAATTCTTGTACTTTCGTTAAAATACTTATATTTTTAGTTCATTTTTGATTACGTAGGGCTCATGTTGAAGTTCTTATTTTAGGTTCAACAGTAGTAGCGGCTGAATTATTTAAGTTAGGGAATTATGGGTTGATGCGTATCTTTAGTATTATGATGTCTAATTTTGTTTGGTGTGGAGTTCGTTTAATTTGCGACAGTTTGATGAGTTTAATATGTTTATCTCAAAATAATTTTTAATTGCTTATTCTTCTTTTACTTGCCATTCTTGTTCGTATGGGACTGATATAACTTCCAATTTTTGGAAGTTTTAAGGTAGTTATTTAAAGACAATTGGACACGGTTTATGTTCTTCTGGGTAATTTTGTTTATCAAATATTGTGTCTGAATGTTTAGGATGATGTAGATTAATAGGGATTTAAGATATTTAATTTAAAATTGTGGTGTTTTCATATGTGTGTTTAAGAACACGTCTCTTGACGCACGTTTGTACGAAGTTAAAAAATTAACAGCGATCCATTAAAAAAACACATTTATGTCGACATCTCTTCAATTAGAAACGCTATAGTTTAATATTACTTTCCATGTGCCTCTATCTTACATTCGTTTTCGTGAAAACCGCAACTCAATATCTTCAACGGTTCAGGAGATATTCGAAGACAACAAGTATATTTGATGTTATTGCAGTAATCGTGAAATCCTTTTGTTAAAAAATTTCATTGTTGCAGTATTATACGAGAATGCTTTATTTGTTGCTCTTGAGCAGTGTGCGGGCTACTTTTTGGAAATGCATTTGGAGTAGGTTTGTTCAGCAGCATTTTTCCTGCAGCAAGACACAACTCTAATGCATAATTTCGCATGCAGAAACATGACTAATGTGTATCGGAATCGTGACGATGTTGATGCCCAATGTTGGTAGTCGATGTCCTGAGATACTCGCCTTCCCGCGTCCTTCACGCTTGAACTTTTCTATTCATTGGTACACACTTAGCTGAGGTAAAATGTTGCCCCGCATTGTTCTGAACGTCGCCTATTGATTTCAACTCCAATTACATCTTGAAAGAGCAAAAAGCGCTGCCGTGTTTACTTCGCGATGGAGCAAGACGAACTGAAGTGATTAAGGTAAAGCCTGACTCAAAAGAAAAGGATGGCGTCGTCTATCCTACTCTCGATTAAAAAAAAAAAGAATACCTATTGTTTTGTTCCTTTTTTCTTCGGTGATTAAAAGCCTTGCCATCACTTATAAAATGTATTTTTTTTTCTTTATAGACACCAATATTTTAAAAAAGAAAAAAGTTTCATTTACTAATAATTTCAGATTGCTTCTATTATAAAAAATAGCAATAAATAATGGGAAATCTATATTCTCAATTTTTAATGAATTTTACATATTCCTTCAAAAAACAATAATTCATTTTTTTTATCGATTCTGAAACCATTTTATACTTTTCGATTGACTCTCATTTGAAATAAAACAAAGCATTTAATGAAACTTAACATCTCTGCAACACTAATTCAATTTATTTCTCTGATCACGGAGTGTAATGGAATATTAATCCACAAAATTAATAGAAAGACATCAAACAATATTGGAGGACCAATTGATTCTCTTTATATTGTGTGCCGATTATCTGTGATGCTGACTATTATTTCCTGAAATTAAACAACGTTTTTGAACCGTAAATTAAATGGGTACATTGTTGATGAGAGCAATTCAATGGGAAACAATGTATTATATGAAGACGATTGGAATAACTTGAATATAAATAATAATAATAATAATAATAATACAAGTACTATTTATACTTCGCCTCACATAGAGAATGCCAACTCTAACGTAACTTCAATTAGCTCATATATAATCAATTTAATAAAACAAATATTTCCCTACGCCTTAGAACTAACCTGCCTTTTTCAATAAAATTTGTTTGAGGGTGCAAATTCGCGAAGCCGCCCCATGCGGAACGGGATGCCTATTATCGCTTTGGGAATTGGATACACAGTTTGTTTCTCTCTTGCTCACGACTGAAATGAAACACCAAATTTTTCGAAATTAATCATTACCACCCCAAATCATTCACACATAAGCGCTTTCTTTTTCCTTTTTTATTCGGCCATTTACATTCAAAATTTAACATTCTATCAACTACGAAACATTATTGGTCCTCTTATATTTTTATGTTGAAAAAAAATTTTAATTTCGGTTGCCACCGATTCCACCAGAAAATCAGCACACGCCTCGCCGACCTCCGAAATTACCTTTCCATATTTAAATCCATTTTATGTCCATATTGGTACTTTCATTTATCAACCAAAATTAACACGAAACATTTATCAAATCAACAAAGCTTCCATTTGCGATGCGGCACACGCACAGTCCAACATCCGGCTGCCTTCCCGTATCTTTCCTAAAGTTCTAGAAATAATTGCCATTTCGCTGGTTCGTCATTTACTTTTTGGTATGTAATTACATTTTTCTTTTAAATTTTGTTCAAACTTCACCCCGCTCCCTAAATAAATTAAATATTCTTTCGGTTATTTTTTTCTATATTTTATTATCTTTTAGTCCAGTTAAGCTTGTTTGACACTTTTACTTACATCAGGATTTCGTTTTTCAGTATTCGATTGTCTTCCGAAATTTATGATCCCTTTTGACTTTTTCAAAAAAACTTGACGTTCCTTTGAATTTTCGACACTTTAAAATCCCCCTTCTTTATGTATTTATTTATTCCGGTCTGTCCATTGTTTCCCAGTTCCTCATCTCCGGCATAATAAATAAATAAACACTACTCTTCCGAATTCCGTCATTTGTTTATGTACACATGTCGATTTTGGGTCTATTAGAATACATTGAAATTATTGTTTTTGACGAGTCCGTCTCGATCGTCACATATACGACAGTCAAGAGCTACCATTTGATAGCACCAGTATTAACAAATGTACATGCAAATTAAAATTAAACTTAAAACTTCAATAATTTCCCCCAAAAAGACAAACATCCCCTCACAACTTGTAACCACGGTAGAAGGAGTTCTACACTGAATAGCTGTAGATGCAAAGAACAAGCAATAACAAAAGAAAAATATGTAGAAACATTTGATAAAATGTAGATAGTACACAGAACTAGTAATAATAATAATAATAATAATAATAATAATAATAATAATAATAATAATAATAATAATAATAATAATAATAAAATTATACAAATTCACTTCAACCATGCATCATCTTCACCAACTATCAAAGTCAGTGTCTATCTCAGAAATTCTTCCTATGAAAAAATTTCTTTGAATTCTACAATATAGCAGGATAACAATTCAAGGTCTAGGTATTAGTATGCGAGGCATTAATCATGAACATTTACGAGTAAATGCTTTGATCATCTAAAGTGAACCTTCACGGAATCTAAAATATTTTTGTAATATGAACACAAATATTCTAATAATCTATTGCCAACTATTGACTACTATCAACATCAGTCTGTCATCCAAACGATCTCGTTTCACTATTGTTCAATCTCTTATAGTAATCAGATGCTTTTCGATACCTACTTCGTAGAGAACTATTATACGATATTACATGTTACGTTCAATAGGAATATAATTACCGCAAATTTTCTCAATTCAAACTACAATATTTTTCTAAAAGTAGAAGAGTAAAGTTACATTTTTCACTTCAAATTATTTTTCAATCAATTATTTTTCGGATTGAATATACAATGGGTCAATCAATCAATACAATTCAATCAATGATTTAACACTGTAAGAGTTGAAACTTGTTCAATGCTTTTTTCCATTGAAGCTCCATTGGGAAGGTCAAAAAGAATATGATTTTCTGTTCTATACTTATTTCTATACTTAATTCTATTGTATTTATTTAAAACAGCTAAGTTGCTGAAAGCTTTGTTTGAAATTACGCAAAAACATCATATGAAACTTAATTTGCAATACGCGTTTTTTTGTTATTTAAGGTCGCATTTACATTTAGGTCATTAGTGACCACTATTAGTATTAACGTTATGGTAACTATGAAGGTGAAACGAAATGGTGATAATAAGGGGTGAAAGGACGAATACAAATACAACCATGTCCGAAGCGGGTCTCGAACCCGCGACCCTTCGATCCGAGATCACTACGACACTACTGCCTTAGTCAGACCGACAACAATATGCGTTTGTTCCCAGTGATATTCAATAGTTTTGATACAGATTCTACAACCTGAACTGAAGCTGGATCTTAAATTTCATCGTCAGCCCAACAGAAGCAGTTTCTGGCAAAACAGGTATGCAAAATACTATGCCTACAATCTACAATTCTACAGAAATTTTATGGCTGACCTGGAAAAATTGTAGGATCTAGTGCATTTTCTTTCTTGTATATAATGCAAAATTGCGAAATATAATTTGTTAAAAAAATTTAAGTAATTCCTTAAATACAACACTCACCACACAGAAATAAGGTCAAAAAATACTAATGCACTCATTAAATATCCTGACACAGAAATAAGTATTTTGAAAATGTTTACAAATAGTAGTTTGATATGCATGATAACTTTATAGATGTACTTATATAATTAATTTATTCAGAAAAGAATTAGATATAGAAACAAACTCATTTAACGTTTGGAAATATTCCATTTCTCTAATATTACCTCTTTTTGTAATTTAATGAAATAAACCAAAAGTTTAAATTACTTTTTCAATCCAGAGATTGATCCAACTACTCAGCTTGACGAAACGTAAATCAAATCATTTCAATAATTAAAATTTTAAGCTGAAAACATGTAATTGAATAATTTATTGGCATTGAAGGAATCCAGAATACAATTAACCATCAAGGATTTATGAATCAAAGCAATTAGACAAAAAGCAATAACTTCAATTAATTTCAGTTTTCATTAAAACAAACATCAAATGAAAATATGCATCTCTGTTCCCATGCACAACAAAATTCAAACAGATACCTCAAAGGTAATTTATTTCCTTTCCAGGCACCTATTTCGGCATTTGTGTTTTTTTTTGGGGGGGGGGAGGGGCATTTCTTCTTCAATTAAATTGTAAATTCTTTATTGCTTTTGACGGATCTTAGACTCCAAATAGCAGTCTACGATCATTCAAATATCAGATTAAACTAAGAAACTGAGGATTCTAGAGGCTGACATCAAAGCGACTTCAAATAAATCGTCCCGACGAAATAAATTTCGCTTTCTCTTTTCTCGTACGTTTATGGAATCTTTAACCTTCATCTTGTTCTAGTACCTTCGTGTTCTTACGATTTTCCTACAATTGTTTACAAAGAAGATATATTTTAAGGCTTTCATTACCTATTACTAGTATTTCTTTATTGCTTTGTAAATTAACCATTTCAAGCGTTCGAATTTTTGCCCAAGAAAGAGAATGCAATCCTTTGAAATTCTGTTTACTTGATCTCGTTCTATAATTTAGTTGGAATGTCTTGACAACAGGTCATTTGGAATTTTATTACAAATAACATTATAAGAACATTTAAATAACGCCAACTTTTGTGCATACTGCTCTTCTATCTTATTGTTGAGATTTTTTGTTCCTATGTCTCCTCAGCATTGCATAATAGTGTAACAAAAATAATAGCATTGAATCATTGTTTTGCTTTATCCACTTTGAATATGGGAGAACTAATATCAAAATATAGCGAAGAATCACTTTGACGAGACTGATCTGACGTTCACGTGTGCCTAGAGGAGTATCCCTTAATTTAATGAAAAATAAAATAATTTAGAGAAGTCCTTAAAACATATTTTAGTAATGAAAATGACACTCCGAGCCGCTAAGTTTTACACCATTCTTGTCTTACACTTTATTTTGTTGGCAGTAAGTTAAAGAAGCCTATTTTGGATATCGAAGCCAAACATTATAAAGGACCGCTCTTACACGACAAATTAAAAACTTCTCCAGAAGAAATTTTTATACGAGCATTTTATATTGACTGAAAACGAGCGGACACAATAGTAGCTTTTATAAAAGCCTCCCGCATAGAATAAAATACTACACTCAAGTCTTAACAGTGCAACTCCACTTACTGCACCGTAAATAACGTCAACAATGAATGTTTCACTAAAAAATATGATCGTATTTTGAAGAAGCTCTTCGTATTAATATAACGATAAGGTTAGACGTACGGTATTAAATTATTATCCTGACCACATTTAAATGAATATATGCCCCACTTTTCGTCATTTAGAATAATTATATAATTATGAATTTATCATAAACGTTCGCTATTCTCAGTAAAATAAATGTTGTTAACTGCCACTTTTGATACCTTTAGCAAACTTTATTAAAACAAATATAACTGGTGGTGCTACAGCATGGCACAGATTTTCTGGCACTTGTTAGTTTTCTCTTCTCTTTAGTCTAGGCTAGTTTTCGGTATTTTCCCTTCCCTAGCTGCTTTCTATCTAACTCTAATAGATATTTTTCTCATTTTCTCAAATTTTTCGGTTCCCTAACTGTACAATTTAACTACTGGTGTTATAGAATGGCACAGACTTTTTCGTAAAACTTAATTTGAAGTCAAGTGAAGTACTTTAACTCGCAAACGCGATAGTGTTCACAAATTGCTGAAAATGTGCATATTAATGGTGTAAGCTATATTTAAAAAAAGTACATTTGTGTTTACCGAGGCTGAGTAACATTTATCTCTTAGCAAGTATGACTCCGTTTTGGGAAGATTAGCATTATGATGAATCCAATTTTTATAATCCAGGATTGCTAGTCCTGGGGGGATGTAAATATGGAATGATGATAATAATGAGGGATGAATGGACGTCACACACATACAGACATGCACAAACACACCCACGTCCGAGGCGAACCCTGGATTCTTCCGTCCGAGATCGCCACGGCACTACTGCCTTAGCGATCTCGGCTATCCGGATCTGCATAATTATTATTATTGTTATTATTATTATTATTGTTGTTGTTGTTGTTGTTGTTGTTGTAAGAGAATTGATGTTTTTGTTCAATATTTTCCGTAGTTTGCAATGAATAAAGTCAATGATGATTTTGTAGGATACTCATTACTCATGAGAATAATTCTTAACTTAACAATGTTGAAATTATTTCTGTAGAATTAGAATTGAGATGACAAAATGATTTTACCAACCAAACTGTATTAGAGTGCTTTGCTGTGTAGGGTGACTAGAATTATAATTGAATATTCTCGCAGATTTTATAATTTACGATTTAATAATTCTTATCAACGTGATTTGTACGATCTACGTATTCCATTAATTTTTTCTCCGGAAGGAAAATACAGTTTATGAAAATCGGTGTAAACACAATTTAAAATTGTATATATGTTCTGAAAATAAGTTCGTAAGTTGAATTGCATTTCATTGCGTAGTTTGATAATACCTTACCTCAATAATATATTTCCGCAGAACAAGCATGGTTAAATACATTGAAAATATACTTTAACAATAGTTATAATACTAGGTATGTCCAGAAAATAATGCAATATTTTTAATACGGGGTCTTAGCAAGTAGAAAATGAAAACAATGTTGATTTGTTTTCGATGCCAAGGTGTATTCGACAGAGTTCGTTCAAGGCCTAACCGTGAACGCTTCCTACTCTGTCGTTGTGCCGGAAAGACTAACGAAAAGTGTTGCCCGAGTGAGAAAGATCGCCGCCATTTGGAAGCTCTACCACAATGCTCCAAGCCACATCGCAATGAGCGTTCCTGAGTATCAGGTGAAGCACAACTTGATAACACTGCCTCAGCCCTATAGTTCGGACATTAACTCTAGCCGACTTCTTTCTCTTTCCAAAGATCAAGACCGCTCTGAAAGGAATCCGCTCTGAAAGGAAACCGCTCTGAAAGGAAACCAAGACGCTGTGACGAGGGCCCTTGCCAAAATATTCGTTGAAGCCTTCCAGAACGCGTACCGTGCGGGGCATAGTCGCTTTAAAAAGTGTGTGGATTCCCAGGGGAACTACGTAGAAGAGTACTAAACGTAACACTGTCTTCAATCAAAATATTGGTTTAAAAATTGCATTACTTTCCGAACACATCTTGTATTCAGAATGAGACATTTCGGGTTCTCAAAAAAAAAACACCAGCGTGTTCCTAATAATATCAGCAATGATTAATTCCTTTTGCGATTACACGTTCCAGTAGAAAATGTTTTTTTTTCTTTAATTTTCTAAAATGATTTTTTGAATTTCTTCGCAGCCCCTGTGTCATCGGAGCGTTGTGCGCATTTCCGAGACTCGAAGCGCTACCGTACACTCCGGAGGTCATTTGAGACATCGGAAAAGCGCGTTCCAGCTTGCGAACTTTGGTCGCCGCAGACACGGCAGCGCCGTGCAGTTGCAAGAAACTAATCGCGCAGCAGAGAAGCCCAACGATTCACACCCGGAGAACATTCGTTCTGCAGGTAACTGAGTTGGTGCATGCTCGTAAAAACTGTCTGCACGCATTCGAAGGGAGAAGGATAGAAGAAATGCGTAATCATAATTGTATTGAAATGTAGACTAATAATAAGTTAACAGTATCTGAAAATCGAAAATAATTACCATTTGTGAAAAAAATATTACCATAAATTACCATTTATCAAAAATGAAGAAACCCTCTAATTATTCCACAAAATTATTAATGAATATCAGAAGCGCACCCAGGATTTTTCTGAGGGAAGGGGGGAGTGAGGTTTTCTTATAAAATATTTTCATTAATGATGAATATAAAATGAATTTTTATTTGCTCACAGTTCATATTTATAACACAATATATTTATAATTGATATATTGAATGAATTTCATTAGTAAATAAAACTACTAAAAGATATATTTTTGAATATGTAACATTGGCTTCTACATGGGAGGCTGAAGACTCATGACACCCCCCCCGAATGCGCCACTGAAGTTTTCAGATTTTTAACAGATCCAAAAAATTAAAAATTTAATTTTAACTACTATTTTTTCGTATTAAATTATTAACTCAAATAATTAATTTCAATGAAATTGAAAAACGAGGGGAAATTAAATTTTGTTCGTAACGTTCTTAAAAATATATTACTTGTAATGAACAAATTTTCTGGCATCCTAGAACAACTGAGATCAACAGGTTAAGATAGATTTTATTCCTTCATAATGAAAGAAGCTTTTAATATTGAAGCCTAAGTGTGCATATGTGTACCGTTCCAATTTTCGGCGTGCATCTTTGCTGCTCGAAAATTTAAGATATGTCCCAACTTCCCAAGCCATTTTTCAACCTTGTTGATTGTCTTGGAGGTTTTCTGCATAAATTCAAGATCTTTAAAAGATGCCATGCACTTCTTTAAATATGACTAGTAAAGAAATTACAATGAGGCGAGGAAAAGTTTCGGTTGGTTGGTTGATTGTTAGTGATTCCGGGCGCGTCAACTACCGAGGTCATTAGTCCCGTAAGTGTATTGCACGTTTTTCTTCTTCTGGAGGTGGTTGTGAACGTTCCCCGCTTAATGGCGAGATCTGGAGCCGACCTACTGTCAACTAGCGGGGTTTCCCTCAACCAGGTGTCTCCTCCAGACAGGGACTGAATTCGACCTGGCTGACAAACAAGTGTCGAAAATCCTGCCGCCGTCGGGACTCGAACCCAGGATTTCCCGGTTAGAGAAAAGTTTCGGTCTGACGCGCATTCACGCTACTTTTATAGCGCTGGAAGCGAAGAAATGTACTGAATACAGACAATACTATATTATTGCAGTATTCGTGAAGACCTTTTGATAAAATATTTAATTTAAATGTTGTTCAGTCTGTCTGTACGGGCTCAACAGGTCCTGATGGGGCCAAGGCCTACCAGCACTGTTCCGACCATGGGTTAAGGGGATACGTGTGAATAGCAGATAGACACCATATTCTTGTCTTCTCAACCTGAAAAGTGAGCTATCTCATCGCCAAACAGCAACATGTACTGGGACATTGCAAGGAAAGCGCACATTACAATCTGCCCCGATTGGGAATCGAACCCGGATCGCGTCATGGAAACTGAGCACGCTGATCATTGAGGCTCTACACGAGATGTTTTATTTGTTGTCATTGAGCAGTGTGCGAGCTTTCTGGAAATCCATTTTGTATGCTATGGTTTTTTAGCAGCCTTTTTGCTGATACAGGCTTCTAATTAGTACTATTTCCCTAATTGTCATGAAATCAATTATATATTCCCCAACTTTGAATTAAGGAAATATTAAATAGAAATACTAAATCCAAAAAAATAAGTAAAAAGATATCAAAGAGAAATTAAGGTTGTCGGAAACTTATATGAAGAAAAAAATAAAAATTGGGGAATGTTCCTTTAACTAATTTTGTGTTATTTTAATAAAGGATCACAATTCAATTTTTATTCACTTGCCTGTTTTTTTAATAAGAAAGTGTAATTGCGTTTAATGGAACAATAGCGGTATATTCCTGTATTTTATTTTATTTGCACTATTTTGTGATGAAATATAAGTCATAAATTATGATATTTGATATGAAATTAAAATTGTATAAAAGTTAGAAGAGCCACAAACTACGTATACCAAAATATTTGCATGTATTTGAATGAAGTGAAAACTCCCTTACATGCCTTAAGAATATACTTGTTGAATGTTGATTTCCTGGTGAGTGAATTAATTTAAAAACTGATGCCTTTCTTTGCGTCGATCGCATTTCCCTCTATTTTCCCCTCAAAGTTCTTTATTCACAAAGCACTTCCAACCTCATTTTGATAAGTATTCCTCAATTCTCGAGTGAAATTTGTGTTGAGCGGGAAGGTTCGCAGTACATTAGGATTATTATCATTTTCATTACGCCTCAACATTAACGCTGTACCGGAGAGAACAAACGATGGCTGCCGCGTTGGAATTCTCTCTGAGAGAATGCGCACTATTGGACTGTGTACCTGCTTTCATGGACACGAGACAAAACAACTTCCAAACGTCGGTCATGAACTGTAATACTGGTACAACTCGAAAAATGAAGATGGAGGTAAATGTATTGGAAGTTTTCTCTGTCATCGTAGTACTCGTAGTTACCACACACTTAATAAATAATTCATGGATTATATAGGAACCATTATTAAAATATTTAAGTGTAACGACATTTTGAAGTAAATAATTTCCAAATCGGAGCTATGAAATAGAAGCAACAACATAGAGCATAGAAGGCTTTCACGGCCAGAGTCAATAACAACAGGAACCGAGACCCCGCCGTCACGACACAATCATGACGAAACCTTTAGCACAGTAACGTCACCGATCTCAACCCATCAGCCTGGAATCCCTCATTGGCAATAGCGATTGGAATAAACAACTACATAATGTTGCTACAAAAAATTCAATATTATTTTCATATTAAAAAACAAAAACGTGGTAATCTGTCCTACTGGATCACTTCATATATCGCTAAAACATCTCCAAATCACTTCCGCTCTCTTATGAGTCTAAACAAGAGTTCATATTGCACGCTTCCCCAGCACGCCAGGGCATCATGAAGTATAAGAACTGTAAAAATCCGACCGATGCATTGAATATGTGCACAAAGAACTTACCTCAATCAGAATTAACAGTTTTGTTGTTTGTTTGTATCTTATAGCATCTGACGAGGAAATTATACTATATTTCGAAAAGTCGGCACACACAAATTCTTTTATTGTTCAACCTTGACCAAATCCCATGATCCTTCGGTAATTCGTAACATTATCGTTAACATTATGATCTAAAAGATAATCAAGAATCTTTCGGTAACAGTACTAAAATGTTTTATAAGAATTTTTTTAAATAATAAATATTATAAACGTTTATAAATTATTATAAAATATTTTTAATACGAATAGAAAAGTGCAGTGAGTAATCTGGAAGATCAGAACAAAGAGGAGAACAACCAGTCACATACGACCAACACCTACTAACTACTACAAGACAAAACCCCACTAACCTTATGTTTATCTTGTAACACATGTCTATCTGTGCAACATATTTTTTTTATGATTTTAGAAATTACAGCTAACAGACTACAATACTTATGGGAAGTATACTTCAACATTGTGCTACAATCATCAATTTTTGTAGAGAAGGTCATTCAATTTTGTCAAAACATTAATACCTTAAATTAAATTCACCGGACATTCTAGTTTAATACTTTGTCTCTTACACATCAACCAGTAAAAAGATAAGTGTGAGACACAATTCTGCAAAAATAATGTATAAGTGTAGTAATAATTTTAAAATAAAATACAACGTAATATTTATGCGTTACCCTAGTGCGGTCGCTCATGACCATGATGCTTACGCGACACTAATAATAATAATAATAATAATAATAATAATAATAATAATAATAATAATAATAATAATAACAATAACAAACTATAAATTGTACTATGACAGAAATTATTACAGATAAAACTATTCATCATAACAGACCAGACATAACTTTCGTAGACAAACGGCAAAAGATTGGCTTCCTGATAGACAACTGTTCCACAAACAGTTTATCTTCAAACAGCACATACAGAAAAAATAACAAAGCATACAGAACTAGCAGCTGAAGTCAAGGCACTATGGCAACTTCAAAAAGTTCATATTGTTCCTCTGGTCATTTCGTGCACAGGGGTTGTACCAAATAACATCCTTAAAAATCTGGAACTTTTTCAAATGCCAAAATATACCTGAAAAATTATGCAAAAATCGATCATCTTAAACATATGCAGGATTGTACGAAAATTCCTAAATTGCGACGAAACATGAATTGACCTGTGTCTTGGTTATTAACCCGACACAAAGTCAAATAAAAATTCGGTGAATACCGAGAAAAACAGTGTATAACCATAATAATAATAATATTAATAATAATAATAATAATAATAATAATAATTATTATTATTATTATTATTATTATTATTATTATTATTATTATTATTATTATTATTATTATTATTATAAATTCAAAAATCGTAACCGGCCTCTACGATGGCTCAAGGGCAGAGTACTAGCTTCCCGTGGTGAGGTCCCGGGTTGGATTCCTGGTCGAGGCAAAAATAGAGTTGTAGCTGTCCTTTAAAATCGTGGCAATGTCTGTAGCTGTGTGACGAAGAAAAGCTCAGGCAGGCGAAGTTTGCTAGTTACGCTGAAGGGAATACGTCATGTTCACCATGTCTCTCTTATCCTTCAAGCGCGAGAATTAAAACTTGTCTCATGCACGGGGGACACCGTTAGCTAGCCGGCAAAATCGGACAATCGACCCAAAATGCCAAATACATACATACATACAAACTGGTGTTGCTAAAACAGCACATATTTTCTCGCCCCCTAATAATGCTTACGTAATACTATTTATACTGCAATGTTTCCTCGAATTAACATATCTCAGTCTTGACTATTTGTGAAGCTGGAATTTTCGAAAAATTGTTCATGACCTCATTTCAAAATGTATCTTTAAGGAACAGATTTCATTAAGGGAACAAATTTTTGTATCTTCAATATTTTAGTTGTAGGAAGACGCCAGAAAAATTTTGAACTTTCGGAATTTTCGAAAAATCAGGGTTTTTAACGAACGTGCAATCATTATCTTAAACGTCCTTCACACTATCAAATAAAGTTTAATCAAACACATTGGAGCATTTTTTTTGAAAATTTTAAAAATGGCCCAGGTGCTTCCTGAAAAGTCCTACTCCTCAAATTAACATATTGGTTTCAAATTCAATTGGCCGCATCAGTCAGATCGATTGCGTAATATCAATTTTGGAGAAAATCGGCTGAACGGTTTAGCCGCTAGCGTTGTTCACAGACGGACAGACGTTTTGCCGTCATTCGATTTTTCGGTATAAACGACTCCAAAATATAAACCCGAGATCAGACCACCCCGGCGCAGATCAGCCCTGAGGAAGATCACGAGAAGATGATCGAAACACAGCTTTCCACGCGGCGTCAAACGGACAGCCAAGATCATTTTCATGACTCTGGCCGCGGAAGCCTACGACTTCACCCCAATCATGCATTCTGGCTTTATCACATGGTAGAGGATTTCCCCCCGAAATTTCGCAACTGGATTTATCCACTTTTTCGTTACCAGGGCCCGGTAAAAAGAGTTTATCTGCCGTATTTTGGCGCAGCGTTTGCTAACTTCCTGTCTGCTCCGTGGCGAGAGCGTGAAGTGCGGGAGCGGTGGCCCGAGCGCACTGACCTGATGCGAGGAGCAGCGCCGCGAGGGCGCGGGCGACGGCGGGCCGGGGGCGCCGGGGGCGGTGCTGCTTGGGCGGCATCCCGCAGAGCACTGGGCGCAGCGCGCCTTGGGCCGCGCGCCGCCGCTGCCGCACCCCCAGTGCGCAAGCCCACGGGGCGCCCGCCGCCCAACACTTGCAAACAGCGGATGCCCGCAAGGTGCACAAAAGGTACGTTTCTAACGCGGTTTCTCGGGCTTGTTTCTCAAATACCCAGGGGCATGACATCAGTAAGCTGTATTTTATTTTTATTTACTAAATGTGTCTATGAATAATGTTTCAATGTTTATCTATAAATTTATGTATTACGTGGTTAGGCGGAAGAGCGGGCCTGATGGACCGAGTTTCGCCACATAAATAAAGTCATTATTATTATTATTATTATTATTATTATTATTATTATTATTATTATTATTATTATTATTATGATTATTATTATTATTATTATTATTATTATTATTAAATGCTAGACAGCTCCTGTTCTCATTCTAATAGTACGCGAAAGTTCTTTGACGTTTCTCAGTAGCCTTTCGTCCTAATGACACCTTAGTTTATGATTAAGGGGCGCATTTTAATGACCTAAAGCGTCGCCAAAAATGATCAATAAAATGCTCTTACAATTCTTTAAAAATGCCCTAAAACCAAAGATAAATGACGTAAAGAAACCTTATCAAAACCGGTTGGGATGAACAACTCAAGCTGTTCGATACGCTACTGATGTAATCGAAGCTTCTTCCCTTCGTTCGAGTGAACTCAGCTGGCAAACTTTCGGTTTGGACGGTTCTTTACCAGAAAATCTCTGTCTTTAGTTATCCTGAAATCGTCGGAACTGGCCATAGCTCTGATATACGTTACAAGAATTACATACTCACAACGGCAGTCAAAACAATTTCTGAGCGAACAAATCGAATAAGCTACTGAGTAACTCTGTCAAGAACATTTGTTGCATTTTTTAAATATTATTTGAAGCAAGTACCATTAAAAATGACATTACAATCGATTAAATCAGCAAAAAATGCATTAAAAATTTGGAAGAATGTAAAAAATGACTTATTAGTCAAAATCGACTAAATATGCAAAAAAAGACCTATAAAAATGAGTTACTTCTTTTTGTCATAACATAAAATGAATTTCTTTAGTAAACGGCATTGTTCTAACGTGAAAAGAAAAAAAGGCATTTTGTCTAAATCTGCCCCCCTATTTATGATTTACTGCTTTAGTTATCGACTCACGCGTACCTGAAGTTGCACATCAAATTTTCTAATATACGTCTTTAAGATAAAATGCTCTTCGTAAATGGCTTACCCTAAAAATATCAAGGTATACGCAATATCTGAAATTAAACCAATTGTACGTATTGCTAGAGATAAAAAATTATCTGACGTCAAAAATAGAGGTAACTTGCGGAGAATCACAGAGTAACCCATTGAGGGTGGGCAAACGATTTACAAAGTTTCGTGAAAATATCTGGATTTTTGCGGCCAGAGTGGGATTATCGCGAAGATTTTATTGGTGCCTAACTTTTTTGTGTGGGTGTGCAAACGAAAATTATTGGTGGGTAAATGATATACAAAGTTACGTCAAAATATCTGAATTTTTCAGACAATATGCAGTTGTCCCGAACCTTTTGTGGCGCCTAACTGTTTTGTGTGGGTGGACAAACCTGGGTAAACCATGTGCCAAATTTGGTTAAAATCACATGTATTTTCCGGTCAACTTCACGGGTGTATCCAGGTAGCCTGCAGGGCTACGCGCTGTTCTTCAAGGTCACTTCCAGAGAGACCATTTTCATTGAGAGGTATCCACTATCTCCACCGTGTTTGTGTTCTCTGTCCTCCGGGCGAATAGCATTTCCGTATCCATATTTATAAGTACCGGGTCACGTGCGCGAAATAATTAATGCCGCTAGCCACCAACGTTTTTTTCCGTTGCTGGTGATTTGGTTTGTAGAATTTTCAGAGCAGTCGCTTTCAGCTGTTATCAGAATAACGAAGTCGCTGCTGGCCACACGCTGAGAGGAAGGGGGTGGAGGGAGGGAGGGAGGGATGGAGGTGGAAGAGGGGGGAGCAACCACGACCCCCTCTGCATCTCGTTGCGTTAGTCAGGACACCAGCGCAGATGCCGCGTCTCGCACGCTGCCACTTCAAAACAAAACAAAGTAGAGAGGCGCAGCCACTTCAGAGACACACTCGAACGCCCTCAAGATCAATCAGTTTTACTTCTCACGAATGTATGAAGAGAAAGTGTTGTATCATGCACCGAAAAACAGCGAATTGTTGATAGCAAAACTCTTATTGCCGGGCCCTGGTAGCGAAAAAGAGAATAAATCATGTTCCTGTATGTAGTAAATTACTTCCTCTAACTTGTGGTGTAGCCAGAATCCATGTTTTGTGGGTCCTTGATACCGAAAAATCGATTAACGACGAAACGTCTGTCGGTCTGTGGTCAATGCTAGCGCCTAGCGCCTAAATCCTTCAGATTTTCTCCAAAATTGATATTCGTTGATTGAACTGTGCGAAATGGAGACTTTGGGAGTTTAAAACGGATATTTTTATTTTTGTGGGTACCTTACATGAATCCTCAAAAAGAGTTCAGAATTGTCTCAAAAACGGCTCAATTTTTTTTCCTACGAACATTTCGTAGGGATAATTCTAATTACACTGTTTAATATGACATAAAATTTATTTTGGTAGATTCTTTTGTTTTTTAAAAATTACCCAAATGTATTTTTTTTTTCAATATTTCTCACACCGTTAATACGCACATTTGTATACATTATTGCATTTGTGAGTGGAAGTGCTTTAAATGACTTCCAATTAAGTTAATCAAACACTCGAAGGTTTTCTGTGAAAAAGAACTTCAAATTTCGCATTTACAGTAACGCTTAAACGCCGTTTACAGCTCTAAATTTTTCAATGAAGATTTCCATTGAGAACGATGTTTACTCTTCTTTATTATTCTTAAAGTAATATTTCGGTTCTACAATTAGGAAACCGAAATATTGAGAAAATGTAAAAAATGTACTTTGAGAGGCATTAGATGGCAGTTGACAAGAGTATGTGACAGGTCGGAATACCTCGCTCTTACCAAAGAAAATAGAAAACTAATACGAGAAGGTCTGTGTAATTCTGCTGCATCACGAATTAAAAATATTTATTTATTCTTGTTTGATAATACAATATATTTCAAGGGATTAAAGTAACTACAATAACAAATCGTGCTTATGAGAGAAAACTTTCAAAAGCAACCTCAGAACATGCTACCACGCCACTATAACACATAAGAAGTTTGAATAATTATAAATTGAAACAATAGATATTAGCAGAATGTTTCAAAGTAATAATAAATTATACAATTTATAAATTACTATAGTTTTTAAGAATAAAAAGAAGAGATAATTATGGAGATTGTAATAAGTCTTTAGCAAAACGTAAACGAATCCATAGAAAAAGATTAGCTGATTTGCCAAGATTAAAAATATTGTGAGCAGGACAAGCAAAAGGACTTTCAAATAAGTTAGGAGAGAGAAAGAATTTTACAGATGTTGTATATCTGGTATAAATAAATTAAATAGCAAAAGAGAAAGAGAAGGACCTTGAGCAATTCCTGCATAAATGATAAATTCGTTAGAATACTGTTAATTTTAACTTGTATTTACTGTTGGTTAAGAAACTAGCAATAATGTTTTGAAGATATTGGGAACCGAACATTTCTTAATTTGTATAATAAATAATGATGCCAAACTTTGTTGAAAGCTTTTTCTATACCTAGAAATATAGCAAAATTAAATTTTCTTACTTTTTGAAAATCTGTAACGATGTATCCTTATAGATAGCTGTCGGAAAGCAGTTGAATAATTGAGTCTAAAACCAAATTGGAGTTCGGTAAGAAATTTTTTCTTATTCTTGAGTTATGCAATAATACATTTTATTTCGGAAGGGGAAATAAATATAACACGTTCAGGAAAGGTATGGAAAGAATTTTGGACATTATTTAATATTGTGCGCGACTGCAGAGTTAGTGGTAAGATTATTAGTACAGGACAATTGAAATTCTTTTGCAAAAAGTTCGTTTTTTTCTGCATCTGTAGTTGCAGTATAATTTGTATTTTTTAACATTCCTATTTGATTCTTTTAATTCGTTATTCTTTTAACAGCAGACCAAAGAGAGTTAGAGTTAGTCTGAAGATGGGATAAAAAATTATTATAGTACTTGATGAATCTATATCAATTTAATTTATTTTTGACTGTATTGTTTGATTGAAGTGAGTGTCACGAGTTATTTGCCCTAAGGACGAGTAGTACGTTTCAGTGATATTATATTTAAATATTTCGTTAAGGAAGACGGTGATACTAGTTTGTTGGTAATTTTTAACTGTTATTAATGACAATTTTACGGCTTGAATATTTAGTAGATTCAAAATTTCATTATCTACTTTTGAGGCAACCCCTGCACCAGAATGTAATACAGTTCTATCTTCACGATAAACTGTATAAATGGTGATATGAAATTTTGTAGTATGAGATAAATGGGTTTCGGAAAAGCATTTACTGTCCATTTTATGACTATAGAAAATGTTTAAATTCATTGAACTGATGAAAAATACAATTTTCATTCCAATTAATAATTTTTATTTTTTTATAATTCATTATTATGTAATTTAAGAAGCGATTCTTGAATAATTTTGTGAATATATGGAATTAGAGAATTCAAAATATGTTGTGTGATAATATAAATCAAAAAAGTGAAATCCGATGTTACACAAGAGGAACGAAAATTATTATTAAGATAATTTTGAGAATAGTAGACAAAGAAGGCAAAGGTGGAAAGTTTTGACAATTTAAATTAGATGGAGAAAATGGGCCAGAGAAGAGAGAAGGTATTGATGGACCAGAGGAGATTTTAAAGGTAGAGCAGAATTAGATGGCAATTTTTTATTAGAATATTTAGATTGTTTGGAAAGAGTATTGTTTGATCTGAGAAAAATTTTGGACTATTTTTTCTTGAAAAATACACAACCTTAGCTGAATGGTTGCCATGACAGTTACATGACAATGACAACACATTAGAGTTGTGTTTTTTTATTTTTTATTTCTCGCCTTATGAAGGAATTTCGAAAGAAGAAAAAGTTGTGTAATCGTGCGTCGGAAAAGGGCGAATTTTCGGCAGAAAAACTCTTATTGCTCTGGTAACGAAAAGGTGAATAAATCCTGATATTAAATTTAGAAAAAAATCCTCTAACACGTGGTGTAGCCAGAATCCATGTTTTGTGACTCCTTGATACCGAAAAATCGATTGACGGCAAAACATCTATCTACCTGCCCGTCCGTCTGGGGTCAAGACTAGCGCCTAAACTGTTCAGTCGATTTTCTTCAAAATTGTTATTCCCAAGTCGATCTAAATGAACTCGAGGCTTTGGGAGTTTCAAACAAATATTTTGATTTTTGAGGGTACTTTATAGCCTCAGAAAATATTTCAAAGTTTTCTCAAAAATGGCACCAAATTTTTTGATCAAACTTTTCTCTTCGGATAGCGTCAAGAACCCTTAAGAGAATGGTGCAGGACTGATGTTCGTAGAAATTTATGAGCATTTAGAATGGTGATGTTTTTCTAGATGTCAAACACAATGTGACTCTAAAGAGCAATTTGTCTGAGCATGATTTGTCTGAATAATTGGCAGCTTTTTCATTTTATTGGTAGGTTATATTTAACACAAAATGTAATTTTAACTATACTCTTAAATAATATATCTAAGATTATAATGTTTCTATTTTTGTCAGTATCAGGTAGTTTTATTGTACACAATTCTTTTGTTTCACTTTTTTTTATTAATCTATCAACAGAAATGTTTATAAAATATTTAGATAATTCAGCCTTAATTTCATCGTTGAAGTAAGAAATTGGAATATCATAAACAATGGCATAAAGTACTTTTCTCGTTGGATTACGATAATTAAAGTAACGTATGCTTTTCTCGTCACAAGGTTTTCGAAAATATCTAAAGTTATCAATAAACGTAAAATGTATTGATACATAATCATTTTTAAGTTGAGTTGAAAATTCTGATTGAGTTATTTCCTGAATATTTGAGTTAAATGCACTAAAATTATATAAAATAGTAGCATTATTAGAAATTTTAATAGGGGGGATATTAACTTTGTTTTTAACAGACTCTTGTGGATAATTTGCGGAGGGTTTAGGAATGACCGGGAAGTGGTTGAAATTGGTTTGATGGCGACACATTGTAAGTTAAAGAGGAATCGTCTTCATTATTATCCGAACGTTTTGGTGTGGAAGATTTATGGTCAACACAGTCCAGTGAATCACTTGGCGGAGTAGCACTACTTGAATAGATTAGAATGAACTCACTTGAATTTTTCGAAGTATTTTGTTGTAATGACTGAATATCTTGAAAAGGCTGAAATGCGGGTTGATCTAAAGGATAGTATTCAAGTTGGGCGGCTATGAAAGAACATGCTTCAATTGATTTTGCAAATGTTGAGATTTTACAGATGAATTATCAACTGTTGTTGCATTTGCAGTTGTAAATGTTGTTTGCGCCGATGCTCGATGTGACACCCTGGAACTTGTTGTTGATAATTTTTGTTGTTGTAATTGCTCAATTTATTGTTGTTGCAGTGGCAGATCGCCGTCATACATCGAGGTTGTTACATGCTGTGCGTTGAGAGACGTGCGTTGAGATGCACCTAATAGAGAACTTGTTCCGAGTAGCCACGTGTCAGGGCTTCTGTGATGATCCATGTTGCGCTTCCTCTCTTTATTGTGGTCGTCGTTACTCTGCACTCAGAATAGATAAAAAAGAAAAATTCCACAACACAACACTTATTGGGTTGGAACACGAAGTATTCCGCGTTTAACTGCACTGAGACTATGTACACAGATTAAACTCATCACGAAACACTGTTTTTAAATACGCTTGGCTGGTAGATCAACGTGTTGCACGGCGCGGAGCTCCGGGCACGTCCGCTCACTACCTCTGCTATGCGAGCGCTGTTAAAAAAAGAGATTTTTGCCTTAAACACAATCTGTTGTAAAAAACGCTCTCTAGTGTAATAATCCAGAATCCCCCAAAAACAGTTTTGGTTCAAAGTGTAAACATATGCAGGAAATAACAAGAGTGGGAGGTGAGAAGACAAGAGAGAGCGGCATCGCGCATGAACAATTTTTATAAATTAAAATAATGCACGATGAAAAACCGAAATAGACAGTATTAATCGGTAGTACACAATTTTAGGAACCAGTTAAAAGTTGTTTCAAGTAAATCGCGTTAGGGGTTCGGAAGATATAAGCAAATTTAGAATTGCACTTTTGGCAAAGAAATTGGAAATCAAAAGCCATTGTAACTATGGGAAGCTTAATGTGAAAGAGCGATTTTTTCAAATATTAAGAAAACGCGTGAAGCTATCGCGACGAAACTTTTAGAATTGATAGAGGAAATTTCGCAGAAAATTACGGTATTACTCGCAGCTTTGAGAAATATCGAGGAGCCGCAGTAGAAATTAAAATCCAAATTATGTAATTAGAATTAATATAAGAGTAATGACGCATCGCGATGACGTCACAGTTACGTCACGACGCAACAAGACCAAAATTAAGCTAATTTAACGTTATTAGACATCGGGAAGCAATAAAATAAATACCACAGAGATTAAAAAGAATAAGAGGAATTAATAATGAAGTGAAATGACGTTGAAAGACAGAATTCAATGAAAAGGTTATGATATTATTTGTGGAGACATGCAAGCGATCGGTGAATGTTCGTTGGAAAATAGATGAAGGATCTTGACAACAATGAGAAAGAGATGGTGTGTAAAGACGCTGATCAGACGTGTTCTGTAATGCTCCGCTTAAGACATTGTTCAGTATGAAAATACGCGAGGAACAGTTGATGTTTTTTTCTTGATATTGTTATCGGACAAAAAACATTCGTAGTGAGAATGCGTGTTAGAACAATAGCAGTTATGCGTATAATATTATGTTTCGCGTAATGGAGTGGTTTCAAAGAAATATAAGTACGCCATGGACAGGTAATAGTTTTATTTATATTATAACGAAGGTGAAATGTTAGAATGACAGAATAGGCGCGCGACGAAGATACTATTGTGTCGGTGGAATTTCGGCAGTGCAACGTGGTAACGAGGAGCAGTTGCAGCATAATTTGGAAAATACTGCGTGGTAGGCGGTGTTGGTCAAGGGCAACAATGGTGTATCGCGAGTCGCAGAATCCAGCCAGCAAAAAAGGGAAGTGGCCGATAACTTTATTTATTTATCTGTTGCACGTGTTTTGAAAGAAAAGAAAGCCAAGTATGCATTTGTTGAAGACCAAGTTCTGTCGTAAAATAAGTAATTTTAAAATTGAGCCGACAGAATGCGCATTCAGTGTGAATGAGTTTGTGTGTGTGTGTGTGTGTGTGTGTGTGTGTGTGTGTGCGTATATATTGTTACATACCAATATGTCACTGAATATAGTACAATTATTTATTATAAATGGCGTCAATTAAAGGGGATAAATTATGTGAATATGCTAGCATAGCAACGGTAAGCGAGCCGTCGTCAAGGTCAATATATTCATGCAGTGACAATCGCGAAGACGGCTAGTTCGTTTTGCAAGAAATTTAGAGATTGGCTAGGTACGAAAGTACATCAAATGTTATCTGCAAATAAACAATCGAATTTATGAACCGAGCTTTGCAGGGCTGAAAGAATACGAGAGACATTCATTCTGACTGATGCCGTGCTCATGAACGGATCGTGCTCCAACTAATGTTAGGAGTTTCTTTTCTTTGGGGACTTGTAAGCATCTACTAGGGAATGGATATTGAGAAAACATCAAAATTGGAACTCTAAGTGTGACAGTGGAGCTTAAAATATTTCATGTGAACGAGTTAGAGTGGCATTGAGGGCTTGGGCGAAGTTGTCAGTGATTGGACTGGAATGTTAGAAGCAAATAGTTTGTTGATCTGATGAACGGTGATTGAAGTGAGCTTCCGAGAAAAGAAGAGAGAAGATGGTGTCTGGATCTGAGGACGGCGGCGTCGGGAATGGATAAAGATGGCCGAAAAAGCGCGCGAAGACATAAGGTTGGAACGGTCATGACAAACATTTAATTTTATATTGGGAAAGGTTATACAATATAAACAATTGTTTTAAATTGTTTAATAAATTTCCATGTTTTTGTGAAATGAATATATGATTTTTCATTGAGCCAATTCTAGCAACGAAGTAGCAAGATAGAAAGATATTTGCTTTTCAGATTCCTCGACCGACTTTGTTTGAGTATATATTCAGATTATTTCAAATGGCGCCCAACGTGGGGCTGAATTTCTTTTAAATCATACAGATTATTATATATTTATATATTTGTCAGTGTGAATGAATAGTATTTTTGTTTTGTTGTTAAGGTGATTTATGATATGTTATTGTATTGTTTATGTGTTTTGTTTTTGTGGGGTAATTTCATGTGTGTCGTCAGTGGGCAGCAACCCCATTCATGTATAAAGCAGTCGAAAACAATAATTTAAAATTTGATTCAGGAAAGAATAAATAATGACGGACATCATTAGGTTTGTCAGCGAATTGACACAATGTATCCTGATTTTTTTTGAGTAGTTAGATGCAGACCTATGCCCACGTGACCACATACTTTGTTTTAGGTCCTGTAGAGGGCAACTACAGCCTCACGCCCATATAAGAAAGTTTAAGTAAGTAAAAATATGAGGTTCTTTGAAAGCAGCTGGCGGACGGGCATAATTAACGGTGAAAGCTGGGCACAAAGAAATGATGCGATGGTAACTTGGTGAAAGTAAGTAGTAAGAAGTGGTAGTATTTCGGGGTAATCATAAAAGAGGTTAGAGAGAGAGAGGGGTTCGGAACGTTACACTAGAAAAGGTCAAATCAATTTTTTTGAAGAAACTAATAGTTTTCGCATAATTTGTTCTTGAAATGAATGCAATTTATAAAAGAAATATTTTCTCAAAAACCGCTCGAAATTTTTTCTTCATTCTTTTTCTCCACACTTAGAAGAAGGGGCGTTTAAAAAATAGCTTGAGTCTCCTTTTCGTTGAGCTCTCCGAATTTTCGAAAATTGAAAATTTTGAAAGAATGCGAGAAAGTACAAGTTGCTGTAGCACCACTAGTTTAATATTACTTGAAGATTTTTATATTAAAGCTTTAAAGCTTAAGACTGGCATGAAGCATACCACCGACTTTACGCATATCACTTGCAATACCAAGCGAATACTGGAGCTGTTCTCGAACAAACGGATCACGGATCGCGAGCGATCTTTCTTTCCTCTTCCTTGGTCTTAACTCTCCCCTTCCTTATACACACACACATATTTGCGTGAGCTGCACTTCCACACATGACGAAGAATACCCGACGGGAACTTAGAGCTCCATTCTCCGTTGGGGGAGATCTCTGGAGGAGTAAAATTCGAAGTCGCAAGCGCAAGTCGAGGTCGTAATACGTTAGGAATATACATTTTCCTTTTAATGACATTCAATATTCAAGATATTGCAGCAATATCGACGTATATGAAATCATTTTGAAATCAAAGAGCGCCCAACAAGCGCTCTCTCAGGTGCCTGGTGCTTATTTATTAAAAAAATCTATTTGTCGAATAGGTCTACTGAAACGAAAAGAACGAGCTGAATCTATAGATCGACCTTAAAGAAAGGTATTCTTCACCGTCTTACTGTTCACTGGGATGTAAAACTGTAACCAAAATTGAATGTCAGGGAATCTAAAGAAGAAAGTGAATCGTTTCTTCATTTGCTGTTGTACGTCATATACAGTTTTTACTGTTTTTTGATCAAATAAAAATAAAATGCTGTTTGGTCTGCGGAGGTCACAGAGGCAAGATTATGGGTTGTGACACATCGGCCACAAATACTTGTCGGTTTCATGGAGCATGTATCATCCTCGAGCAAAGAATGGAGAGAAGCGTTTTCCCCATACTGTCATCATATGTATGAATTAGTTCGGCGAAGTATATTTCAATATACAGTATGTGAAGTGACAAGCAGCTCAGGCATTCGCCTTTTTCGCCACTGCACTATGGTTTCTAAAGTCCAGCATACACGGTACAGTTTTCGTGCAGATTCTCACACAATTTTTAGACAGAAACTTCAAGATCCCAAACTAGAAGCATAAAAGCCAAAAGTCGCGCATACACGATCTGTACGTTTTATGCATGAATCGCCACAGGCCGCCTCTAGGGAGTCTAAAGAGAAACTACTGAATTGTGGTGTTCGAGTACTGCCAATGGTGGCATTTCTGTGTGTGCGTTCTGGCTATGATCTTTAATTAACCATGAGGAGCATTGAGAATAAAAATAGGAAGGCAGGAATTGGGGAAAAGGAAGTTTATCACAATGTATCACTTCACACAATCACACTTTCACACACCTAACCACAAAATTGAAATGGCCGATTAGCGTTAGTGAATGATTCTGCCGCTAGAGGCGCTTGAGCCAAACTGTAGGCTTTCTGCATGAAAAATTATGAACAGGCTCATATAGAAAACGTGCAGTCTGGACTGCACGTTTTCTGTACGTCCAATCTGCACGAAAAATGTACCGGGTATACTGGGCTTAAAACCCGATTCTGTGCCCAAAATGTAATTTTTCAACTTTCATAAATGAACTCTTTGTGTACTATAATATGAAGTAAATACTTCAGTCAACCGTTTTGGTTCCATTTTGGTGATTGTTGGCTCTCCCGTCGCGAGGTGCGCTTGTGAAGTCGGTACACGCCCGTTCTGTCTCCGCGCCGAAGTGCGAACCGTCGAGCCAAAGTAATGTTGTAAAATGTGCTGTCTATGCATGTTTATTGTTTTCTTCGAAATGTTCATTTTGTTATCCTCCATGAATGTATTTTTCATAGCAATTACTTTTAATGCACAATTCAATTCACAATTCCTAAAAATTGCCACTTTATCCATTGCTGTGGATTTTAGTTCTATTGACGATAACTTCAAAATTTCAATTGACTTTTAAACAATTGACGAGTTTTGACGGGCTTGGGGCACGGATTTTTGTGTTTTCATGTTCTAACAAGTTCCAGCTGCAACAAAGGGCAACTCCTGACAAATTATTGTTTTTTTCTTTAGATATGCATCATTTCAGAAATGAAGACTTTTCGATTTGTGGCGTTTATTTATTTTTTTTATTTATTTACGTCAAAAACAGTTAAAAACTGTGTATGACGTGCAGTGGGGAGAAGTGAATACTGTGCATGTTTTCAAAAATTCTGTGATCCCTACACTAAGCCATATACTACTTGAATTTTGATAGTGTAATGTGTGTGAATTGTTGAAATTGTTGAAATGATGTGTGTGAATTGTGAATTTTGATAGTGATTTTGCGTTCGTGATAGAGACGAACAGATAACGCTAATTGAAGACTATATAAATGAGAATATTATAAATAAAGCAATTCATTGTATGAATAGAAAATTTGGTACAAATTGTTGAAAAAAGTGTAGTATAAAGATAAACGTCGATTATTATTTTTTTTCAGAAAAGATTTGTTCGCGCTCAAGATTAGCTTCGTCTTCAAGATAAAATCAATGCCACCATTTCATCATCTGATCAACATCGTCTTCTGTTTTGCGAAAAAATCAATTAAGACAAAAAGGCGGGAACCTTCCCAGCGGTCACACGAAAGGAGTCTGGTTTAATGGTGCAAGCGGCAAGTATTACAGAACATTGTGAAAGAAAGCGAGAAAACAATACTTTTAAATGAATATAGACTATAAACAGATCAAAAATGTCATGAGATCGTGTGTTTCAAGAAAAAGAAATTTTTTACACATCTGAAGAAGCGTTGGAGCTTAGTTTAGAAAACATTTTAAGTAATCATCAATATTCTAGATAATCTACATATAGACCGTTACGACAAACGACATAGTTGCGGAACTTATTTACAAACTTTTTGGAACACACATCGAAATGAATTGGTTTTTTCCAATATGCCATTCAGCATATGAAGTGTATGCTAAATGTTAGCAATATTAATCCGAAAATTATTTCTAGTTAAGGGCATGCGACAACATTTCACACAAAAAATGTTTTGGCTCATATAAGGGACACTATTCATCATTTTGCAGTGAAATTATACATCAACTCTTCATTTAATGGAACCCTACACATTTAACTCTCGATTTTATATATTAGTGTTGATGTGTATGATTCAGATTCTCAAATACGTAACATATAGCATTAAGTACCAATTCAGCACCTACATTGTTATTGTTCCATTGTTCATAGATTTCAATTGACCTCTCTTACGTTTGAAGCACTATGGTCTGGTGAGTCCAATGGCCTTCGGTGTACAATCGCCCCTTACGTCACTTCCTGGACTAGACAACGTGTTTCAGACATGTTGCAGGCAGCTGTCAGTTGGTGCCTAAACCAGCAAAGGGGCTGAAGTTATGGAGATTACACTGACGAGGGTTATCATTGCAGTATTTATTTTTAAAGGAATCCACAGTCTTCAGTACTCAGATTGTGGTATTTTTGATTTGATGATGATATCTTTAATTTGATGGATTTAAAATAGTTATAATTTTATTTTATTCTTCTGTTACATGATATATACAATACTATGAGACTGTGAATCAAACTTTCAAGTGTAGATTTACAAAACGTGTACATCAAATGTTGTCTTGAATAGATGTGAACCAGTAGTTGCATTAATATTCAAAAGTGTTTATGTGTTTTAAAATCCCAACATGTTTTATCACGATCCTGGTATATAGAACTTCACAGAATAGCAACCGTTGGGACTCATTTACGACAGAAACAAATTTCCATAATTGAGTTTTACTGTGTTACCAGGTTCGTCAAAGGCAGTGATCACCAGTGCAGAAGTAGAGGATTGCCCTGGAAATGTTTGCAAACTAAAGAAAGGAACAAATGCTACTTTGCATTTGAGTTTTAAAACAGGTAAAGCAATAAACAATTGTAAATAAAAAGAATCAAATGTGTGATTTAGTGTTTGCATAAGTTTGGAAAATGTCATGGAAACTGTAGACTTTTAATGTGTTAAGGTTTCATTCTTTGACATTAATTTCTATTTTTTAAATACTTGATTCTTAATTTATCTCACAGAAGATGTTGTCGAAGATTTATCAGTCAGCCTATACGGTATTTTATTGAACCACACCATGCCGTATCCAGGGCAATACCAGAAAGATGGGTGTCAGTCTGATGGCGTTTCTTGTCCAGTGCAGCCTGATACCATACAAAATTATACGCTGATTATTCCTGTACGCAAGAACTTCCCAAAGGTATGTAATTGAAAAGAATGGAGCAAAAGTCAATCAACTGGCATTAATTACATTAAGAAAAGACTAAAAAATTGTCGCGATCCGTAAACATGCTAACTTTTGGTATATTTAAGTGGCTAAGTGGAAAACAACACGCCTATTGTTTTTTATCGCTCTTAAGTGTCTATAAGTGTCTCTGTGGCAAAAAAATGCTGGTGATTTTTTTTTTTTAATATTATGTATTAAAAATGGTTTGGCCGCCGCTGAATTCCAGCATAAATACTTTCCCGGACAACCCTTTTCATTACATTATTTATTGTTAATGTTGTTTAAGCAAACTGACGTACGAAAGCAATAATTTTAATGATATACAGTAAAAATATATTATTATTCACGAAAACAAACATCTTCCACTTGGAAAGGCAGAACTAAAAAATTGTTAAAATAAGACAATCGCTCATTGGACCACAAAAATTCATTTCCAAATGACAATAATTGTATAAAAAACTTAATACTAATTAATTACCATGTTTTGTGTATGATGGTACTCGAAAGTTGTATTAGTACATTCATGAGGATCCTGTTGTGTTTCACTGTATTTCATGTCATCAGTACACAAGAAAAGAGACACAATAAAATCGTTATTTTTCAGTTACATGAAGAAAAATGTTTAAAATTGTATGTTTACCAGCAAAATTAAACTCATAACGATATTTCTCCAGACAGTCGGAAAATTTACAAAACATTATATCTCTGGCCGAGATATGAACGGCTTCGTTAGGGTTAAAACGTTCTCTTGCTAAATAATTTTTGACATGTGTCTTTTGCAACAACGATGTATTTTAATAAAGTTTTGAAGGAAATGTAAAGAATTTCTTGAATAATGGAGAAGATTTATAAACTTAATCAATATCTGCAATATCAGGTACTTCTAAATATTTTACTTTATCGCATACTACTTACGTTGTATAGAGAAAGTGTTGTGTTTCTGCTGCAAAAAATCTGCGATTTTTCGACAAAAATCTCGTGTTGTGGGGCCCTGATTCCGAAAATCGAATAAATCTTTGATTTTGATTTGATTTATTTAAAGTCGCATCAACTACATTTGGTTATTAGCGACTAGTTTTATAATTACACAGTACAAAATAAAACAGTAACTCAGAATTATACATCAATGGTTAAATATTGTTATACACTTCAATTTCCCTTAAAAAGCAAATAAATTTGATGCACTATTCAATAAATCTTGTTCTAATATGCAATAAATTACTTCCTCCAACTAGTTATATAGTCAAAATTCACTTCAGAGTCTTTGAAATTGTAAAATTAGTTTACGGCAGAATGTTTGTCCGTCAGTCTGTGATCAACGCTAATGGCCATACCGAATTTAGGACTTTTACCAAAATTGTAATTCCTCGATTGATTCATCTGACTGATGTCGCGGCCTCTTGGATTTGAAATGGTTATTTTGATATTTGGAGGTACTTTACAGGAAGCCTCAACATTTTCAAAATTTTCTCTGAAATGGATTCAAATTTTCGATTTAAAATGTATTCTCAATCAGAACAAAACACGCACATAAGAAAGGTGCGCGTCTCATTTACCTTGAATTCTTTGAATTTTCGCAAACGGCAAAAGTTCTTTTTTTTCGCCATCTTCCTATAACTACAATATTGAAGATGAAAACTATTTCTTAATGAAATCTGTTCTTCAAAGACACATGTTTAAATAATAACATGTATGATCTTTCATAAAATAGTACTTTTTACGTAATTTTGCATGCAATAAAAGCAATTTTAAAAACATTTTCTCGAACGGCTCTAATTTTTTATTTATTTTTTCTCGTATAGGCCAAAAAACTTTTGGAAGTTACGCATTTTCGGTGAACACTTTGTATTTAAAAGAACAGCAAAAAATTAACTTTGCAAACTAAATTATTAATAGGAGGTTTTTTACTTAATGAAATCTGTTCTTCCAAATTATATCAGAAATATGAGAGATTTCCCGTCATTTTTGTTAATTTTTGAAAATGCAAATACGAATTTTCTGCGCGCTTTTAGAGTTTCACGAGATATATAGAAGTTTACAATTTGAAATGTTAAAATACGAATATGACGAATCCGGTACACACAAACCAATACATTGTGTGATTTTGTACATGTTTACTTTTTCACCTTAAGAAGGTACTTCCCTTTAAGAAGAGAAAGTTATGTAATGCTGCAGTAAAAAGCGGCGAATTTTCGGCAGAACAACTCTTATTGACCGGGCCTGGTAACGAAAAAGTGGATAAATCCAGTTCCTAAATTTAAAAAAATCATCTAACACGTGGTGTAGCCACATTCCATGTTTTGTGGGTCCTTGTTATCGAAAAATCGAATGACGGCAAAACGTCTGTCCGTCTGTGAACAACTTTAACTTCTAAACCGTTCAGTCACTTTTCTCCAAAATTGATACCCCCCAATCGATCTGGCTGATGACGCAGCCCCTTGAATTTGAAATCGATATTTTCATTTTGGGAGGTAACTTACATAAGGCCACAGGAATATTTTCTAAATTTAAAAAAAAATGGGTCCATCTCGTTTTATTACACTTTTTGTTGGATAGAGTGAAGGACGTTTAAAAGAATGATGCAGGTCTCATTTTCGTTGAAAACCCTGATTTTTCGAAAATTGCAAAAATTCAAAATTTTTTCGGCGTCTTCCTACAACTTATGTAGAGGATAAATAGAAGGTAGTAGTTCAAAACATTTTACATTGATTAAAATCTGTCTTCATGTCGCTATATTCATATTGGCTTTTACGAGGGATAAAATAAATTTTGCCACAAAATGTATAGGATTTATTACTCTCAAAGAAAACTCTTAAAAGAGAACAATAAAATTACACCAAACGCGGACTTTCCAGATTCATTTTAAGGTGCTAGTTACATCACCTTTATTGAACCTAAATTGATTGATAAGAGATTCCGGGCGCGACAACTCCTGAGGTCATTAGTCCCGTTAGTGTAGTACATGTTTCTCGTAAGATATCTGGGATCTTCCCCCGCTGAATGGTGAGAACCGGCGCCGACCTACCTGTCTGCTAGCGGGTTTTCCCCAACCAGGTGTCTCCCATCAGCGGGGCACCGACCCAGCCGGGACAAACTCTTAAGTTCTCGACCGGTCTCCCGGCATGCGTAGTGCATGTGTGTGCGAAAGTAAGGGGTGAGGATAGGAAAAGGAAGAGACCGTGACCCGTTTGTTGGTACTGCTCCGGCTCCTGGTTTTGATCGGAAAAAACACGGGAAAATACCGATCAGAGCAACCGGCCGCTAGAATTCTCCTCCAGACAGCAACTAAATTCGTGTGGCTATTTAGATAGTGTCGAAAATCCTACCACCGTCGGGTCTAGAACCTAGAACCTCCCGGTCAGAGGCACTGCAATGGCATCAGTTAATGCACTGAGCTTCCTCTTCCAGTTATAGTGAACTTTAAATTATTTAAATACATAGTAAACAATATTAATGTATATTGACAAACCCATTAGTTAGCAAATTAACAAATCCTAAATACTATATTTACAATGTGTTAGTGTCACAATCCGAAATGGGTATCTGTAAGACTAAAAAGAACAAATTACAACAATTAATAATTGTCAAAAAAGTGAACATCAATTTAATAAAAGACGTGAACATGAATAGACGTTTCTGGTTAGTCAATTTAAGACCCTTCGCCAAAACACAAGCATTGAAAGACAAACTTGGACTTCTTGGGACCGAACAACGATATTACGAATAATTTGTGTATCAAATCATCTATAAGAAATATTGAGGAAAATTTAATGATATAAGAAATATTGAGGAAAATTTAAAAATTCATAATTTTCCCACACGTATAGTTGTCAAACCTTGTAGAACTTACACATAGGCTACATTACACCACTCGAACACGTACTAATACTACACATACATTAGTCGTTCACGTATCACACTAGTCCAAACCTTTCATTAAAAACAAACAACCTTGTTCTAATTAAAAATCGAAAATTTCGATATGTAAAGAAGACGACACACCAATAATACTAGCACTTGTAATGGTAAAATTAACAAATTATTTTTTGTAGAACCTACGCGTTGTAAAGCAAGAGCTTTCCAAAAGTCTACTGTTCCTGTCAATTCTAGACTATACATTGAATACGTCGATGGCGAGGCCCGATGGCATGATTTCTGTCTGACACGTAATCTCGGGTGCCTCTTGTACACTTCCGGCCGTCACACCACAGCAGAGCGTAAGTGCGACAAGTGTCGCTAAGTGCGAGCCGCACTTGATCGTAATTGCACCAGTCATTAGCACAGTGAACTCGCACGCATTACCGCCGAAACATCGTACAACAAAACACGCCAAGAAAAACTCAACCCCTCCTTTCTCGCTCCCCGACCACCACGTGATCACAGGACGGGATCTCATTTGCTATTTCAACTGTATGTTTTGGGAACATGTTAGGGTTGTAAGATTATTGGACAGCTGTATCCCTCTCTCTTCCTGATCTTATTGAATTACTGATTGCTCTCTTGTTTAGTTCTAGTAGAGCAAGGAATTGGTCGGGTTGAAGACTTGTGATGGCCAATTACTTTGAAATGTGGGATTCAGAGTGTTCTATCCACTGTGGACTATCATTCGAATGCATCTTTGCCGAGCACTGTTTTTCGCCGGGTAACACTGACCTTCCTTGTGCGAAATACGATGCACATGGATTGATTGATTGATTTTTTCGTGTTTCCGGGTGCGTCAACTGCTTTGGTCATTAGTCCATTAGTGTAGTGCATGCTTTTTCGCGGGAGATGGCTGTGATCTTCCCCCGCTGGATGGCGAGATCCGGCGCCGACCTACCGTCGGCTATTGGGGTTTCCCCCTAACCAGGACTCTCCCACCAGCGGGGCACCGCCCCAGCCGGGACAAGCTCTAAGCTCCCGACCGGTCTCCCGGAATATGTGGAAGTGTAGTGCATGTTAGTGTAAGTGTGTGTGTGAGTAAGGGGAGAGGATAGGACAAGGAAGAGGAAGGAAAGATCGCGCGCGGTCCATGGCGCGTTTGGTAGGGTACTGCTCCGGCATTCGCCTGGTGTTGATCGGAGAAACCACGGAAAACTACCGATCAGAGCAGACGGCCGCTGAATTCGACCTAGCTGAAAAGTTAGTGTCGAAAATCCTGCCGCCGTGGGGAATGGGAACCTAGAACCTCCCGGTCAGAGGCGCTGCAGTGACAGCAGTTGATGCACTGAGCTACCGCTCCCGGTACATGGATGGAGCGGTGGTGGGCGTGGAGGGGCGGATTTACGGAGGCTGACGGGGCTTCGTCTTTTCGGGGTCTCCCAGGCGTAACAAATTTGGAGCGAGAGGTCTCGAATCGCGCGTGTCTCCGCGTTGTATTGTGCCGACAAAAAGGGATGATGAACAATGGTAGTTCAAGGTTTTCCGAAACAAAAATTGTCTTTTAGAAAATTGGGTTTAAATGTTACTTGCGGACCCGAAATTTCAACCGGATCCGTAACAAAGCAAATACCGGCGACGGCAACAGGGCTGAGCGTTGCGTTGTTTCTTCGCATTTTTTGCGAAACTTTCGAATGAGGAAAGCATCACATGCTGCTCTCTATAGCAATTAAATGCTGAAAATATTTTATGTGCACTATTTATTCAATGTAATAAATTTATTAAAATGCTTTTTGTCGTAACTTATAAACACGTTATACAGTGGCGAAACAATGAATGCTGAACACGAACCAAACCTTATGGAAATTAACAAAACTGAATGATGGAATTATTTTCACATATCTTCAGTGTCAACAAGTATCTTGTACTTTAGATAGCATGATTACCCTCTGCAAATTCTATCTTTAACATCATGAGACCTTCTAATAGCGTTTTTCTGCTAAAATGTTCGTTCATTAAAATATTGAGTTTATTGATTATTTCTGGTCGCGCAGTTCGAAATGATGCTACCGCGAGTGTCCATTGGGCAGCTTCATAACGTGACTAATGGCCTCAAGTATCCCTTTCTCCACGGTGAATGTGTATTCTGGCCTTCGCTTTTCTGTTTCATAGGCGAGGTGACAGCGTATCTCTCTCCCGTCGTCTTGGGACAAATCGTGAAACCATTTCATAATGACATTGGTGGTGGTTCTTGAAAATTCCTGTTTTCGTTTGGCTGTTTCTCTTGCGCTGCAGGTATCAAACATATGCATTGAACGCGTGTCGTTTTTTTTTTTCAATTGAACTCCATACTAGTACATTATTTTGTTGTTCATCAATACCATTTTTTCAAGCTTAACATGGACACCGTGTAGGATTGGTTGACTCAGCTCTTAGATGTCCACAGCAAAGATTCCCCCCAATGTATTGGTCGGCATGATGCTTCACAAAATGAAGCTGGCAAAAGCATCAGTTCGAATTGCGCGCCCAGAAACAATCAACAAACTCAATATTTTAGCTGAAAAACTCTTATTAGAAGTTGTCGTGATATTAAGGATAAAATCTACAGAGAACTATCATTTGTCGTATATTATGTTATCTATAGTATACATAAAACACTTGATACTATTAGTGTACTGTAATGTGAGGCCAGCGATGTTTTCTTCTCTCGACAGTTTTACCGAAAACGGCGAGAAATGACCCCACCCCAGCCCTGTTGCAGATGCCGATTTCTGCTGTGACGCGGGAGCCGGTTTAAATTTCGCGCTCGGAAGTAACACTCTCAATTTTCAAAAAGGCCTTTTTGTTTCTTTCTTTCAGAAAAACTATTGATGGAATGCAACAGTCTGGGGTATTTTTGTAAATGGAGCATGTTCATACATACACACACACACACACACACACACACACACACACACACACACACACACACACACACACACACACACACTCACTCGCACTCTCTCTCTCTCTCTCTCTCTCTCTCTCTCTCTCTCTCTTCTCTCTCTCTCCTCTCTCTCTCTCTCCCCTCTCTCTCTCACACACACACACACACACACACACACACACACACACACACACACACACACACACACACACAATCACATACTCGCGCGCGCGTCCGCGAACGCTGCGAGTATTTAAATCTCTTCGACTACGTCAGAACGTGAAAGCCAAACAGCAATGGATGATGGTTTGCCTACCTATCAGGGGCAAATTATTACCCTTCCTCTAGGATAACCTTCAGCTACGCCACTGATGCAGGGCCGTTTACCTACCTTATATCATAATTATTTAAATAAAATTCATATTTATAAACAAATTCATGGCCGAAATGGGTGTACATGGCTCAGCTGTCAAACACCAAAGAGCATTGTATGTTACCTGCAAATTCTTTGATATTTCTTTTTATAATGTTCTTTTTGTTCTGTTACAGGTTCCATCAGTGACAATAAAGCTTCAAATTAATGACATAATATGCATTCATATTCCTGGTCAGGTAGCATAATAGTTTCTTTCAGAAACAGAAGACATAGTTTTTTCTCAACATATTGCAAATTGTGATGTGTAACTTCCATACAATAGAGATCATTTCAACATAAATTTTGTTATTTATTATATAGTAATAAAAGATACATTTTGAAAAACTTGACCAATTTGAAAAAGGGAGAAAAGTTGAAATAGAGAGCAAAAACTGTTTCCAGAAAATTCATGAGACGACACCTTATTACACATATTGTAAAATTATTTTAATGAAGAAATTTATTCCATGCATATTTACATTAAAACATACAACAGTTCACAAAATTGAACACCAATAAATAAATAAAAAATTAATAATTTTCAATGTAAGTGCTATTTCATAATTTTATTAGCATATTTACCTCTGGGCAAAATAAAAATGGAAGAAAAAAGTAACCAATTTTGAGGAAATGTAAGGAACACTGAGTGAATTTAAACTACCACCAAATTGAAGTTGTCTATAAACTTGGAGAGCTAAAAGTTAAAACAGATTGAAAATAGAACACCTGTTTTGGAAATTATACAAAAATAAAAATATGTTATACATACTTTCTGCACATTTTATTAATTTTAATGTAACAATTAAAATAAAAGTCTATTTCAGTGAAGAATCACCATCTCCCATACGTACCGTTTTATTGGTTGATGTCCAAAATATCCTTCTTCCCATAATTTCTTTCCTTCTGGCACGAAGGGACCAGTGCAATTGATTCCCTGTCACTATATTCAACAGCTTTATTGGTAAAACTTCTAGTTCTCATAAAGTCAGATTCTTAAATATTTGGATATACACAAGAATTTCTAAAAGTGTCTGGAAGTAAATATGAACAAGTCTGAAACTTGCTGCTATTGTTCAAACCAATTTATCTTAAACCTGAAAAGCAGATCCCAATGAAAATGATTACAACTAAACAAATTATTTTCATTTAAAAAATCACTCAAATGTTTTGAAAAAATCGTTCATGGACTTATGCAACTTGGAAAAGGGTTACAATTTGAAAGCAAAGACCAAAAACTATAAGTTTATAACTATAAGAAGGCACCTTATGCCACATATTGTAAAATTATTCCATATAGGCCTAGTAGGTATTTAAAGAGTGCAAAAGTTCAGATAAAAAATGAACACTTCAATAAATTTTAAAAAGTTAATAAAATTGAATACAAAGTGATAATGTATTATTTTACACCAGAATTTAGCTCAAAGTAATATCAATATTACACAAAAATATTATAATTTTTGAGAAAATGTGAGGAACTTTGGGAAAAAATGAAATAATGTACCCAAATTTTCAACTACAAATTTCCTAAGATTCAGAGAAATATTTTTTAAAATGTTTTTTGAAAAATAAGAGAAAATAAAGAGGTAATGTGAATCGCTTGAATCCTGTAACATATTTACTACAAAAGACAACCTGTAAAATGTAAATTAGAAATACTACTTTATGTTTCAAAGGATGTGAATGACATCAATAGATTCTTTTCTACTTGTTTATGAGAATTTATTTGATAATAAGATGAAATGAAAAAAGAATATTTTTCATTTACATAGCTAGTTTATAACAGAGATACTCTTGTTTATGAAGTACCTTCACTAACTTTGGTTAAATCTCTTGAGAAAGAGGCACAGTCACTTCTTTTATCTCCTTATGTAAGTCCATCAACTTCAGTCAAAAATGTCAAGTTGTAGTGCTATTGACCATGATACAACTTTCATAGCAGTTTTACTTCTAATACTCTGATATTGGATGAACAAAACAAATATCCCATAGTGTTGCTGGATATCTTGAGAATAACTCGACACAAGATTCCACTTCTTGTAGAACTCTCTTGTACTCAATGCTGGGAAATGTAAACAATGTTGTTGGACATAGTCATTTCATATTATTTTGAATCATCCCTGTATCCTGTTGCTTGTAATCTTTTCTTTTCTGAAATAGTGTAATGGGCTTGTTTAATTGAATTCAAATGCAAGAAATTAGAATGGAATGTAGGTAATTAAATATCAGTTATTATGAGATTGATGCATCTGTTACACCATCTAAAGACGTTTCACGTTTATGAACTTTTTTGTACTTAAAGCCATTATAATCACACTTAATAAAGTTTCAAAAATCCATTCCTCAAGTTAATTCAATGTTCTCAAAGGATGATTTTCCGTTCCTGTCCCAGCCATTAGTTGCCAGTTGAAACAATTGAGTATTCTTTTCATTCCTCCATTTCGCCACTTGTTGCAACTGCTCAGGTGCAGATGATCTCGGCCTTGCTGAGAATGGTTGAGAATTGCACCTTGATGATTCTGGGTATTCTGCAAAAATTATTAGAATGTTAGCTTGGCATTACATCTTTGCATTATTACATACTAAGAAGTTGTGCTAATGATACCTAATATAGATGAAAATAAAGTTGGTTTGTTCGACAAATTAATGTAATTTAGGTTTTTACACAGGTTTATTATTTGCAGATATAAGAAAAAAAAATTAAGAATTTCCTTCAGTATGTAATGTTTATATTGTTGAGCCCTTTTTAAGCACTTTTAATATTTCTTGAAACACTATTCTTCCAAACAAGTTCTATTATTCAATCTACATTTCATTTTGATCTTATTCAATCCCCGGGCATTGAAGAAAAAAATATCATGCATCAAAACTCAATGGGAAACCTACACCAACAGAATGGCAAAGAAAGTACTAGCCTGAGAATCTGCATTTTTAGAGATTCTGTTATTCATATCACAGAATATTATTTTAACAATGTCTACTTTTGTCCATTTCTCAGCTATCCCATGGCTATTTATAAATATACAAAACCTATTGCAAATAAGTCACTTGAACTGTTCAACCTTGTTTATTGCTGAGAAATATCATGATATCAATCATTTTTCATAAACCAGATAAAAAATCAATTGCTGATGAAATCAGTATTAGCCTAAAACACTAACGAACAGACATGTAATGCCACAAAACAATAGTGTTTTAATTATAGAAAGATTGAGAGTGATCTGAGCTACTAAAACAAATATCTATGCTAAGCCTGCACCTAAAACTATCCAACATAAATACAATTCACACATCCATGATCTATCATTATTACAATATTTGATGGATAGTGTATCAACAAAAAATTAGCTCCCGGTATCTTTATATAATTGTTTTCCAAAGGAGAAGTTTCATTTTATCTAATGTTTCTCTAGATACCCATTAATACTTTTTTTTAAAAACATTTTAAAAACATACTTAAATGTTAATTACCTATTTATTTATTGTATATCTACCTAGACAAGTACACAAATGTTTAATGTTTTGTATTTTGCATTTATTTAAATTTAATCCAATGGATGTTAACTATAATAATAAATTAATTCATATAGGTATATAAAGAACGTGACACATAACACTACATACACAAGCAATCAAAAAAAAATTGTTGTTTACTTGACTTTCAATTATATTGGATAAGATTGTAGTAAAGATTTATTGAATAACTCTTTATGAAATGATTTAGCTGTTGTTTAAAATGATTTATTCTACAAATCTCATACAACAAATATCCAAAGAAATAATATAATGTTACAATATATTTTTCAAAAGTATTCATTCTCAACAGAATGTCATGATGTGAATTTTTCATAACACAGAACTTTTTCCATGGCAGTTTGAAGAGTATTATGCCAAGAGATTATGTAAAATTATTTTGGGTCTGTGTATTTCCATTGATTATTTTATTTATTAATGCTCTATGTGAGAAAATAAAGGAATAAATTTTTTAGAGCAAATAAAATATAGGGATTAACTAAGAGCTACGTTTTCCTTAAATCTTCAAAGTTCTTTAAATTTAAAAATAAATTGTTTACAATATTCTTAAACACTGCGTATTGCCTATCAAGAGTGAGTCAAAACACGGAAAAGAAAAACAAATACAAATGCCGCTTCAAATGCATTTACATTTTGTACTTAACACAATTTCATTGAAAGAGAGGTATTTATTAAGATTTCTTTGTGAAGAATAATTAAAATTTAGAAGGATACTACGACTTGATTAACAGAATACATAAAAATGGTGAAAATAAGAATAAATAAGAGGTACTCAAAGAATGACACTACATATTTATTTGAATGTCAAAAGGCACAGAACAATATCTTTTAAAATCATAAACAAGGTACATTTAAAATATTCACAATATCAATACCAGTAAATTTAAAAAAAAGCCACTATTCAGAAGAAATTCCTGTCAACAAACTTTTGCAATTGGATCTGCTGATGCAATTTTATAAGACACAAATATTCTTCATAATTAATATAATTTTTATCCTCCATTCTGTTAAATTTAGAAAAATCATTGTGATAAATTGTTTATGTTCACAACTTGCTTTTATAATAATTTGTATATTTTTTAATGAAGCAAGAAATTTAAGAGCAGGATAAACAGCTCATAAAACAAATTGAAGACAACTAATACCACATGCATTTTATAAATTATTTGTACTTACATTCAGAAAAATAATTTAGTTTTGCACCATATTTATTTAGAGTAGGAAATCAAGATTACATGTTCCAAAGCAAGATATGACTTCACCCTAAAACAATTTTTATGAACAAAACCAAATGATTTACAATGAATGTCATTCTCTCATCATCTCAGTGCTATTTAATTTCTCTCAAGGGAAGAAAATCAAAGAGACACATAATTTCCATTCTTAAAAATACAGTACTAATTTCATTCCTGTTGCAGAATATCTGTTACTAGCAAAGAATGGTTGATGAATTAATGAATAATTAACTTGGATGGTGGCATTACAGCAGAACATATAACTTTTCATATTTTACAACTCACATAACTTTTGAAATTTTATAAAACTAAGACTTCCCCTTCTTCACCATGTAAGTAAGCTAATGTCCTAAACTCTTACAAAGCAATGGATTAAAGGAGTTTTCAAAACTATTTATAAAATTTATATGCAATATGTTTAGAACAAAACTATGATATGCAGTGAAATTTTTACTTAAAAGAACACATTACTTTGTTCCAGTTTCAGATTATATGATTTATTTCATTTTATTTTTTGTATTGAAAAAAACTGAATGTGATGTATGGCATTGAAATATAGACTGCACACACTTTCTTGAGCTCCAGAATCTCTACCCCACCATTAGAGTACATTTAAAATAGTTGCTACAAGTTCTTCCAAGAATATTCTTGAGAAACATGATTTCTGGAGGTCCATTAGACATTTTAGATATAACTAACACTATACTAATTAAAAGTCTTTAAAGACAATGTAAATTAGAGTTCCCAAAAATTTGAAGGCCTCTGATATTAGTTATCTGAGTTCGCTCTGATTTTCAAGTGGAGCAAGTGGAGTGAAGTTATGATGAAAAAACTCAAAATTTTCGAACTTTTCTCAAATTCCTCTGAAACTAAGCATTTAATCGAAAAGTTCATGCAAGAACGCCAATTTTTCACATTTTCGAAAAAATTCTCATTTCCTCTCCATAAAATATATCCTTATATACATATATAACACACACACACACACACACACACACACACACACACACACACACACACACACACACAAGTACAAACATACTACGTAGAGAAGTCCAAGAAGATACTAAAGAAGTAACCAGAAAGTAACTAGTATTTTTTTACACGTTTGGAGGATGATAATCCCAATAACATGAACTCCAAAATTTCAATTTACTCCTTATTCAAATCGACGTCAAGATAGCTACTTCCTTCTTCCATGGTATCATTGCAATCTGCGTGCAGTCATTCAACATCGGCATTTCAGTTTGAGCGTTGGTACAAGACTGGCATTTGCACAGTTTGCAAATCGTTGTACTTTTCTTTTCATGCAGGAACAACCTCCATGGCAGCCCTTGGAACTTGGCAGAGCATGCTGCTCAGAAGTTCCTCAGGTGCTGCTTCTCTAGTGCGAAAAGGCAGAAAAGCGAGTTTTGGTCTTTCAGTTCCATTGCATGAAGTGCAGTGGGTAGTTTTTTCTCTTGCTTGCATCTTCAAATATGTCCACAGACAATGCAGCCAAACAGTCGCTATGTAGGAGGCAGAGAGATGAGATTGAATGAAGCTGTTGTTAGAAAATTTCCAAAGATCTCATAATGTAGCGCATTGTTTCATTCTCAGAATAAAAGGCTGTTTTGCCTATCTGCCGCGCCTCATCAGCAGTAGCGTTGGATTTGTTGAATGTCCCTGCTGCTTCCTGCTGATTTTTGGTTTCCATGCCTTTCCAGTTTTGCTTTATGAAAAGCGATGAAGTATCGCAGATCCTGAATGCACGCTGAAGGAGCATGTTGTCTTTAGATTCTTGAGAAATCTTGAAATTTAAAGGTCTGTAGACAACGCTGTCTTGTCTGTCATCGCGTGGCTTAAGTAAAAAAATGTTGAGTGAACATTGAGGCAAAGCAATTTTGTTTGTAATGGATACTGAAATTGTTTCATCAAACATTTCATTTGGTGCACTTTGGCGGTCTTGTCAGCCGCTCATCTGACTTCGTTCTCTCAGGGTTCTTATGAAACACAATTGTGTCCTTTTTGGCACTACTTGATATAATCTACGTATTTTACTAACGTGTAACAATGCGGTTCTTTTCCCTCCCCAACTATTCTGTGCAAGAAAAATCTCCACTCATGACTTTTAAAAATAAATTTAGTCTTTCATGATATAAAACAACTTGTAAAACTCAGATTTTTGTGTTTTTCACATACCTAGGTCATAAAACTTAGAGGTCGTGGGACTAACTCACAGAGAAAATATTGCATGAGCACTTCGATGGACTTCTTGTGAACCATCCCTTAGTCACAAACAGATCATATTCTTGATGCCGAACTTTCCTTTCCAATGCAATCTTGGATGTCATATTAGCTCCAAATTACATGAAGGGACGATTCAACAGATAAGGCATAGGTTACGGGATACTCTCCTCGGAACAATTTGAAAACATCAAGGCCTACAACATATTTTGAAGCAATCTAAATGCCTTTAACTATGAATGTGAAATTACTTCAAACTTGTAAGACACTTCGAAATAATTGAAGACACGCCCCCCCTCGTCCTCCCAGACGGTTACGCCAGTGAGTTCAATCCCTTCTTGTAATAATAGTCACTGGCATCAAAATATGGAAGCACATCTTTAAAACATTGCAAATATAGCATCCCATCTCCACTAAACTCACCTCACACACATTTCTTTACAATAGTGAAGAGTTTAGAAATACTGTACCCACATTCGTGCTTTATCTCCATTGTTAGCAACTTCTACTCATAATAATTTCAAAATAATTTAAACAAAAAATCTACCCCTACAATGTGTAGTTTTCTACAAAAAACTGTATTTGGAACAGGGGTAGAAAAATTGGCATTTTGTATATAGTATTTCTACATGAATACTCGGGCAATTGCTCGACGTACGTCGAATAACGACGAATTACATACACATTCGAAGCAGAATTTAGTAGTCTACATTTTTGGTAATAGTAAACTTTTCGGTTATACGCTTAGTTTCAGAGAAAATTGATAAAAAGAGAAAAGTTAGAAACTTTTGAGTTTTTTGTGTCATAACTGCTGAATCTCCACTCGAAAATCCGCCCAAAATCAGATTTCTTATAGCAGAGATGGGGAGGTGTTAAACCCTATCTCCGCCATGTTAATTTCATCAATTTTAAGTACAATTTCTCAAAAACTATTAGCATTAGAGCAACAATTTTTTTATACGCGTATTCAGAAATATTTTGCATTTACTGAGTTATTTTCAAATTGATGTTTCAAAAATATTTTTAAGAAGATTATTTTAAAAAAGGTTCAACGTTTTTCTGCATTTAGTAAGATATATTATATTATTAACCTAATGTCTTTAAAGTTAGATTGTTGAAAATAAATCAGTAAATAGGTTATTATAGGCTAGAAATGTGGTAAAAATGTCAGATATATCTCGTTAATAGTTTCTGAAAAAATGCACCTTTCCACAAAAAATATAAAATTTCGGGAAAATGAATTTAAAGTTTCAGAGTAACCCAGCCCCCATTCTGGATTGTTAGGGTCATCATTTGTCTCCCTCTTTGGTCTATTATTTTTTCTAGCTTCTTTTAACAGGTCATCTGCTTTCATATCGGTTTTTCTTTTCACACGTAGTGTCAATTTCCTGTAGCAGTTATAGGGTATTATTTCCCGGAGATATGTCCAAATGTTGCAGAACTTAAACTCTACCAATATTTCCCTCATTGAAAGTTAATATTGCATCATACATACCCAAGAACAAAGTATCAAAACCAATAAATACAGTTTTGGGAACCCTATTCGAAACAACATTGTTGAAACTCTCATTTGGGTTTTGAGTCTTACCAAACATTTGCACCTCATTGTCAACTAGAATAACTATTATTATTCACTACACCGCAAAAATCACTCGAAACCATAAAACCCGCCCAAATCACACCAAAACATTGCCACTACAGAACTGCCAAGTTACTTATAATCTGGAAACAAAAGTTCGATCTCAAACAGAAAAAGGAAAATTGAAAAACTCTGAAACCGAAGCAAGATGATATTAGACGTGGGCGTGGCACTCGGACATAGACCTTTAAATTACCATTTTAACCGTTTAAAAATCTTTCTGCGCGATAATCTCTAGCATCCGTATAAAGTAGACATAAAACCTTTAAAAAATGTAAAAAACGTAAAATCTGATTTTTGAACCCTTGGAACCCTAACTTTAAGTAATTAAACAATTTCCAGAACACCGACAATTTTTTAGAGGCAGACCATTTTTTCAATCTAATTTTGTAGACCTATTATTCCAACATTAAATTTTGTTTTCATCTTCCCATGAAAATTGCATCTCCAGGTTGGGACCTCCAGCACTTGAAGAAAGAGGCCATTGTAGCTTTTCTAAAGCAGAAAGAGACTCTTTGAATCCACGATGACGTCTTTTGTATCACTCACAGAACCACTTAATTGGTTTTCAGTATGTAATTGAGGGTCACTGATTTTAATAATTCAGTTTTGTTGCACAAATAAAACACATACACATATATTAAACAGAAATTAAAGGAAAGTTCTGGCGACTTTTCTTCGACTTTTCAAAATCATAATAATAGAGGAACTGCTAGTACTTTATCCACTATCTAGAAATATTATCATTTTATGAAATGAAAAGAGGAGGGGATATAACTAGAATCACAAATTACTAGTGTGAAATTTTAAAGAAAATGACTGACACCTACAATGCTTTCTGATCCACAAAATTAGTCTAAAGTATTCTGTAGCTCAAGAAAACGTGCAATTGAATTGATCCTGTAAAGCCACGGTATTAGGTCTACAAATAGTGAAATAAATCCCAGCTATAAGGCAACATTCTTGGGCGCATTTAAGAGGGGAGCCCTCTGAGACGATGCATGGGTCCCTTACCACTCCCTCTGGTCTCATTCTTTGGCTAGTTTCATGTGAAATGAAACCCGGTCGGAGTAATTCATAGTGACCGATCATCCACCGCATCCAGAGATCTATGTTCGCTTGTAAGTCAGGCACTCATCCAGGAGCAATTGAGGTCGCTTGTAGTTTAATAAAAACATATCTTGTGCAAGTTTAATGAACAACATGTCTTGTGAAAATTTAATGAAAAATGTCTTGTTCAAGTTTAATGAAAAATGTCTTGTGGAAGTTTAATGAAAAATAGTATGTCTTGTACAAGTTTAATGAAAAATATGTCTTGTGCAAGTTTAATGAAAAATGTGAAATGACAATGAAATTTCAGTAAAATTAACATTACTTTATGTACTTAATTTTTATTAACAAATAGGAAGAGGCATTTAATATTACTAAATAGAAGGTTGGGGAGGGACAGTCAATAGGAATACATACGGATCATTTTTATAAATCGCTGGACCTATCCATCAAGGTTTAACACATACAGTTATATTCTGTGACCAAAAAACCACAGTAAATGTTACATACTCTCAAAGTAAATGTTATATACTCCTAACGCATGTGGGATTGAAGATAATCACTTTTTGCCAACGTTCGTGAATTTCATATAACAGAGTAACACATGCGGCATTTGGTCCTGATTGTTAGGGAACCGCTCATCAACTTATTTTCGGCAGGTAACGTTTTGACGCAAAGAGATTTCGTTTGCCTGTCGAACATCGGCATATGCGGGGTTCCCTAACAATAAGGGATAAATTTCGCATTGTAACGTCTTTTTAGGAAATGTCCGTTCAGGTGTTGAATACTAGAAAAATATCTTCGATACCTCCACGTACCCTGGAAGTCTGTAACATTTTTATTCCGACACATTCTGTATATTAGTACGGAGATAGAAGTGTGGTAGGGGTGGTGTGGAAGGTTTAAGCGGCCAAAACTGCACTAACTGATTACAATGACATCTGATGTATCCTTGATTAGACTAACTCAATTAAATAACTTTTACTCTTCGTATCATGTCGTTCAAATTTTGATTCAGGCATAGTTTAATTTCCTTTGCCAAATTGTGTGTCGGTGTTTACAAAAATACATTGCGATTTTTGTGTCTTGCTATTTTTTAGAATATATTGACCAGATTTTTTAGAATATAATGACTAGAATTTATTGACCAGATATATCTTCAGTGCCATAAAAGAATCGAAAATGAATATCTTGTATTCATTAAAATATTGTAAATTCAAAGACAAGTTTCTTTAAGTCGTAGTTTCTGAGAAAAATGTAACTGAACTTTATTCTAATATTGAATTACATTTAAACTTTTAATTGAAAATATAATCAAAAGCTTTTTATACAATAATAGTACCTGAGTTTAAATGAGATAGATTTTATTACGTTACTTTGCCCTCAAAATCTTTGCCGTGAAATTAGTTTTAAAATGTGTGGGAAATTAATTGTGTACAGTGCTTCAGGCAGTTTTGATGAGGGATTTGAGGTACTATGGTTTAGAGTATATGGGATGCCATAGTCTGATTTATTTAACTATCACATATTCTACGATGCAGTACTTGATTTGATGATGAAATAATTGAAGTCATCTTCGCCAACTTAATGGATTTATTCAGAGAGCTGTCATTCGACAGCTGTACTGTCATCAGTCTACAAATAATGTAAATAAAATGCAAAATAAGAAGATAATACCAATAATTCAATTAATACGTATTGAAATTAACCTAAGTACAAAAGGAGGGATTAATACAAATAATGAAATTATCATAGATAATTTAAATTAATAATAAATAAAAACCAATATCAAATGAAATGACAGAAAATGAAACAGAAAAGGTTGGGTCTATTGGTTACGTCGCTATATGTGGCGAAAGTCGGGAGAGTGCACAAAGGGAATTTGAAACGGGGTTTAAGTGATCGCCGACGTGCAAACTCCCTCTGCGCATTATTATTTTAAATATATCTATTGTAATTTCATTACTTGTATTAACGCCCCTTATGTACTTTCAATACGTTTATTAATTGAATTATGTGTATTACTTTATTTTGTATTTTATATTATTTGTAGACTGGTGAAGGCAAATCCGGCTCTCTAAATAAATCCATTAAGTAGGCGAAGTTGACTTGAATTATTTCATCATTCAATTACGGCAACACCACCTGGTCACAGCGCTTGGTTTGTTGTACCATGAGAGTTAATTCGTCTGAACTTGCCTGGAAGAGCCGAGCCGCAGGGGGGCGAGGGGGGCGAGTCACGGGGGGAGGGGCACGAGGGAGGTGGCGGTGCGGCGCGAGTCGCCGGAGCAGGTGGAGTGCGCACCTGAGGAGGAGAAGGTGCGCCGCCGCCCGCGGCCCCTCACCTCGCAGCGCGCGGCCACGCCCCCGCCGCCGCCGCCCCGGCCGGCGCCGTCGCGGCGCCGCACGTTGAACACGCCGTACACGATGGGGTTCATGCACGAGTTGGTGCACGCGAAGATGAACAGCCCGCGCTTGATGCGCTCGTCCACCAGGTCCGCCGACTCGCGGTCGAACCAGTACCTGCAACCGAACCACGCGGCCTCTTAGCCCATTCACTGCCAATGGGCGATCTAGCTACTGCTAGCTACTGATGGGGCAGCCAAGCGTTCAAAAACCCTTGACCGAATCCCATTGTAGCTGCCGAGTAAAGAGACCTACGTTTTGCCGCATTTTACATTCGTTTGCACCTAGTAACTTGAATGAATTGACTAATTTTCTATTTTGAATTATGTGACTTATTTGGTATTCAACTCTGTTTCGCATTTGATACCTAAGCAATTACATGGTTAGTAGTTATATTTTCCTGGTTATATTATTTATTTTATCGAGTATAAAGGTACTCTGAAGGAAAAGTATGCATCGCTAGTACTGCGACTTATTTGATTTCTTTCTTTTTTTCATTAGTTGAGATGAGTTACGATAAAAAGTGGATCAGAAAAGTTCTAGGAGATTTCAAACTCAATTGTCGGAAAATTCTGAAGAGGAGAGTACGTCTGATCTCGACTTTAGCATTGATGATTCTGTAGCTGATGGCAATTACGTGGTAAGCAGTCATTCAGAAAATTCATATTCAGATGTTGAAAATAACAACGTAGGCCAGGCTTAGACGATAACGTATCAACTTTGTTATTATATTACAACTTTTTTTTGAAAATGCAGTAAACTACAGTATCATTCTTGAGAGAAAATTTTGCAAATGTTCAAAAAGTATCTGTGGGACCCATGAGTCCCACCTAAGAATACCACTGGGACAGATGAGTCCCACCAAACAATACCAATGGGAAACATGTATCGCAGCGCCGCATCGAACCCGGGACTGTGCTAATCTTGCAGCTACCAACTAAAGAGATGTTACTGAGTCAGAATATACAAAGAAAATAAAAATTCTAATACAAATTAAAATTGGTAGTGAAAGGGTTAGGTAACAAGTACACATAAAGTCAGTCTTTGGCCTACAAATAAAATGTTGACGGACGAGACGACGATAGGAGCCGAAAACGGCATTTTGAAATGAGTGCGCCAAAGACACTTTTGTACTAGTTGCGTGCATTATCTTTACTTTCTCGCTACGAAAGTTACATAATGCCACAAAACAGGTACTACACAGAAAGGAAATCTACCCTCAATCCGTGCGCCGATATGATGCGGATGGTCGCCATATTGAGAAAGTTACATAATGCCACAGAATAATATTACATTTACATTACATTTGTGTAATTTTTGAAAAAACAAGATAATACACCAAAATGAATTTTATGTTATAATACACAGTGCAATTAGCACTTCCCGCTGGAAAACTTAGAAGGAAAAAATTGAAGCTGTTTTTGAGAAAATGGCATTTGAGTTGACTCTTGCGGTTCCTTTGCACAGTTTGAAGATGGCGGTCCTCACTGCGCGGTGGCTCACTGATGTTCAAAGGAGACGCCGTCTACTTTCCTTTCTATGTAGTATCTATTCTGTGATAATGCTGCGCGAAAAACCGGCGAATTTTCGGCAGAAAACATTTTATTACAGGGCCCTGGTAACAAAAAGGTGTATAAATCCAGTTGCTAAATTTAGAAACACAAATCCTCTAACACGTGGTGTAGCCACAATCCATGTTTTGCGGGTTCTTGATACCGAAAAATCGAATGACAGAGAAACGTATGTTCGTCCGTCGGTCTGTCTGTGAACAACGCTAGCTGCTAAACCGTTCTCCAAAATTGATATTCCCCAGTCGATGTTGCGGCCTCTTGAATTTGAAACATATTTTAATTTTGGGGGTACTTTTACATGAAGCCCCCGGTACATTTTTTTAAAATTTTCAAATTAATGGCTCTATCGTTTTTGGTCAAATTTTGTTGTTGGATAGAGTGAAAGACGTTTAAAAGATAGGAAGACCCGCAAAATAGGTATTCTGTTTTCACAACGTGTTGGAGGAAGTAATTTACTTCATACAAGAACGAGAATGATCATTTTTTTCGGTACCAGAGTCTCACATAAAGAGTCACCGTTTTGTCCCGGCTATTTTACAATACTTTCTCTATACTAGGAAAGTTGTAGGCCAAAAAGTAACATAAATACGGTAACTATATGACGCATAGGCGCTTGTGTCAAACGCTTTGTCATTATTGTAAATTTTAAGACGCTTCTATCCGTTCTACACATCATTTTTATCACGGATTTAACATAATTATTAATATTAATTGTTTTATTAATGGCACGGGATACCTCACAATTTATAGTGGGAGTCCTCCTTAACCCCCCCCCCCCGTCGCCGCACTCGTCAATGGTTTTGTATCACTATGACCTCTTTGCGCTACGCGTACAATGGAATTACAATTTCCAAATAATAAACAGTGACAGTAAGTACTAGTTTCCGTGCATGAAGGCTGAAATCGTTATTTATGATTCAAGTAAACCTTTTATTTAGATAGGCCGAGTGGCGCAGTCGTACGGGCAAAAGAAAATCACTTTCACCACGTGTGTCACACAGAATTTAGTAGACAGCCTTACCGACTTTGTGGCCCTCGTCCATTTGTCCTTTTTGGTTATTTTGGTCCTTCCGGTCAGATGAATGTCTTTTGTCAGACGAATGCATGCCCTGAGAGGGCCGCTTTTGGTGGTGGCTTTCCAAAAAACCGTTAATATTCATTTCCATGGACCGAAATATGAAATTGCATCAACGTCCTTTTAATTTTCTGCGCTCGTTTAATGAAAGTTTTTAATTCCTTCGCACGCTTCTCGCATTCTGAATGCCGATATGCAGAAAGCATCATTCCACAAAATTGTAAAAATGAAGCACTGACGCTCTCTAGACTGCTGAGCAGCGTTCGATTTTCACAATGTATCCAAGCAATGTTTGCATTATGCTGATCTTTGGAGGCAGAAAAGCTAAACCACATAGGTTTCTTACGTTCATAAATTGTAGAAAACGAACAGTCATAGATAGTACTGATTAAACTGTGAATTGGGTGTAAATGTACTACCTCTCACACGTATCTCATTTTCGGCATGAATCTGATCGAAATTTTATGTCCAACTTAACACGGAATTTTTCAGACATATTGATTCTTGTGGTTTCAATGTTTTCTGCATAACTCCATTTGTTCGCACTTGAAGGGAGCACACAGGGGTATTGAAGACACGACATACGATACCCAAATCTCATGTGTCGGAGACCGCAGGGCCATGCCCACAACAAAAAATATATCTCATTCTTCACAAGCTCTGGTACAGGAACTTCCTGCTAGCGGACATCACTCTCATGTCATCTGCGCACCGCAATTTATAGTCTATCACTGAGTAGAACGAAGATTAAACGATTTAGTGCGAGGTTTTATTAGTTTACTTTTCTTTCCGTAATCATTCCAATTCCATTGCCGTAATCAATCATCCCTGAACACCTCTGCGCTCACAATCTTCTCCATCAATCTTCTGTAGTGTGCTATAGCACACTATAGAGTTATTTTACATAACTCTTGAGAGTGAGGAGAGGCGAATGGGGAGATGGAAGAGGAGTGAGGAGAGATGGAAGAGGACAGTGGAGAGATGGAAGAGGACAGTGGAGAGATGGAAGAGGAGAGTGGGAGATGGGAGAGGAGTGAGGAGAGATGAAAGAGGACAGTGGAGAGATGGAAGAGGAGAACGGGAGATGGAAGAGGAGAGTGGGAGATGGAAGAGGAGAGTGGGAGATGGAAGAGGAGAGTGGAGAGATGGAAGAGGACAGTGGAGAGATGGAAGAGGAAAACGGGAGATGGGAGAGGAGTGAGGAGAGATGGAAGAGGAGAGTGGAGAGAGAGATGGAAGAGGAGAACGGGAGAGTGGAAGAGGAGTAAGGAGATGGAAGAGAGAGGGAGAGATGGAAAGGAGAGGAAAGATGGAAGAGGAGAGTGGAGAGATGGAAGAGGACAGTGGAGAGATGGAAGAGGAAAACGGGAGATGGGAGAGGAGTGAGGAGAGATGGAAGAGGAGAGTGGAGAGATGGAAGAGGAGAACGGGAGAGGGAAGAGGAGTAAGGAGATGGAAGAGGAGAGTGGAGAGATGGAAAAGGAGAGTGGAAAGATGGAAGAGGGGAATAGAGAGATGGAAGAGGACAGTGGAGAGATGGAAGAGAAGAGTGGGAGATGGGAGAGGAGTGAGGAGAGATGGAAGAGGACAGTGGAGAGATGGAAGAAGACAATGGAGAGATGGAAGAGGAGAGTGGGAGATGGGAGAGGAGTGAGGAGAGATGGAAGAGGACAGTGGAGAGATGGAAGAGGGAGGAATGGGAGAGGGAAGAGGAGTGGGAGATGGAAGAGGAGAGGGAGATGGAAGAGAGGAGTGGAGAGATGGAAAAGAGAGGGAAAGATGGAAGAGGGGAATAGAGAGATGGAAGAGGAGAGGGGGGGGATGGAAGAGGAGAGGGGGAGATGGGAGAGGAGTGAGGAGAGATGGAAGAGGACAGTGGAGAGATGGAAGAGGACAATGGAGAGATGGAAGAGGAGAGTGGGAGATGGGAGAGGAGTGAGGAGAGATGGAAGAGGACAGTGGAGAGATGGAAGAGGAGAACGGGAGAGGGAAGAGGAGAGTGGGAGATGGAAGAGGAGAGTGGGAGATGGAAGAGGAGAGTGGAGAGATGGAAGAGGACAGTGGAGAGATGGAAGAGGAGAGTGGGAGATGGGAGAGGAATGAGGAGAGATGGAAGAGGACAGTGGAGAGATGGAAGAGGACAATGGAGAGATGGAAGAGGAGAGTGGGAGATGGAAGAGGAGTGAGGAGAGATGGAAGAGGACAGTGGAGAGATGGAAGAGGAGAGTGGGAGATGGGAGAGGAGTGAGGAGAAATGGAGGAGGACAGTGGAGAGATGGAAGAGGAGAGTGGAGAGATGGAAGAGGAGAGCGGGGGATGAAAGAGGAGTAAGGAGATGGAAGAGGAGAGTGGAGAGATGGAAAAGGAGAGTGGAAAGATGGAAGAGGGGAGTAGAGAGATGGAAGAGGAGAGTGGAGAGATGGAAGAGGAGAGTGGGAGATGGAAGAGGAGTGTGGAGATGGAAGAGGAAAGTGGAGAGATGGAAGAGGAGAGTGGAGAGATGGAAGAAGCGAGAAGGAGAGAGAGAAGTACAGATACTTCTGTTTTTCTAAACGTTCTAATGAGGAAGAAGACAGAAACTTTACGTCCTTTTACAAAAAAGCTACCCAAACTGGTACCAACAGTCTGGAATTTCAACTCTCAACTTGCGAACTCAGTACAGCATGTAATGTAATAGTTTTCTTTGAATGTAAAAGACAAAGGTGATTGAGAACCGTTACAGTGGTTAAAGCACAAGGTGTTCTTTTCCTTTTGAGCCATTTGAATCCTTTTTTCTCTTTTAAACATTCTCAGCAATCTGCGGACTTAATGTTCTCTTCAGTAAATTACAAGATAAATCTATGGATATTGGTTATTTTCATTCTAAAATGCTACGAACTGTTGAATGTTTAAAGGAATTTAGAAGATGTTCCACGGAATTTGGCAAAATATTTCTTCTGAGGTGATAAATGTACATGCACATAATAAAAGATAACAAGAGAACCAAGAGAACGTTTAGAAGAATATTCAATCAGACTTTGGACAATGTACTCAGACAGATAAGAAATAGATTTTCCGATTTTGAAAGTTTCAGTTACATTCTTCATTCTTTATTCCTAATTTTTTAATACTTTTATTTCCTCAGGCCAGCATAACTGCTTTACAGGGATCTCACAATTTATGAACTACAAACGTATTTCACTGATCATCTTTTCTCAAACGTTTAATATTCTACAGTTCAAACTTAGATTCAATACTCCTTATAAATGAATTTAGCGTTGTGTTCTTGCCTGAAGATCCAAGATTTTCAAGGAAATCTGTCATTCAGATAGTAAAAATGAATGAGAGAGACTTGACATGAGCCATACCTGAAGTATATGAATTTGCATATCTAGTTTTAACTGCGCCGTCATATACAGATTAAGTTGAACGGTCAGAGTAAAATCACACTACAAATCAGCTAAAGGCAAGAAAGGTAATCTTCACTATCAGTGATCATCGATTGAAAAGCAGTTACTTGTATATTCGTAAAAATGTCCTTAAACATTTTACGCAGGGTGCTTTGGAGATTTTTTTAAGAAATCTCGAGGAATAGAGCAGACATTCCAGTAAATGGGGTAAGTATAATAAATTGTGTAATTGTGTAATAAAATACGGCAGAGGTAGCTAAAAATACAGCTCAAAATACATTTTAGGATTACCCCTATTTTGCATTCAGCATTATAAATGACATTTTGGAAAATCATTTCATAAAATGGTATTTTACGGCACAGATAATGACATATTAGTATTTCATGGCACGAATATTTGCGACATCTCACATAAACCGAATCACAGCAAGAAAAACTTGAGGCGGCGAATTTTGCTTATGAAATTTGTTTCGAAAATTTTTTCTTTAATAATTTAATAATACTTTTAATAATACATATAAAAAATGCATATGCAACTCTTTTACAATGTTGTTCTATTGCATGCGTACAAATTTGAAAATTTGTAACGTCGCTGGTTTTCAAAGCATGTACTTATGCCTTATGTTGCGTTCTTCAAAGACGTGTTTGTATTTCGATTTGTTACAGTTATGCCAAAGACCGCGGATCGGCGCGCTGCTATTGCCCTAAGCGTGGTGGATACTCTTTGCAGGCAGCGAGTCAGCCCGAGCATGCGGAAGCTTCCACCTCCTGATGAAGTCATTAGGCAGACTAGTCCATGGTTATGTATACAATGTTAAACAAGTGTCAGTGATGCGTGAAAGTGAGAAAAAAATTAACATCTCAAAAAAGAAAACATTTCTCAGCAATTCGTTAAGAATTCTTATTTCCCCGTAAGTTAGGTATACCAAAGTACAGGTATTTTTAAATGTACAATTAGATTATATTAAATTTTTAGTTAGTTATTAAGACACAGCTCCCCCGTCTAGCGGCTTAAGCTGCAAGGCAGTAGCCTCATGCACTCGACTTATAAAAATAAATTCCCGCCTCCACAGGGGTACCGTGGAGGGGACACAAAGACCGCCTCAGGCCGCCAGCCCACAGACATCCTGAGATCCCGAGCCGGTCGCGCAGCTTCTTTCGCGTGGGCGGTATAGAAATCGAGCCAGGGTTGCCAGATTGGGGAATTTTGTCCCCCAAATGGGGATTTTTTCGTTCTGGGGAAAGAATGGGGAACAGAAATGGAGGGGTAAATGTTTGGGGATATGGGGGAAAATTATTTTCATCGGGAGTCGAGATAGAAATATTTTTTTCTCAATTATTATGAATAAAAAAGAAACAGTAGACATTATTCTATCACATTTTTATGTATAACAAAAAAACATAAATGAAAGCAATAGAGAAATAATAGGAGGAAAAGAAAATAGTATCCATCAAGCAATTCAAAGGACGATGATTGGTTGATTTGAAGTATTTGAATTTAAGGGGACAGCCAATAGAATCGTCAAGGACAGCTCATGTCGTTGGTCCATAATTTGGAGAATATTTTTCGTTTCACAGTTGGGTAATTTTGTTTCATTGGAGAGGTATGGGGAAACAGCTCGCAACACATCTGGCAACCCTGAATCGAGCAATGACTCGTACTTACTCCATGACGTAAACCTTATCAAGTACCCCTTGATTATACTTAAATGCACTAATGAATCGCCATTTGTAAGACTGAATGCTCTGAGAAAGAAAGTGATTTAATTGCTGTTATCAGAAAAGTGTGTCTACTCAGTAAAATCTGCCGCGAAATCTTTTATCCCTCAATCTCTCGTGGTGATTGAAGCGCGAGCATCGGTGCCAAGAGTACAGCGCGATGGACACAGACACATGCGATGAGAGACGCCATCATTCTACATGCTGTGTGCGACCCTCCGCCCTGAGCGCAGAAGGTTTCGGCTCCTTGTTCCTTACCAGACCGACATGATGTTGTAGGGCGTCCAGCACATGAAGAAGACGAACACGATGACCAGCGTCATCTTGAGCGAGCGCGTCTTGGCGCGCCCCAGGAAGCCCAGGCTGGAGCGCCGGAACACGTCTGCGCACCAACGCCCAATCTCAGACAAGGCTCAACACCGGCACCCACGCAGCCAAGCAGTACCCAATTGCGCTAAATTAATACTTTATCATGGGTAATACCATAAGCGCTTTGGAAATTGTCGATAAATCCCTTACTCGCGAAGCGAGGAGAGCATTTATCTGACAATTTGCAAAGCACGAGTGGTATTTAATAGGACTATTCCACAAATGAAATTACGTCCAATAGAGTTCCAAAATGCGCTAAATAGTGACAATAACTGAAAGCATGTTAAAATCAAAGAGGTTTCGTTGTAGTACATACGCGGTTTATTGCACAACAACACATCGATCGATACATACCACCTGCTAAGATAGATGAGTAGCAGCTTATTATTCGTCAGAAGGGAGGAACGGTAAGAAAAATCTGATACAAAAGCGATAACAGCAATATTTTTTAGATGCACCGCCATGATTAGGACGTTTTATAAGTATAGTTAAACACTATTGGTTTCAACTTCACGAGTGGAATAGTCGATACAATTATGCATTCATTTAAACAAAAATATTATTCAATTTCAGGGTCTGGAAATCAAAAGAGATCTACTTTCTCCGATCAATATTCTTATTTAAGGATAAAACATCTATATCTTTTTGTCAAAATAAGGTTCATGTATCTTCATAACATGGTAATAAATTAAACTATTTTAGTATAACTTAAAATACTTATATTTCCAAAATGTATTCTGAATGTTCAGTTCTCGCGTGAATAGCCTGATTTTTTACTCACAGCCAAAGACGCTGTAATAGCGCAAATTAATACAAACACATGTGAAAAATTGAAACCTCTAAAAATTAAACAAGCAGTCTTCGGCAGGCCTTTGAGCACCTTGGCGGTGCCAAGGTTTATTTGAGCGCCTCCTTTCAATGTTAGGAATGAGGAGTCGTGTAAAACAGAAGACAAAATTATCAAATTGAGCACAATTTGTAAAGAAAAATAAGTATTTTTACATTAATGAGTATTGCTATATTATGAACATCACATGTTAATCATTTACGTAAAAACCACTATTTTTATTTATTTATTTATTTTACGTCAAAAAAAACAGTTAAAAACTGCGTATGACGTGCTATGGGGAAAAGTGAATTGTGTGCACATTTTCAAAATTCTGTGATCCCTACACTAAGTCATATACTACTTAAATTTTGAATTTTTGAAAGGGAGAAAAAAACAACTCCCATGTAATAAAATCTATTTTCAAGGATAAACAAGCAATAAATTTTGAATTTTGAAAGGGAGAAAAAAAAACAAAAAAACTCCCATGTAAAAAAATCTATTTTCAAGGATAAATAAGCAATAAATTTTGAATTTTGAAAGGGAGAAAAAAACAACAAAAAAACTCCCATGTAATAAAATCTATTTTCAAAGATAAATAAGCAATAAATTTTGGCTCTTATTACTTCCTGCCGCGACAACATGGAAACGATAATTTGAATAATTGTATTTCCCACTGAATTCTAGAAGACGTGCACAGAAAATGAAGTTACATTTATGTCCAGAAGCAAAACAAGGGGCCATCTCAGCATTTGCTCAATGGATCAGGGAAACTGGACGAAAAACCTGATCGAGATGGGGGTCATTGACCCGGAAGCTGTAGTACAATAGTTGTTACAGGTTGTTTATACTTATTTATACAGTCCAAATGGTAAATAATGCATTATGTATCATTGTTAAAATTAATGTTACTTTTCTTGTGATGCTCAGTATAGTCTCTAATTGTATAGAAACAGTTATGCAGCAGAAATGATTTCACTTGGGATTTAAACTTTTCTATTGAATTTAATCGTTTAATGTCATCTGGCAAAGTGTTGTAAAATAATGTACATGTATTGTATGTGAATTTTTTGTAATGAGCTGTTGATACTGTCACCTGATGAATATGATTTCTACGTCGAGTGTTATAGTAATAGACTTCGGCATTTTCTGAAAAAATATTCCCGCCCTTGAGCAAGTCATTTTTTACAAAAACCACTGATTCGTAAATAAAAAGACACGGTAATGGTAGAATTCCTAGATTAATGAAGAGAGGCTTACATGAATCACGTGGGTGGGATTTGGTTATTATTCGTACAATTCGTTTTTGTAATCTAAAAGTCTGGGAGCTATAAGATGTATTTCCCCAGAATATTATGCCATATCTCAGGCGGGAATGAACATTCGCGAAGTATACACAACGAGCAGTATGAAGGCTGACTGAATTTGCAAGAATTCTGAACGCGTAGCATAATGAACTTAATTTTGTGTTCAATTCATTTAAATGGACGTTCCATTTAAGGTTTGACTGAATTGAGAGACCTAAAAATTTTGTTGCCTTAACATCAGTCAATGGTACACTGTTCATTTTCAATGGAGCACAGAATTGTTTATTTGAAATGGAAAACTGCATTAAAACCGTTTTCTTTTCGTTTACTATTAATTTGTTATTTCGGAACCAATTTGAAACATCTGATATTGTACTATTTACGGTTTCTTTATTGCAAAGGATGTTCGTATCATCCGCAAAGAGAACCGTTCTTCCGTTTCGAATCGTCGAGGGCATATCGTTTACGTAAAGTAGGAACAGAATAGGGCCTAAAATCGATCCTTGAGGAACTCCACATGCAATGGGCAAAGAGTCGGAAAGGTGCGTACGTAATGTTCCATCATTCCAGTAAGGTATTTCAACTCTCTGAGATCGTTGTTTAAGGTACGAACATAACCAATCTAGAGCAATACCACGAATTCCATATGAAGGTAATTTGGAAAGTAAAATGTCATGATCAATGACGTCAAAAGCTTTTGAGAGATCTAAAAATAATCCAATAGGTGCCTCGTTTTGATCCAATGATGAGGCGACATCTTTAAGAAAAGAAAATATAGCTGTTTCCGTTGATTTTGATTTTCTAAATCCATGTTGGCAATCTGAAAGCGCGTCGTGTTTAGTGAGAAAGGTTTCCATTCGTACGTAAAAAAGTCTCTCTAATATTTTTGAAAAAACTGATAGAAGAGAAATGGGCCGATAATTTTGAATTTCATTTTTGTTGCCTTTTTTGAAAAGCGGCTTAATTTTAGCTGTTTTGAAAATATCTGGAAACGTTCCAGTGCATAAAGATGCATTAAATATGTGAGTTAACGGGTGTATAATGGCATACGCACAAGTCTTTAACAAAGAATCTGGGAATTCATCTAAACCGGACGAATATTTATTTTTTAGTTTACCGATTATTTTGAGAATTTCATAGGAAGAAGTTTCGGAAACGAACATTGTGTCTAAAATTTTGGGTGAACTGTCTGTTTTTGAAATTTGTGGCTGAAGACCCTTAGTGAGATCGGCAGCAATTCTCGAAAAGTATTGGTTAAAGAGATTAGCCACTGTTGCCGGATCGTTCACATTTATATCGTTATATTTTAAAACAACATTCTCTACGGGTTTTCTAGTTGATTTGGTAGTATTTGTTTATTATATTCCACATTGCTTTTGTTTTATTATTTGAGTTCAAAATATCCTGATCGTTTTTCATGATTTTAGCCTGCCTTATGACTTTTCGTAACAATGTTTTGTATTTTTTAAAGTAGATAAGGAAATCTTGAGATACGTCATGACGTTTAGAAATAAAGTAGAGAGTACGTTTATTTTTACACGATGTTCTAATTCCTTTTGTGATCCAAGTATTACTTTTTCGTGAAATGTTTAATTTTCTCTTTTTAATAGGAAAGCATGCGTTAAAGAGAAATGAAAGCTTTGAGAAAAATAAATTATATTTTTCATTTGTGTCAATAGCGTTATAAACTGCCTCCCATGATTCTTTCAGCAAGTAGTCCGTAAATAACTTTATGTTAACTGTAGTAAATGCTCTGCACATGCGTGTTTTATTTATTGTGTCAGTATTCATGTTATTAGTAATTGTAAGAATTTGTGCATCGTGGTCACTGTAACCTAGATTATTCGTTATTATTTCATATCTAGTTGTGGTTTTGTTAATTATAATTTGATCTATTGCTGTTTGTGATTTAAGAGTATTCCGTGTAGGTACGTTCACTGTAATATCTAAATTAAAAGAATGAATTAAATTGAGAAACTGCTCTTTTTCGTGGGATTCGCTCAGAAAATCAATAGTGAAATCTCCACATACAACAATGGATTTAAAAGAGAGATTACTAATTTTGTTCAGAGTTATCTCTAGATTTTCTACGAAATTGAAATAATCTAAAGCTTGCTTTGTTGGAGGTCTGTAGATGCAAAGTAAAATAATTTTGAGCGTAGTAAGATGTACAACTGTTATTTCAAAAACTTTTTCAACTGCATATAAATTGAATTCTGACAAGAAGGTAGAATCAATATTATTTCTTACATAAATACACGAACCTCCGTAAGCAGGGCCTTTATTTGATTCCCTTGCTCTACAATAAGATCCTGCAAGGTAAAAACTAGGAATTTGGAGTGTGTTTAGATCATTATGAGATAACCAATGTTCTGTAAAGCAAAGAACATCTATTTGACTGAGATCACACTCTAATGCTGCCTCGATAAATTCAATTTTATTTGAAAGAGATTGCACATTATGATGCATTATTTGAATATTTTGCATGTACCTACACGGATGCTTTTCTGCTGCATCTGACTCTAGTTGCTATTTATTTATCTCATTTTTACCTCGAGTGCGTGGTCGAAGGAAGTATCGTGTCCCAGCAGTGTTAGGAGGTGAGGGAGGGGTTACAGATGTAGGGGAATGAATAATGGGAGAGGTAGTACAAGGATTAGGTTCAGGGGATAAGGTAATTGGGTCCAAAGGGGTTCCGGAGGATGGAAGAGAACTAGGAGATGTAGGTGGGGATGAATCTTGGATAGGATACTGCTGAGGTGTAAGGATGTGTTTGGCAAGTTCGCTACCGAGTGCATGTTTTCCGACAAGGTTCAAGTGAAGACCATGCCGGGTGAAGTGTTTTTCTGAGAGAAAGTTAAGCTCAAATAATTTAACATGTGTGCCTCTCAGATGCAGTTTTAATTTGTTGTTTGCGTGTCTAATTTCTTTGCACAGTGTTGGTTTGTTGTACCAGAAGGGCAGAGTCGAGATTACAATGTTCGTGTTTTGGGCGGCACGTTGTAGTTTGTCAACATGTTGCTCAGGTGTAAAGTGACCACCCAAATTGATGTCATTCTGCCCTCCTATGATGATGACTGTATCCCGTTTGGTGAGAGTTTTTGTGTGGGTGTCCAATTCACTGATCACGTCGGCAAACCTCCCGTTAGGTTTAAACACACACATGACAGAGAAATTGGATGGGAGTTTCCCACTGAGCAGGGAGGAGATTTGTCGCCCATGGCTATCTGCTAAAATTAGTACCTTTTTCGTGGGCTCAGTAGGAATGTCCTTGTTCACTTGTGGGCCAGGTTGCGCAACTCTACGTGTCTTTGTTTCTTTGCGCTTGCTAGCCTGTTTGCGTCGGTTTGTGGGTGGACGTGTCGATGATGGGAGGGGGTAGTGAGGATTGGGAAGGCATGGAAAATCATTGTCATAATCTAACACAGCAAATCTGTTTTGAGTCATGATTGGTTGTGATGATTGTGTTTTTGCTTTCGCGGATGGACGGTTGAAAGTTTCTGCGGTGTTGCCTATTGTTGTCCAACCGTCTGAGTTTTGAACGACCTCTTCGAGCCTTCGGATATGTTCATCTAAATTTTTGTTTACGTGTGTGAAGGCTTTCAGAAGGTCGGCTTTGAGAGTGTACAGAGTAGAAAGTGTATAGCGAATAGTAGCCATGTCACGAATGCGTATCAAATGCGTGGCAAATATGAGAATAAATAATTAGATGAGAAATCAGATTATGTGTCAAAAATGTTTCCTAAATTATCTTTTTAATTTACGTGTATTAAATTATTTAATTTAAGTTACGTATTTATTTAAAAAATAAAAGAAATGGGATTCTAATTAGTATTTAAATGTTATTGGTTAATTGCGAGTAGAGTTGAGTGTGTTTCCGTTAATAGATCTAAGCTGCAAACTAATAAATACAATTAGATTACTATACTTTACCTCTTTAAAGGCCACAAAAATTCACCACTTTGATATTCTTTTGAAATCACAAGGTTCAAAATTTTCCGTTACTAATATATGCGAAACTTTGAATTTTGATGTTTTTCACAATTATCACAACACTTTCACTAGTTGTTTAACCCTTTACGCAAAACTAAATTTATTTGTACACCAAATATGTATTAAAAGTCTTTGAACTCGTTAAAATGCACGTTTGTCCGTTACGCTGTCTTTTAAACAAATAACTATTTACTTCTTTTCCACTGCTTCGGACAATATAAATCTCTTTCAGCGTTCCTGTAACAAGTAAACAAGTAAAGAAAACAATTTAAAAACAAAAGGTACCTGAAAGATGTAAGAAAGTAGTCAAAATTAGTAAAATATTGGAGCACAGTCCGAGCACGTCAGTCACGCAAGGAAGCAATCCAATCAATTTCCTAGATCTTCCTGATCTAAGACTTATGCCACCAACATACCTATAATAATAATAATAATAATAATAATAATAATAATAATAATAATAATAATAATAATAATAATAATAATAATAATAATAATAATAATAATAATAATAATAATAATAATAATGATGATGATTATGATGATGTTGTTTCTAAAGAGAGCGTTCACACAGTTTTAAACACATTATTCTCAAAGTGATCCATGAACAATTCAGTAACTCGAGGGAAAATGTTAGAATTCATAACTAGTTCTTCTGTTTGTGAATATAATTTATTATTAAATGTAAAAAAATGTATGTGTAATTACGAAGTCAAGTAGTTTAATGAATTTCTTTTTTCTAGGTAACAAAATTCATTTCATTAAGTGATTTATGTAAATGTGAAATTTATTGGGGAGAATATTAGTGAATAAATTATTCATATCAAAATGGACCCTTTTTGCATTTAGAGAAACATCAATATCTGTAATTTTTGTAATGTGTTAAATAGAATAGTTAAATTAGAATCTTGAGTAAATATAATGATGGTGTTAAAAGCAGATATTATGCACATACAAACAAGTTATATACTGAAGTTGATAAACTAACAATTGGTCTAAAACAGATTATTCCAGACCCTGTGTCGGACATTGATTTTAATTATGAAGTCAATACAATTTTAACCATTGAGTTAAAAAACGAATATGGTCTTCATTCCCTTAATAATCTTATCAGACAAAAAGGAGTAATAGGCATTATAAATAAACTGTTCTATCAGAATTGTTCTTTAAAATATAAGGTATTTTTGTGTTCCCTACGTAGGTCCAATATCTATACGTGCAGGTCAGTGTTAAAAAAAAAACATGAAATTGTAACTTGCAAACCTTTAAACAAGCTTTATTCTTTATTATCTATTGCAAAATCCCTAATCCCCTCCATTGAAGGAAGTGATATTTATCTACTGATTCTGCCTATGCAGGACAATAATGCAGAAAATATTCCTGCAAAGTAAAATAACATATTAGATGTTGGAAACAAAATATTGATACTTGTACCTAAGTCCTCCCCCCGCAATTTAAGAATTTTTTTACCCCCAGAAAATCTTCAAAATTCATTTGGCAATCAAAAGCAAAAAATTTCATTTGCGGAAATCTTAAAATTTTGAGAGTATCCAAATACCTTATATTTACTATTCTCAATGAACATTCCCTGGTTGAAAAAAGTCCCATATTAAATCTTTTTTTATTAGCTTTATATATTCTTGCCGTCTTCCCCTCCCATTTGGCATTCATTTGTCTTATTTCATAAGATAGCTGCCTCATAGCTATTATTTCTATTCCATTGAATTTTATGTTAGTGTGATCCACGTTGCTTTCTGTCCTATTTTTGAAACAAAAATATTTTTTTTTTTTTTTCGTTTCCTACTTAATGCATTATTATTTCTTAATGTACTCAATGTTTTAGTTTGCATTAATATGTATTTTCCGTTTGTTTTATTATAAACCCCACTGATGAAAAAAGGGTTCCAGAATGTTTACTTTAGATGTTAAATGTTTTAACAAATATCAAAACACTAAACTATTGTGGTTAGATTGTGTTTTCTTTCATATACATGAAATACCACATCTGCTACTACCACTGAATTTAATGCGTGTGTCTGTCACGCTGGTGTTCATATTGTCACCTCCCTTACTGCCCTTACTGGAAGAATGACACGAGCAGAAGATTAGATTTGCTCGATGAGTGACTTCCGTATTAACAATGGATGTCATTAGTTTTATTACAGCTGAACTTCTGTTCCCACTGTAACGCAGGGTATGGGGTCGTCTTTCGATACCAATGAAAAGAAAGATCAGGTACTTTTGAAAAATTAATACGGAGAGTAGATTCTTTCTTAGAATTACAAAAATTTGAAAAGAATGGCAGTAATCGTCGATTTGGATTACATCACACACTTGTACTTGAGACATAAACACAAATGATTACATACTAAGAACTATAACGAAAAAGACACTTTCTGAAAGAGAATGAACATGCACATATACCGTCATGTACAAAAATGAACAACATACGAGAGAAAAAAAAACGATCGGGAAATAATCCTCTCAAATAATTCCTATACAGTACGTAACAACTCTTGTGTAAATTAATAGCAACTTCGTTATTTGCAAATGCTTTACATTCTATCATTCAGTTAAATAAAAACGTTTCATTTGTAATATGAATCTACTGCCTTTTTCAAAAAATGTCCCAAGAATTACGCCAGTATTTAAGTAACTGGAATGCATTCTTGGTCGAAATAAAAATATATCAGCAAGTTAATATTTTCCATGACCTCTAAAGAATTCGTTAATTCCTAAGAATTCCGAAACGCGAAATTTACAACAATTAAAAATGTTAAATCATCTGTTTTCAGCAACGATAGTCGTTGAATAAATTAAACTTACACTTCATTTACTCTCTCTAGTAGTGACTTAAATCACATATCTCACCTAAAATAACTAGAACTCTATTCTCTTTGCTTGTAAATGTAGATTCTAACTTAATTACGCCAGTTACGCTAACAAGGGAAAAAGGCAATGTAGTTTTGATAGATTGATTTTATCGTGTTTCCGGACGCGTCAACTGCTTCGGCCATTAGTCCCGTTAGTGTAGTATGATTGTTTTCTCGGGAGATGGCGGTAATCCTCTCCCGCTTGATGGCGAGATCCGGCACCGACCTACCATCGGCTAGTGGGGTTTCCCCCTAACCAGGACTCTCTCACCAGCGGGGCACCGCCCCAGCCGGAACAAGCTCTAAGCTCCCGACTGGTCTCCCGGAATATGTGATAGTGTAATGAATGTAAGTGTGTGTGTGTAAGAGGAGAGGATAGGACAAGGAAGAGGAAGGACAGATCGCGCGCGGTCCGTGGCCCGTTTGGTAGGGTACTGCTCCGGCATTCGCCTGGTGTTGACCAGAGAAACCACGGAAAACTACCGATCAGAGCAGCCGTCCGCTAGAATTCTCCTCCAGACAGCGACTGAATTCGACCCAGCTGAAAAGCTATTGTCGAAAATCCCACCGCCGTCAGGACTCGAACCTAGGACCTCCCGGTCAGAGGCGCTGCAGTGACATCAGTTGATGCACTGAGCTACCGCTGCCGGTGGCAATGTAATTCACAGCAGAGCGACACCACTGGTCGACACCACTGAACGACGCAACTCACGACACCACTGGTCGTTTTAAATCTGCATGCAGTCGTCTGAAATAAAGAACCCCACAACCGCGCTCAGGCAACAGAGTCTCCTGGCGGCACGTCGTTGCCGCAGGGAAGAATTCTATCTTGCGCTGCGTTGCCTTGCGTAGTAGTGTGGTCGCGTCGTATATTTCGTTTCCCACAACAAAAATTAGTCTTCTTGCATCAACGGCGCGTAGGAAAGGAAAGTAGGCAAAAGGGAGAAAAAGCTGTGGGGAAACATGTGACTTGTTAGTCGCGATTTTACCGAAAAATAAAAGTGCATGCTATGGAGCAATGCAACTCTTCATTTGAAATTACATGGTACACATCTCATAGAATTTCATGATTATTGTTAGCACATATTAGTATAAAAATCTTGTACATCATTTATGTAAAATATTTCCATTCAGTAAATTGTAAATTCATTACCTCTAGTGAGCTTTTTAGAAGACGTTAACCGTCGCTTACTTAGACATCTCCGCAGTCGGCAATCTTCCAGGACAACCTTTCTCCTCGCAGATCACAGGCAAAATGGACGAGAATTCGTTTTTTCATAGTAATTTGTGAGAGCTTGTCGAAGAAATTTGTGATTGGCCGGTGCGTTGAAACGAATACTTTCTGCAGTGGTGACAGTTAACTGCTTCTTCTATTAGTCAATACGAATACTGTTATCATAGGTACAGCAGTTCACAGTGACAAGACGTTAAATTGGAAATATTCTAGCTTGTAAACGCGAGATAGCGGTTACAATATAAATATATATGTGCATTATAACGAGTACACTAAAATTTGTATTTTGGTAGAAAATAATGTGAAAAATCTTCGAAGGTGCCCCAGTTTCCCCTACTTCCAATATTGAAAAGAGAGTAGACTATCGCAAAACCATCTCCCAGAATGAAAAAAAACAGGCCGTAGAGAAAGCGGCAAGCTAACCTCAAAAGCAAAATTTTCATGGTCTCTTAACGCCTACGCGATAAAAGGGGAAGCTAGAATCTGAAACCAAGCCAAATGAAATTCTATCTCTAATGAATCTCATTCCCAATTATATAAAAACTTTTTGCCGCAAACTTTCCAGATAGACTGTAATTGAGGATTACTTTCAAAGCTTCGATTGTCGGCAAGCGTATACATTAAAGCTGTAAAGTGGCTGACTATGATGTCCCTCCTAATCGACTGCCAGTGAACGGTTTTAAACAAACGAGATTCAAAACACAAACTAGGATTGGAGGAAATTATGCATTGAATAGATCGCAACTTTCCTTTATTAATAAAAACCTACGAAATTTGCGTTGTTTGAAATCCACAGCTAAAATTAAAAGTGAAGATGGCGTCGGCGCATCTTCGTAAATTGGCAGGAAATGGAAGAGTAAAATGGCCGAACAAGTTCTAGTTCAAAGAACGTGTTGCGTTGCCAAAACGATTGTGATTGTTACTACCGACAATATTACGATAAACGATTATTACCAAATGTAAGAGTATAACGAATTTTCTTACATACTAGCTGAACCCTTCTTACATACTACCTCTGAACAATTACATTGTACAGGATAACTTTAGAAAAGTTACCACAGAAAATACTGCATTTCCATGAATACTCACATATTTTATATTTACCAAGATCTTTTACACATTTATACAATGATATTGTTTTGGCCTATACGGACTTTCCTTATTTTAATGACTAAATTTTTTAATCTCACCTCAGAAATTTTCATATAAAGTGATGTACATTTTGATGTTTTTGCAGAGTACTAATCAGAATAAGACTATTCAACGTTTGTCAATATTTATTATTTTGAACTGTCAGGTAAAATATTTTGATAGACATGTTTGTAAATGATATTGATTTGATCATAATAACATTAATAAGAGAGAGACCAGGTGTATGTTATTTTACTTTGTTGTGAGCTGAATAAGTTGTAAGTGCATTTAATGTCCTAAACGTTGTTAGCTGATAGCACAGAAATGGTAAGTAATAATAACTAAAGAACGTTATGTAATAGATCCATGTATCCACCACTGTAATTATCACATGCGATGCAATTCGATATATATTTCAAATAGTTATTTAAAATATTTGCAGAGAGGGAGTTGTTCGAATTGTTGATATACATTCATCACTTGCCCAGTATCTGTGATTCAGTATATTTGTAATATCGCTATTTATTATTACTATGGATATATCGGTAATTATTGTTACCATAAACGATTATTACCAATTATAAGTATTCAATGACCTTTCTTATATAAAATTGTTGTGATATCTACGGAACACATCAGAGGTTAGGGAGTTCTGATTGTTACATAGAAATTGTATTTCATACATTTTTTTGTTTTTTCCGAATAATAATCATACTTGGATTAAGGAACTTTTGTCAATTTTTGTTATTTGCACTGACAGATAAAATTTATTGATATAAATGTTGGTAATTAGATGACATTGATTTGATGATAATGATAATAATAATATAATAATAATAATAATAATAATAATAATAATAATAATAATAATAATAATAATAATTGTGACCATTTGAATGTTCAACAAACGAATTTGGCGCCGCCGCTGTCGCTATGACGGCACCTGTTTATTCCAAGAAGGAGGGGAGTATCGGAGGTAGGGAGGGGGTTCTGCCCACCCGTCCGTTGAGACGTCACTAGGCAGGAAGGCGAGAGTGAAACGGTCTTGTTGCATTGATGACGGCGTAGAATGAGGTTATCTTAAAAAAAGGTATTACTTGTTCCATTTAGATCTTCAAGGTGGGATGTATTTTAAGTCATTTAAGAAAAATAACCTGCTGTTAATTCTGCACCTAAAGAAAATAATAATTCAGTTAGTGATTTTATATTTATACACCAGTTTTTTAGGAATGTGATAATATTGAGTGAATATTACTTTGCTATCATATCATTCTTCATTTTCTTTTCAAATCTGATTAGTGCTAGTGTTCAATTCTTGTTTTGGTCATAAAGAAACTAGAAAACGGACAAATGATTGTCTCCAGAAGCAAACAAAACTTTGTTTAAATTTGAGTGAAACTTGTTTGTGTTGTTTTGGGGATATGTGTTTTTTATTGTGTAATGTTTGTGTGTTTTTTATCATTGTTTGTGGATTGACATTCTGTATTTTGGTAAATGTTAAAGAAAACATCCAATTATAAATGTTCTGTGACTATGACTTTCTGTTTGTTTTTTTTCAAAATCTTCATTGATAAAGAGCCCCGAATCCATGAATATTTAATAGACAACCTGAGGAGAGGTTACAAATAATAATAATAATAATAATAATAATAATAATAATAATAATAATAATAATAATAATAATAATAATAATAATAATAATAATAAATATTGGTAAAAGAGATCAGGTGGATTTTATTTAATTTTGCTGTATGCCGAATTGTTTGTAAGTGTGGTCAATGTTCTGTAAGTTGTTAGCTGATAATATTTAAATGGGTAAGTACTTAAACAGTACTCAAACTTATCTACAGAACGTTATGTAATTGATCCATGTATCTCACTCTGTAATTCTGTGTTAAAATGGCACAATATTACGTCACTTTTTAAAAGTTTTCCATGCCAGCAATTTTAAGCATCAAGATGACATGAAAAAATACTCTGTGGCTTTGGTCTTATTGTAAAAGCACCAGCAATTTCCCACCACTTGTTTTTCATAAACTACAAGAGAAATGTACCTTTTGCCTCCTGAACGTTAAAAAACAAGAGTGACTTACGTCATTTTGTGTCTTGTGCCATGACAATATTACTTACGAATATATAATTTTGCCATCTAATCACAGAATTGTTATACGTGGCGCATTTCCATGTACACTTTAAATAAATATTTAAAATATTGGAGAAAGTGAGTTGTTCAAATTGCAGATATACATTAATCTATAACTGAGTATATTTGTTTAGTGCAAATCAGATTCGAATGGTAGGTAAGAGTTATTAGTGGACATGTTGGCTAATGTTACTAAAATCCATGTATTTATCACTAATTATCACACGAGATGCATTTCCATCTACACTTTAAACGATTATTTAAAATACTGATATTTCAAAATTCAAAAATATTCAGTTCAAAATAACAAAAATTGACAAACGTTCCGTAGACCAATTATGATTAGTATTCTGAAAAAATCAGAATATATTCAGTCATTACGATGAGGTAAGTATTTGCTGTTACAGGCCAAAACTATATCCATGTACATAGGTGTAAATATCTTGGTAAATATAAAATACTAGTGTATTCATGGGAATGCACTATTTTCTGGTGCAACATTTCTACAGATTCCTTCTGTGCTTTGTAATCGCACGGGCTCAGCTACTTTTATTTAATTATTGAGTAGGAATGTGTCGAATTAAGAATAGTAATTTACGTTACAAGTCAGGAAAGTGGATGTTTCCATGACTAGGTGCCGAACGAGGCCGATAGACCGCGTCAGAGAATCCCTTGTTTCTATCATGAAAAGCTTTTGCCGTGTGATCTAATGTATTTTATTCGAGGCGTCAATTTTATGACTGATTTTCCCAGTAATATATTTTAATATATTAACTGACGTTCACGAGGGCATATTATGTAGTATTTCTCCATTGGGGATTTCGTACGCATGTTGTTCACTAAACGCTTGACTGACTGTGTAATGTGACTTGTATCTCAAAATCGCTTGGTTAAGTGATCCATAACTCAATCCAAATGGGGACCTGATTGTTTTGCAAATGCCAGAAGCACTTTTCTTCAATATACAAGAAAAGTGACACATCTAAAATATCACATTTTTGTTGAGTGAAGAAATATATTTAGGAAAGAGTATATTTTGACAGTTACATTTAGTAAACATTTCACCTACGCAGATGTTTTATCAAGACAGAACTTCAAATTCTCTTAGTCCACAAGGAAGCGATTCCACCCACGTTAAGGCTGTTCTTCTAAAAAAGACTCAGCTCGATCTTCTGAAAAAATGCCAGAATTTAAAACGTGTATCTTATCTTGCACCCAGAAGATGTGTGTAATTCTTATTCAAGGCACCTTGTGTGTAATTAGTGTCCCGATCAATGTAAAAGCTCGATGCATTGTCGTGTTATTCATTGTCAAACTGCATTTTAAAATTGGAGTTAAATGAATACGTGCAATTCATAGAACGTCCAATAAGTTTTCTTTTTTTCTTCTGTTTCAGGTAAGCTTCAAAATCTGTGCTTGTTTTCTAATTTGCGCGTTGGTGAACTTAGTGAGTGACATCTGTCCACCAAAGGAAATGTCATAATGATGTGGGTAAGTAATTGCATTTTAATCACAGCTACTGATTTTTATTTTGAATAAATACTAGGTCAAATATTACCTTCGCAAAATATTCATACACGTTTAAGTATGTTAAATGAGAGGTACAGTGAATAATAAAATTAAAAATCTGGAAGGTGAAGAGGATTCTAGTGTTAGAAAAACGTCTCTTTTAAAGTTTAATTCAAGAAGTGTGACGTGTTTAGAATGAAAACATCGTTCATTTGCAGTCTTTCGATTTAAATGGACATTTTTTTGTCTTCGCCGCCATCCTCAGTTCATTTTCTCGTGAAGCTTTTGTGTACGACATTTTAATAGACTGTGTAGGGAAGAAAAGTTTGTCTTCTGAAAGCATTTGTAAGTCTGCACACGCTTTAAACCACGAATGCATTTGACATTCAGAATTGAAATTTCAAATACATTCTAAGATCTTCATCGTGATTCGTTCTCGGCGTCTGGCGGATATTAAATAAAATCATTGTAAGCTGGTGACATGTCCTAATACGAAGTAAGTACGAGTGCAGTTTTGGTACCTTCCAAAGTAATGAAAATGTGTTAAAAATTCCTATTCTAGTATTTTTAATCTATTGCACGGGTAGTGTAATTTTTTGTAGTATTCGTGCATTATTAATCTTTCTAGCAATTTAAAAATATTCCGAAGTGACCCAGAGATAAAGTCAATAATCCGACGTCAGTTGGTCTTTTTAACCTTAAAGATGCTCGCTAATGATACGGGTAATCGGCAGTTGTCACGTGGTTTCCTGTAGAGAAATACTAATCTGTTATTTGTTGGTGTTACCTCTTACTGTTTTGAATTATTGGATGTCAGGTTTGTATCCCCTCACTCGTTCTTGCTACGCCTCACTGCGTTTTACTTTGTTGACTAACTAGTGGCGTATGTTCAATGGATGCGAGTGATGTGTTGCATCCCAATTTGTTTCGGCTTTTTTAAAACTTTTGTTAAAAATATTTTTCTATTCCTGTAGAACATCACTCCGTTCACTTTGTACTTTTCGATTTTTTCTCACGCACTTTCCGGTAGGCGTCTGTCACCTCCGTGAATGTGACAGGCCAAAAAAACATCCCCTTCGAGGACTTCACTTCGTTACCGAGGTAACTGAATTCTCGCCATGTCCTGTGTGCAAGATGCGAGGTTTTGGCCGACGGTGATGCGACACTGGCTGTTGCATCTCGAACGTCTCACTGGCACTTCTGTATTCCCCCTCCCGAAACTTTGCCTTCGCTTCCTTTGAGCACCCCCTCTTCTTTGCTCCATTATGTTAGCCAACTGTCCTGATTGAGAACGTGATTTAGGAGACATCGGCATACAGTACTGACAAAGAACTCTTACCGTACATGGCTGGTAATAGTTCTTTTTTGCCAGTTTTTTCACGTGTTTTGTGTGTTGTTGCGAAATTGTTGAGTTTTTCTTGTAACTCTGTTCTAGGGTGTGTACTAACACAAAGAAAAATCATAATGTTGAAGCTCTATTGCGATAATTAGAATCCAACAATTTTCGTGCGTTAACATGCAACATAGCAAGTACATGGTGTGTAGAAGAGGATGATTTACAAGAGGCAGGAAATAGTGAGTGAAAATTCACAATTTTTTTAAAAAGTTTCAAAAATTCTATTTACCTCTCAAGTACGATAGAAGGTAACTACAACTCGACCCTTAATTAAACAATTAGGTGCATTGTTCATGTTTCAATCTAATTTTATGCATTATTGTTTTGTTTATTACTGTCAGAGCAAGCAATACGAAATTGTCAAAGATTAGAAATAGCGATTGTCAAAGATTGTCAATGAAGGTACAGTAGATATATACTACATTGTAATATGGAATACATTGACACACAGTACGATGTCGATTAGATACCTTAATTGGTCCCCCTATTTTCATCCTTAAAACTTGCATCTCATCCCCGTGCTCACTATCGCATCCCTGTGCTCACTGAGCAGGAGACGCCTCTGTGAGTGACGGTCTCGTGCATCCTTTGCATCACTAATGACGTGTTCATTTTAAAGCATGTAAATTAGTTCCGAACGAAAATTGTGTAGTAACCCAAGAAGTAAGAGTATGTATAATACATTTTTTAAAATTGTAACATTAATGGCACAAATTCATGACATCTCCTTACTGTGCTATATGCTACGTGTGCTCATGTATGCTCTCGAATGTAGCACTTGCGCTTACGATGTTGATTACCAAAATGAAAGACCGAGAGCGGTAGCTCAGTGCATCAACTGATGTCACTGCAGCACCGGGAGGTCATAGTCCTGACGGCGGCAGGACTTTCGACACTAGCTTTTCAGCTAGGTCGAATTCTGTAGCTGTTTGGAAGAGAATTCTAGCGGCCAGCTGCTCTGATCGGTAGTTTTCTGTGGTTTCTCCGATCAACACCAGGCGAATGCCGGAGCAGTACCCTAACAAACGGGCCACGGACCGCGCGCGGTGTTTCCTTCCTCTTGTCCTATCCTCTCCCTTTACACACACCTACATTAACATGCACCACACCATCATATATTCCGGGAGTCCGTACGGGAGCTTAGAGCCTGTCCCGGCTGGGGCGGTGCCCCGCTGGTGGGAGAGTCCTGGTTAGGGGGAAACCCCACTAGCCGACGGTAGGACGGCGCCGGATCTCGCCATCCAGCGGGGAAAGATCACCACCACCTCCCGAGAGAAAAACATGCACTACACTAAGGGGACTAATGACTAAAGCAGTTTACGTACCCGGAAACACGAAAAAATCGATCAATCAACCAAAATCAGACAGATCGCTCTCAACAAACAAATGGTGCCGTACGTCCTTTTAATGCACTACTTTCTCTCCTTTCGTCGAATGTGTTTTTGTTTACCACTAGAACACCATTACTTTCATGGTTAAGTTCTAGTAGTTTTCTTCCACATAATGACGAGTGGTCCTCTGAACACGTGACTTTCCATTTATTTATGAAGCGGATGTGTGAAAGTTTCGAATACTTTTATCTTACCTGATTGGATTTATTGCACTCTTATTTCGAAATAACAAGAGACGTTAAATTGCCGGCTCGGCAATTTTCAGGCCAATCTGCAGCTCTGAGCCCGCGTTGTATCAAGATCGAAGACAGCAAGAGTTGTATTTTATTTGATTTTATTTTGGTTATTTAATGTTGCATCAACATGTTGGTCATTAGCGACCACTATTGCAGTTAACGTTATGGTGACTGTGAAGATGAAATAATATGGTGATGGTATGGGGTGAAAAGACGAACACATATACAACCATGCCCGAGGCTATTATTATTACTCGAACCCGCGATCCTTCGGTCCGAGAACGCTACGATTCTACTGTTTTAGCGTTCTCGGCCACCGGATTGGCAAGGGTTTTATTGTGCTATCGATTTCCCAGGTATCACGTACGCGTTGATGAAAAGCGTTTCCTATCTAGTTTTAATTTTCTGAAAGGTTGATATATGATGCTATGGCGGTGGAAGAAATCGTTATAATTGTAGTTATAAAGCGATGAAATAAACGTGAGAAAATTTATCACAGATAAAACCCACGAGTGCTTTGGAAATTATCGATGAATCATCGTCACAATGCGATGAAGGGATGGTTCTAAAAATAGCACGAATGAAATTTAATAAAACTATTTCACAAATGCAGTTTCAGAGTCCGGTTCATTAATACTCGTTATATTAGATTATTTTGTATGTTCACGAATTTTCACGAATTCCAACTATTATGTGCATCATCCACCATTCGTTTTTTTTTATGCAAGGCCTTCTACAATGTCAAAAACAAGACAGTATATACGTATAAATTGGTTGTTTATACTCTACAAGTTAGGGTTAATTTAGTAAAATATGAAGTTCCGGGAGCGATAGCTTAGTGCATCAACTGATGTCTCTGCACCGCCTCTGACTGGAAGATCCTAGGTTCGAGTCCTGACGGCGGCAGGATTTTCGACACTAGATTTTCAGCTAGGTGGAATTCAGTCGCTGTCTGGAGGAGAATTCTAGCTGCCGGCTGCTCTAGTCGGTATGTTTACGTGTTTTATCCGCTCAAACCAGGCGAATGCCAGAGCAGTACCCTACCAAATGGGCCACCGACCGCACGCCATCTTTCCTTCCTCTTCCTTGTCCTATCCTATTACACACACACTTACACTAACATGCATTACACTACCGCATATTACTGGAGACCGGCCGGGAGCTTAGGGGTCGTATTTATGAAGCTCTGCTAGCAGAGCTGCTAAGGGCTTGCTACGAGGACAAGGGGTGACTGGGATTGGCTGGGGGCCGTTCATAAATCGCAAAACCGAACACTGGCAGCCTGGTAGGCCCCTGGCAGAGGTTTATAAATACGGCCCTAGAGCTTGTCCCGGCTGGGGCGATGTCCCGCTGGTGGGAGAGTCCTGGTTAGGGGGAAAACCCCAATAGCCGACGGTAGGTCGGCGCCGGATCTCGCCATCCAGCGGAAGAAGATCACTGCTATCTCCCGGGGGAGAAACAGGCACTACACTAACGGGAATAATGATCAAAGCCGTTGACGCGCCCGGAAACACCAATCAATCAATCAATGAAGAAGTAGAAGAAGCACGTCACGAAAACACGGAATTTATAGGTTTATTTCATTAGGCTGACTTGCTCGCTTGTTAGTGATTCGGGGCGCGGCAACTGCTAAGGTCATTAGTCTCGTAAGAGAAAGGATAGGAATAAGAGATACCTTTTTTGTTTGGGACCCACAAGGTACCAGAAGAACCGTAACTGAAAAAGTGAATTGGTGTTTCTACTATGCTACTATACTTACACTCTACTATACTTACAAAATATGCTGTATTAACTAACACGTTGTGAAACTAATAAGTTTTATGTAATATTTATTTTTTCAAAATAGTTTCACTGCCAGTGAATTATAAACTCGGGTAATAATATGATATTCTCTGCTTCTCGTATCCTCACTCATATTCAAAAACAGCAATATTTTAATGTCAACTTGCCTCCTTCATTTGTTGGAAATCACAAGACACGGTGAACTAAACTGCCCTTCAGTGCAGAGCTACAAAAACGTTTCACATCACTATTAAATGCAAACGTTCACCTCGGGGAAATTTCGAAGACTGAAGTAACCAGCCGTTGAAGAAATGTAATGATGATGCTAGACTACGTATTCTACAGTCACTCGACAAATGTGAACACTATGGAGAGGGGAAAACCTTACTTTCTCATAATCCTTCATGTTTCCCGAAGTGTAGTGCATGTTTTTATTGTGGGAGGTGGCAGTGATTTTCCTCCGCTAGATGTAGAGTTACGGCGCCTACTTACGCTGGGTTGCGGGAATTTTCCTCCACCAGGTATTTCCCCCAGCTGGGACAAGTGTGGTAGTGTAGTGTATGTCAGTGTGTGTGTAAGTAAGGAGTGAGGATAGGACAAGGAAGGGAAAGGAAAGATCGCACGCGATCCGTTGCCGGTTTTCAAAGTACTGCTTCGGTATTCTCCTGGTGTTGATCGGAGAATCAACGGGAAAACTGCCCATCGGAATAGCCATTCGCTAGAATTTTCCTCCCGCCTGCGGCGGAATTCATCATAGCTGACGAGCTAGTGTCGAAATACTGCCACCGTCAGGACTCGAACCATCGAACCTTCCGGTCTGACGGAGGTCCATCTCGATCAGGTTTTTCGTCCAGTTTCCCTGATCCTTTGGATAAATGCTGAGATAGCCCTTTGTTTTGCTTCTGTACATAAATACAACTTCATTACCTGGGCACGTCTTCTAGAATTCAGTGGAAATATAGTTATTCAAATTATCTCGTTCTCCGTGTTGTCGCGGATGGAAGGACATGATGCGAGGTAAGAGTCGAAATTTATCGCTCCTATTGTCTACTCGTCAGTCAGCTTTCCATTTGTAAGTCAAAGACTCTCATTCTGTACTAGTTACGCAAATAACTATGATCAGATAATCAGCTCATTATAGTATCAGATTAGATAATGAGAAACAGAACTTCAAGGCAAGTAATTATGCTTTGAAATAGTTCTGTAATTGAGAAATTATCTGGTAGACATATTCGTATTGCGTTTACTCGTCAATTCTGATAGCACAACATAACTAAAAATTAGTTAGAAATACGAATATGTGTACCTGACAATTTTTCAATTACAGAACTATTTTAAAGCATAAATACTTTCCTTGCAGTTCTGTTTTTCAAACTTATCGGATTTTAAGCAAAAAACGCTTAGACTATTTATGAAGACGTCACTGAAAAAATCATGAAAAACTTTGCAAATTAGGATAGGAATGAAGACCATTTCCACATTTTGTTAATTAAGAAGAGAGGCAGGAAGAACACAAACGAGGTTTCTCTGCGGTTGACAAGACAACCTGTCAAATGTGAGTGCTTGGAACAAAATCTAAAAACGTGGATGAAATGTTATAGGGAGCCACATTGTGCAGTAGTGAACTTTAATAGACATTCGTAAATCTTGTTCTCCAAAGTTGTAATTATTTTGATTCCTTTTGATTCAGACAAAGCATTATTACATTTAGTGATGTAAGTAATGAAAATTTTGAATAAAAATACTATAATGTCCTTTTATATTTAAATGCCGCAAATTGTACAAATAGACCATGAAATAAATCATGTCCGCCGCTCTAATGTTGGTCACAAACTGTCAAATGCGTAATTATCGGTTTTGAATGTTGCACAGAAATGGAAGCCTAGTTCCTATCTAGCAATGTTCGGAATAAACGCAATACCAATATGTATACCTAATAATTTCTCTGTTAAAGAAGCGTGTCATTACTTCCCTTCAAAGCTGTTCCCTTTAAATGTCTTACACCGTCCACTTACCATACTTTTTTAACATCATCTAGTGTAGTATTCGTTACCCCTGTTCGGAAATTGCAAACGAACTCCTCTCAACGGCAGACAAAATGCTCCACCTAACAGCACGAGGTCCACAAATATTGACGAGAAGAAAATGACTCCACTCCGATCCCGCACGCGGAGACATTTAAAACTTCAGCGTACTCTCTCTTTTCCGTCTGTTTAATTTCTACGTTTTATTGATTCAGCACCACCGCCGCTTTCACCATAGTCGGAGTGTCCTCTGTAATTTTGGAGAGAATATCTTCCACTGCTCAATCGCCTTCGTATACCGGGCTTCCGATTCCAGGGACATTACGTATTACCTCGTGTCGCGCCTCTGTGTGAGGAAACCCAAAAAAAAATGATGCCAGAGAAAGAGGGACGGAGATATGCCGTAAAAATTGCTGCGTTGATCGGGGTTCCGCGGAAGATTCGTTCGCAGAGGAAGGGAGCCGTCCGCCTGCTATTTCATTCTCTCTTCCGGTGACGAATTATTTTCGTTCGTCTCGCTCCTGCTCGCGTTAATGTTAGTGATTTACATTTTTACGGATGTGCTCATCAGCTTGAGTATCCGGCATTTGTTGCGAGCAGAATTTCTTGGAGAACTTTTCATGGATTGATGAGGAAAGAATTTAGAGTCTGGATTTTGTTGATGAATGCCATTTTTTATTCTGGGGAGAACGAAACCCATAGGATTCACCAGTGATAAATGTAAAAGAATGGGAATAAACATCAATTTATTTGTTTAAAGTCCGAGGCGTGTTCTAAATGAAATACATTAGGAGAGCCGCGACGTAATGGCTGGCGTGCATCTACCACAGAGGTTCGGGTGCGACCATCAATTTGGAATTTGAGGGGAGTGGATAAAGCTACGTCTTGGCAGGTCTTTTTCGGGTTCTCTAGTTTCCTCTGTCTCTCATTCCACGTTTCTATATCATTCATTTCATCATTATCGCTATCATTTATTGTCCAGATCACTTATGCGCCTGAATAATAGTTAAACTGGCTTCATTCAATAAATGAAATACTTTCTAATCTGATAAGTTTAACATTAGTTAATTATGAACAGATATGCATTTTAAAAGCTAGATTTATGTAACTTCTACATGTTGAAGCCTAACTTTTTAAGTTCATATTTTCAAAAGGCGATAATCGATGTTAAATATAGATTTTTAGCAAAATGCTGTCCTCAAGGTTTTGTATCATTTACATTCTGTTATATTCTTGATTGGATTTAAAACATTGACAATGACATATTTACGGAATTTTTATTCATATTATTTGAATTATTTAATTTGTTATTTTCTATTATTACTTAATATATTTTCCTTTTAATTTCTTTCTATGGGGCAGAGAGAGAACTATGTAATGCTCCGCAAGAGAACGGCAAATATTCGGCAGAAAAGATTTTATTACAGACTCCTGGTAGCAAAAGAGTGGATAAATTTCATTACTGAATGTAGAAAAAATCCTCTAACTCGCGGTGTAGCCAGAATTCATGTTTTCTGGTTCCTTGATACCAAAAAATAGAATGACAGCAAAACTTCTATCTGTCCGTCCGTCACAGACGGACGGAGCAGACCGGACGGAGCAGACCGGACGGAGCAGACCGGACGGAGCAGACCGGACGGAGCAGACCGGACGGAGCAGACCGGACGGAGCAGACCGGACGGAGCAGACCGGACGGAGCAGACCGGACGGAGCAGACCGGACGGAGGCTTTGCCGTCATAGGATTTTTGGTGCGAAGGACCCACAAATCATGAATTCTGGCTCCACTACATTCTGGCTTCCCTACTCCGTAGGGAGAAAGTAAAAACAACTTGAAATAGCGGCTACATGGTGACTAGCTACATGGCATGTTCGAAGCCTCGGGAACAAAGAGAGCCTCACTGAACAAAAGGTACAGAACTTTATCAATGAGATAACCGTCTTCTTCGAAGCAAGGAAAAACCTGAAAATAACTGTTGACTAAAATAATCACATAGTGTTATATTTGGTTGGCCCTCATACATCCAGGACTTCATTTTTGTAGCAGTTATTCTTACAAATATGTTTATTAATATGTATATTGACAAATATGGATGCTCACACCAGTTTTCAAAATGTCACGAATGTATTAACTTATTCATGGACAAAATAATTGAATTTCCATTGTAGTGAACATCCTCATCATTAAGTCACCAAAGTGTAACCACGATGTGGTCAGTATACTGAAAATTTAATGTACCTTTGGTAATCGACATAGATCTGCTGTCAGTTTCATTCAAAGTATTCCTTTGAAAATATTCCAAACCCGGCTTCAAACAGTCGTGGCAAATAAGCATGTCGAAATTAATAAGAGACAATGCAGTTTGTATTACATTTGCATGTTTGTATTTTCAGGGTACTGCCGGATGCAATGTATAAGCATCTTGTATTGACGGCATAGCGATTTTGATGAAATACAGAGCGCGTAATTCATCAGACACACAAGTGTCGTATTCATCTTTTATCTATTAGCAAAGAATTCAGCAGCTAATGCATGTTGCGAGACGAAAGGAACGCCGAAGATGTTAGACATTAAAAAATAATTAGTAAATCACTTTGTTGAAATGTTTTTACGTAATAAAGATAATCGGATTATTCAATCTGAAATATTTCTCACGTACATGAAGTCGATCGACGTCGAATTGTAGTGGGAGAAAGATTTTTAATCACCTTGGCTTGATTTTGATTGTTTTATTGTTTTGTTTTTCTTGCGTTTTCACATTTACTTGAATTGTAGTGGGAGAAAGTTGGTTAATCACCTTGTCTTAATTTTGATTGTTTTTTTCTTAGGTTTTAACATTTATTTATTTTACGTCAAGAAGAGTTAACTGTGTGTGACGTGCTACGGGGAGAAATGAGGTTTATGCACATTTTCAAAATTCTGAGATCCTTACCCTAAGCCATGTACCACTTGAATTTAGAATACAGAAAGACATGAGCGTTTTTGTCAGGATTGTTAGCAAAATATTCGCTCCGATTTAATAAAATATATTTTCAAGGGAAAATCAGCTATAAATTTGAGCTCTTATTCTTCATCATGTCCTTTGTGAAGGAATAATAGTTCCTGCTGCGAAAAAATGGGGAACAATAATTTGAAAAACTGTATTTCTCACACAATTTTAGAAGACGTGCACAGATAATAAAATTGCATTTATGTCCAGAATCAAAACAAGGGGCCATCTCCGCATTTGCTCAAAGGATCAGAGATACTGGACCTGATCAAGATAGGGGTCATTGACACAGACGCTGCGGTACAATACTTCTGGTAGGTTAGTTAGAATTACACAGTCCAAATGATGAATAATACATTATATATCACTGTTAAAATTAACGTTTCTTTCCTTTTGGTGCTCAGAATAGTCGTTTAATTGTATAGAAACAGTTATACAGCAGGAAGGATTTTAATTGAGATTTAAACTTTTCTAGCGAATTTAATCTGACAAAGTGTTGCAAAATAATGAACATGTATTGTAAGTACATTTTTTGATACTGCCACGTGATGAATATGATTACTACGTCGAGTGTTACAGTTACAGACATCGACATTTGCAGAAAATATATTCCCACCCTTAAGTCACTTTTGACAAAAGACACTCATTTGTAAATCAACAGACAGGTAATGGTAAAATTCCAATTTTAATAAAGAGAGGTTTGCAAGAATCACGTGGGTGAGATTTGCTTATTATTCGTACAATTATTTTTTGCAATCGGGAATGAACATTCGCGAAATATACACAACGAATACTATGAAGTCTGACTGAAATTGAAAGAATTATAATTAAATAAGAATTATATAAGCCGCAGCACGTTCTATGTCCCCGACCGGTCTCCGGCGTGTGGTAGTAAAGTGCATGTTTGTGTAAGTGTGTGAGAATAGGGCAAGGGAGAGAAATGAATGATCGCGCGCGGTCCGTTTGGTAGGGTACTGATCAGGCATTCGCCTGGCGTTGATCGGAGAAACCACGGAATACTACCGATCAGAGCAGCCGGCCGCTAGAATTCACCTCCAGACAGCGACTGAATTCGACCTAGCTGAAAAGCTAGTGTCGAAAATCCTGCCGCCGTCGGCACTCCAACCTAGAACCCCCTGATCAGAGGCACTGCAGGGTCATCAGTTGATGCACTGAGCTACCGCTCCCGGTGCATGCGAGATGAAAAACTCGCATTTTTATTTATATTTTATCGCCAAAAATCAGTTAAAAACTGTGTCGTGTACTGTGAGAGAAGTGCAATCTGTGGTCGATTTTTTCAGCTCTGGAATATCTGCCCTAACTCGCATATATATTAAGTTGAAGTATGAATACAGTCAGCAACAGGCGTTTTTGCCAAGAATCGGTAAGAATTTTTTTTGCTCCTGAGTAATACACTATACGCAACGCTACACTAAATGCAAAGTGAAATCAGGTACAGATTTTTTGCCCTTATCTCCCATTGTGACCTTTGTAACCAAATCGATATACTGCAGCGAGTACATGGAGAACAATTAATTGAATCACTACCTTCACCTCTGAGCTCAAAATAACGTGCAAGAAAGTGAAGCTACAGTTGTGCAGAAGAAAAAAAGACCGAATTTGCTCAAAGGGGTAGGGAATATGGACAAAACGCTGATCGAAATAAAGTCATTCGCCCAGAATCTGAGGTACAGGACATATTACAATCATATTTTGATTTTTCAAATTTAACAGTCTAAATTGTAACTAATGCATTAAATAAAATCGTTAATTTTTTTCCGTTTTGATGCGCAGTAAAATTCAATAGAGTTATGCAGCAGAAAAGAGTGTAATTGTTAATTTTAATTGTTTAATTGTTACTTGTGTATCTATTTTAATCGCTTTTATTGCATCTGTCAGTAGGTTTCAAATGATGCTTTTTAGCTTAGTCATTCTAGTTGTACTTTCATTTTGATATTTTTATGTTCTATTTTATTCATAGTCAATAGAAATTTTGAAAACAAAGTTTTCTGGCTCATGCATCCTCGGAAACAGTGTGTTACATGAATAACTACCAATCGAAGTTTTTTTAAAAATCCATTTTCTATTTTCCGTTGAGAGGGAAAGGCAGTATAGTAACCCACAGTGTTTTAGCAGTATAGGTGCGTTAAGCACTCCAAAATCATGTTATTGCTAAAATGTTTGCAGAACATTGTGAGATCATATTAAAACTATAACCTCTCCTTTTTCTTTTTAAAATGCCATCGAATATGGTCATCGCCGCAGGTGGCTTTAAAACTTCTTCAAAACCCGTTAAGTATTTAACGACTCTACCCAACTCATTTTTTATAGTTCATTACAGAATTCGATTATTGGCAATATGATTAATCATATTCTAACTATTTATGTCATGACTGAGAATGGTGTAATCAGCACCGTTTCAATTATATACAGTCGCTGACACGAAAAATGGGCTTCCTGTGCATACTAGCAGCGTTGTTCGGAGAATAACGCCTTCTGGTTCTTTCATAGTTAACTATTCTCATACAAAACAACATTCTCAACCAACTGCCAACGACTGAGAAGCTGATAGGCTGGGTTTCCTCCACTCAACATCTCCAGCAAGAACTTACTCTACGATAGGCGTGTTCATCCTGAAGGTTAAGTCTATTGGCACGGAAGGTACTGGCGGCGGTGACAGTCGCCTCACGTCCTAGTGCAACCGATTCGAATGCTTACAAATAAGTATTTCGATAAAGATATCATACATTGAGAAATCAAAAAAGTTCAGCATATGCAATAGAATTGGTCAATTTGAAAAAGTTAAATTACGTATTTTAACATAATATTTCCTTGCAAAAAATATTTTGCAATGCAAAACAACATAAGTTTGTGAACAAAAACTACGAAACCGAGGCTGAGAAATGAATAGTGGGAAGGCGGCACAAGTATCGAAAAAATATTTGTTAACAGGAAGGGTTGACTACATTAATGTTCACGAGATTGAACATTTTAACAATTAAGTTAGGTATTTAGAAATCAATTTGCATCTTTTTCCGAAATTGTGATCTTGCAATATTTAGCTCAGACATAAATTGGGGACCTTCTCCGGCCGTTTTGCGCACATTTCGGAATTGTTTGTCAAACTGTTAGTTGTTGAAAATCTGTTAATTTACGTTTTCGGCTCTGGAACGCCACGGAATCCTCCTTGCTATAAATTTGAAAAAAAAATGGAAATGGTTTATAAATTTGCCAATTAAGAGTTTTTTTTGTCTTTTCGAAACTGCCTTTGAACTGGATAAGAACCTCCGCAATACGATCGGCGTTATCGCCTTTCGTTATCGATATTTGTAGTTGTTTATATGAAATTAGCCGTAATATGTATTTTCCCGTTGACCATTCTTCATGCAACTAACGAAAATTTCTTTTTCTATAATTATTCGAGAATATTCTAGAGGGAACCGGTTAAGAATGCCAATTAATTAGTCTTATGGTTATAAATCGAATGAGCAATTGATCACCTCCCTAGGAGCCATTAGTCACCCGAATCCCGTATCAGTCACCCGATGTTACAAAACGCTTTCTTTCATCAAGGAACGTCCATAGTGCAGGCCGAGCGGCAACGCGGAATGTTGCAAAACGCTTTCTTTCATCAAAGAAAGCATTTTGTAACATTCTGGTTCTTTCATCAAAGAACGTCTATAACACACGCCGAGCGGCCGAGCGACCGGGAGCCGTTAACTGGCAGTGTGTGACCGTTGGCGGTCGAGTGAGAACACGAGCCCAAGCGCTCACCCACAGTGCAGTCCTGAAAACGTTAATTTATCTGATCTTTCTACTCCAACTTCTATTAATAATTTGTCGATCGAGTAATTATTCAATTTTATAATGATAAAACTTAGCATACAGTTGTGTAAAAGTAAAACTAAGAAGTGTTTCGCATGTGGAGAGTAAGCTGATGCAATAACACGCCAAATCATCGGTGTGTTGTTCCTCGTGGTGCCGAGCTAACGGAAATCTACAAACTATCATTTGGAAACGCAGCAACGGTTGTATTTTAGTTTAAGTTAAACAATTTATGTCATAGCAACCATAATTTGAATATTGTATGTTTGCATGTAAGTGTTTGTTGTCCCTCACTAAAGTTTGTTCATTAAAAATATTTCAAAACTTACGAACACATTTAATTACAGCCATCCACTTAATTCCCAATTCATCAATGGTCATTTAAATAGATGTATCTGGATTCCATAACTGTTTTACCAAAGAGCTACCAGAGATGCAAAATAAACATTGGTATTTCAAAACCTTAACCTTAATTCAGATTCATCACCCGAAATGGCACACTCTTTTTAGAAGAATTTCGTAAGATCTTGTGAATGGATCTACAAAAGAATTACAGGTTTCCCACTAGGAGACCTACACGCGTTGAGTGACACGTCGTGTATCTTGATTGGTGCACCGAAAGTGCTTAATCGTGTGTGACGAAAGGACAGATAGTTGGACGGTCGCGGGTTACTCAGTTGGAGTGTAGGTGAATTTCTTGCAGTGTTGAAACTTTGATACCTCTTGATACTGACACTAGAAGATGTCTGAGAGTGTTATAGTTGTGTTTTTTTTAGTATGATTATGTAGTCGAGTTTTATATCTCTATTGTTTGACTCACAAGGGGTCTGTAATTTACGAAGCAACATTTAATGGATACCATAAAAATATTTTATATGAATTAATAAATAGCATAAACAAATAACTTTATCTAAATAACTTTTGTGTAGTTTTCAAATATTTGCATATACGTCTATTGTGACCCTTTTGTTGCTCATCGATCTAGTTTCAAGAAATTGGACCGAATTAGAATGACGAGGTCAAGAAATTCCTTTACTCGTCCAAATTCTTTCAATTAAATCTCTGAACTGAATTATAAAAAAATCAAAGTATCGTTTGTCGTTTAAAACATAATTCATATATCATACTTACATATTCATTAACCCAGTTTACTCTAACACTTACCAGTTACAAACGAACTTGAAAAAAAATAGTCACGTGAGGAATTTCTACTCATATCTCTAGATTCAATGAAATTATGGTGATTCTTATCTAATGAATGACACGAGAACTTTATTTTTGAAAAGAAAGTGTTGACACTGTCTTTTCAACTCTGTCAACATACTGTTCATTGAAACTTACAAGAGCGTTAGTTATTGTTTTAAGATGTAATAACTGCAGCCTAACGGAGCGAAACTGTCTCTCTGGAGAATGTTAAACTGGATGTTCTGTTCTGCCGAATTGAATTAAAACTTTTGTTATTATAATTCACAGCTGCTCCGTCTGCACACTACCTCTGCGCTGGCGCTCGGGAAAATCAGATGAAAGAGAAAGAGGGAGAGAGGGTAGGGTAGGAAAGAAACGAAGACATGGAAGGAGAGGCAGAAAGAAGACAGAGATAGAAGCTCTACGGGAGATCAGCAGTTGGCGTTAAGCTTTCCATACACGTTGGGAATACAAGCCTAGTTTAGTCTTACGGGTTTAAAAATTTTTGCAATATATTGCACTAACTTTCTTGTCCTGGACGTTTGAGAGACACGTGATGATGCGTGACGCTAACAATGACCCAGTGACCGACTTACGCAGTAGCAACAGCTTTTCCGGAGACGAGATCTTCCATTTCTTGCCTCGGCGTGCCAGCAGAGGAAAATTATGATTCCAAAAATCAATATTTCACCTCATTAAACGTATCGAGAGTGTGTTGGTGTCGTACGCAAAAATATTAAAAGTATAGAGCCGAAATCTAGTATTCGTTTTTTATTACCCGCGAAAGATAATGCACCGGGGACCTGACAAGGACAGAAAACGCAGCAAAGCTGTCTCTGCCATGGCCCAATTGTCAGGCACAAGGAAGATTGGTAGAACATTCAATGAACGTGAGTTCGATGGCGCTTTTAGTTTCACTAGTCCAAGCTCACACCCTCCCGCGTTAAACGGAGCATCCTTCACCTCCACTAGTTTAACAAATCGACACCGATTTACGCGCATACATCTACACATTCGGTGAACTATCCCTGCGCGTTTCTCAACAACGTCTCCAACGTACATTGGCATAAATAAGCCAATATATGTCAATACAATCACTTACATGACAACCAGCTATTTACATTGAGATGTAAGTGAACTTATGTGCTATATATGCTAGCAAAATCATGACACTTCTGGGATCATTATCGTTCTATTTACTCTAAGCGTGTGTACCTTTGCTTACGCGTTTACTGACGTGCAAGTGCCCTGGGAGGTAAATCCTCAGGAACAGGTTTCACCAACACAAAATACATCATCATTGATTCACATTTTTACGTGGCATCCGAACTTTTTTACAGGTTTTCAGTGAACTGTTTTCGTCATTGCTATTTGTGCTCGTCTGTTGCTTTCTAAGTGCTTGGAGTTACAGAAAAGGCCTGTTGACTCTTTCCAAACGTGACAAGGGGTGCTATAGTAACTGTGTTTGAATGGTAAAGTTGTGTAATATATTCATCAGCATAATAAAATGTGTACATTTAAGTAATCATTTTGCAAAAAGAAAAACCATTGATGAAAAAAAACGAAATGGCAGAAATTGATGTAAGGTATATTCTAATTTGCATTACTCATGTTGTACAATGAGTACAAAGGGTACCCCCGGAAAATATGTTAATAGTTCCCTTAAACCAAATGACGTATGAGTGGTCACATTATAATTCTAACATAAAAATAATATTTTTGAAATATTTCTTAGCCCCCTCATATTTCTTACCCACACCCACTAGAGCCAAAAACGTATTTTTTGAACTTGAAAAAAACCTTCACAACAATTTGTGTTTTAAAAGGAACGTTTTGATTTTTTTCGATCTTGTTCCATGGATCTAAAACACAACAAAAAAACATTTTAATATTTTGTGTTTGAATTTGGATCTGAGAAAAATTAACTTTTTTTATGGTAGTATAAATTGTCTTCTTACTTATACTTTTTTCAGGCAGATAAAATAGTGTTAATTTTCTGAAAAAATAAAAATTAAAAAACACGTTAGATGAATGTGGATAATGGTTACGGGGACTAAGAAACCTTTCAAAAATATAATTTTTATGTCAGAATTATAATGTAACCACTCATACATTTGGTTTAGGGGAATTTTTATCATCTTATCCAGGGGTATTCTTTTTTAGTAACTATAAAATATTGATCATTATTTCATCCCACAACCCATGACCTAGGGCAACTGCTCTTGTTGTATTTAGACAACGTTATATCTTTGCCACCAGTCAAGATAGCCGTAACTAGAACGTCGGAACGAGAGAGGAAAACGTTGCCAGTTTCTGTGCTTCTTTTTCACTCAAGGCTCATGACAGTCGGGTATGGCACACAGGCCAGTATCCTTTCAGACTGTGCGTGGAATTGGGGTGGGCGTGGACATGCTTTGCATTTTTATTAATTTATTTATTTAACGCCAAAACCTGGAAAAAATTGTTTGACGCACGATTGGGAAAAATGTATTCTTCGAAAGTTTTCTTAAATACTGGGATCCCTATCCTAAATTATAAACAAATTGGTTTTGAATACAGACGGAAACGACGGTTTTTTGTGAAGACTTGATAAAATAACCGCCGTTGTGAAAATTTGGTCGTGGCAGGTATGAGGTATGGGAAATTGTGGATGAACATAACCAAGATTTTTGATTTTTCAGTGAAAATGGAACATGTTTATTTGTTTTTGTGTGTCTGTGTTCCAGGGTATGTAACAAAATCACTCACACGGCCAAGAGCCACTTAATTTTTCACCAATTTGTGCGTATAATCGATCGTAACGAACTAAATCTGTCGTGAAAAGTATCTTTAACTCTCACCTTCACTTACTGAACTGGCAACACCACCTAGCACTCGACTCGTCCGGCTGGCGGAAGAATATTTTCTCGGAGGGATGCGATAACAGGCGTTGCTCAACTGTTCCTTGAATACCTCCTGAGACCTCCGCACATGACTCAGAGCTCCTGAGAACTCCTGTCACATTACAACGTTGCGTTGTTGCTCTTGTTAGGGTAACAATGAAGGATGTCAAAAAAAGATGTTTTTAAAACACATATTTTCGAGCAGAAACATCGATATTATAACATCAGTATTTTCCTGCCGAGGTTTTCTTCAGATCAATCTATTTTTGTACAAACATTGATGTTTAAAAAAAAACTCATGGTATAAATCAAATTTCCAGTACCTTATTTTACTTGTGAATTGTTCGCAATCAGCAGCCATTGACAACTTCCATTATTGTAGATACCAAGGTGGCACGAACCCGTTTGTTATTCGTAATCCTTCTCCATTATTGCAAACTTTTATTATTACTTTGTACGTGGTAATATTGTTGAACTGCAACTTCAACCTTGACTACATAGATCATTAATTGGGAAACAAGATGACAATCAAATTTAAGGCAAAATATACTTTGAAACTAATATTGACGTGTTGTATATCACATTATAACCAGGACATTTTACTTCAAGATGTTTCATCAAAAATAAAACATCGATGTTTTGGTCGATGTTTTCATCGACATCGAAAACCTTTTGCTGATGTATCGAAGTATCAGTGTACCGATGTTTTGCTAAATATTTGTCATCGCTAGTAACAATGCATTTGTTAAGTACGAAGGTTGCTAGAATTCTCGGTCAGACAGCGATTGATTTCAATCAAGATTTGTAACTGGTGTCGAAAATCCACCACCGTCGGGTATTAAATTCTAGTACTTTCCGGTCTGAAATGATGCAGCGGAGACGGTTGTAGTCCTTAACGTGTGTCTGTCGGTAAGGGGCGTCAGTTATACTATCTGGCACAGGTAATTACATGAACCTCAACATCTTGCGAGTTCACGCGGTCACTGAGCTGAAGGGCAGATTATCTCCCAGCTCTAAGGATTGGAGCGAGATCGAATGTAATACTAAAATTAAATCGTTTAATAAAGTTATATACAATATTTTGCAAACATGAGTAGCTTTAGAGTAATTTTGAATAATGTAGTGACAGTTGCAAAAAATGTAATAAAGATTATTCAAAAACTGACACCAAATCTTTTTTAAGTGCTGCAAATAATTTGGCATATTACATTAAAACCACTGGAGTTTAGGAAACGGCGGAAGTTCAGTTTTATTCACACCTTTAATTTTCAAGCTAAGGATTTCTTTATTAAAGCAACGTTGGGCTTTCAAGTTATTTGATGTACAATTTTTTAAATAGTATTTTTTGCGTAATATCGTGTTAAAATTTAGAGGTTCTAAAGAACATTACGAATATATTATATCCAAAAAAATGGAGAGACATTTTACGTTGTGACTGACCCAATTCACTCTTTTCAATGGCTGGTAGAACTTGCCACTGTAACTTACTATCATCTGTACTTTTTGCTAACCTCTGGCGCTTCCTTTGGTTAGTGGTTTTTCAAGCATGGCTGAAGTTTAACAGGATATTATGTAATCGTTATCAATAAATAGAAAAAGTGTGTTATTGTAGCACCACTAGTTATAATACGAATAGATTTACATTGGAGGATTCAGGGAAACACGCGAGCATTTATAATTGAGCTACCTCTAAGTTATAACAAAACATCTGGTATTCAACCACCCACACAGCCCTTTACATCAAGTATCACATAACGTTGAGCTATCCCAGCGACGTGCGCTATTGAAATTCTGATGGTTCGCAATGCGTTGCGGGCGCTCCGATAAGCCGCCAGCCCCGATTGGCCGTGCGACCTCGACGTAAAACGCCGCCCGGGGCATCGCGGGGAGGAGCGGGCGGCGGCCATAGGACAAATCCCGTGGAGCGCGAAACGTCCGACCGGGTCGACCTCGCGGAGATAAACGAGAAGTT
>BLKR01002058.1:0-226025 GCA_011170035.1 Teleogryllus occipitalis | reverse complement strand
AAAAAAAAAGGAGCGAGCAGAGTCTAGTGTCAGTGTAGAACGTGGTGTTCAAGTGAAGGTACTCTGGTGGAAAGTTATTGCTGACGTGTGGCTTGTTTCGGGAAGAATCTGGTTGGACTGTGACTACGGCGGTGCGAAAAAGGACATCTGGTACATGTGTTGGCTTGTACTCTGGACTCCGAATATTGGATTGTTGGTTTATTGCCAATAAACAAATTAGTAAAGAACTGTTATTTATCCACCCCTAGATTTCCTGTATATAACAGCCTCCCTCCTATCGCTCCTTAAAGGAAACATTCCTCCGTGAAGAGTGTCCTCGCGCTCCCGAACTTGACACGTGCGAGTGGCCCATCTCGATCCTACGCCATTACAATGCCAGAGGAAACCCGTGACCCCTTCTTAGTGCTTGTACCATTGTTCTGAGTATAGGGAAAGTTTGTTAATTACGTACAAAGCGAGATTGCAAACAGATCTCACACAGAGTTACTGGCCAGAGCAAGGGATTCTGGAAGGTGTGATATGATTTCCAAGGAAGAGGGATACCCCCCCCCCCACGCCGTAAACACAACTTAAAATACAGTGCGCCAGGAAAGTCTCTCCGCACCGAACCGAGTCAGGGCCTCCTATTAAAAACTGCATTATGTTGGTAGCAACAAGATCAGATTGAAACAAGCGACGGGGACAATACTTCAGGGTCTGTTATGACTATTAACATAATATAGTCAACATAATGTAACATATATAAGATAAATTTCTGTTGCTAGCACTCTCACCTGCAAGGTATCACTGCGGAGAGACTTTTCTGGCGCGCTATACTATTTATGTGTTTTGCGAGTTTGGATCCACGGCCTTATTGACCGCCAACTTCGGTGCACCTGTCGGAAGCCCATATCCAATGAGACAGACTGAGCCGTACTTACTGTTGACGTGTTAGTTTATGTAAATTATTAATAATACAAATAAAAATGAAGTTTTTATGCTTACGTGGCCTTTAGTTTGCTTCGCAACTTTGTATCTATGAGTCTGAATGACATTTGACCCTAGACTTATTATAGCTTGTAACAATATAAAGAAAGTTAATATGGCTTTAAAAACAGAATATCTCATAATTAAATACTTTACAGAAATGTTACATAATAAAGTATTTAAAAAATGTCTCGGTTAACACAAGGGTTTACTTTTTTCTGTAATATTTATACTGAAGTTGTGTTTTATAAAAAATAAGTACGTTTTTACATTTTCTCAATTTTGCGGTTCCCTGATGGTTTAATTGAAATAAATCTTTGAGAATATTGTAGAACAGCAAAACCTCTTCTTACATTCAAATTTTCGATCAAAAACAAGGAGCTGTTTTTGATAAAAAGTCGTTTGAGGAAAAGTTTCAAAGATTCAGGGCTTTCGTTCGGACCCTATCGATTCGAGGAATACGGGTACTCGGAAAATGTATGCATGGTCGAGAGAGAAACTGACGTTGATTCAGGTTAACTACAAGACTCTTGCCGCCTTTCCTCCCTGCCACAAGGGAAAATTCTGAAAGACAATTATTTAAGAACTATTATTTTACCTCAGCGTAAGAATTATTGCGTATTGAAGAACTTGCCAGTGTTACCTCATCTAGGCGAAAAGAAGATCGTTTTCTGTCGTAATTCGGGCTTAATACAATGGCAGGCAATGCCCGTGCCAAAAGACTCTCTTCACGGATTCTACACTACCGTCAAAATCTAATTTTTCAATGCAACCAAGATGTGAATTACATCGCCTTTTTACTGACGAGGCGATCCTTTGCGAAACCGCTCGGCTATCTTATTTGGAAATGCATCTGATTCTCAGAAATTGTTAACAATACGAAATGCTTTCTCTCTCTGGGTCCCAGTACCTGGCGCAATTCCTCGAGTGTCTTTGAAAGCAGTTCCAACATTCAAAGCAGTTTGTAATTCCAAAGAGTTTCTTACGAAAGACGTGTTGTCTTTCTCCCTTGAAGCATGCCCGCGGTTTTTACAGAAACAAATATTATAAGTTCAACGAGAGATGTTTAAAATGTATGCCCTTCGCTGTTAATTAGTGCCAAGGAATTGTTATAAATGATAGAATTCTAAGTACGGCGCCAAATTTGAAGTAAGATTGGCCGTCTATATGCCAACACAGATAGAGATGATTCGGTTAAACGAATTCTCCGCACCAGATATGTGTGGGAAATTGTTCAACATCCAGGAAAAAGTACTTCGCGAAATGGCAGCGAATTCCAATTTCCTGCTTTTCTCGCAGGGGATTTCCTAAGTACTCACCATCATCTTTTAGCTCATGTATGGCAGTTCTGTTCATCCTATCTACTACACCTACGCGGATTGTGAGATATAAACAAGTAAAATCCCAAATTGGCTTTTACTTGTTTATATCTTTATATTTTATAGAATTGTAAATACTGTGAAAGAGACTTCCATAAACAGGAAAACGAGAGTGATTACGAAGAGAGAAATATGAAGAAAATGTTTCAACAGTGCAAGGATCATTAAAGGATTTGTTGAGAGCATTACGGTATTTTGAGAGGAACAATATAGAATTAAATACTGAGAAAGCACGGAGAATGTAGAAAGGATCTCTAAAAATTCTTTATAGGTATATATATATATATATATATATATATATATATATATATATATATATATATATACAGAAAACAGTAAAAAATATTATTTAAATGCGAAATCAAGATACTGACATTTTAAATTTGCGGATCATACGCTCCCCAAATTTTACGCCTGGGAAACTCTTGGTCTCATCTCTGTCCCATATCGTTACATAAATGCAGGTGGTAGCCCATGACCATTTTTGAGTTTACAAGACATTTTTAATGAATTAGAACTATTTTTATTTTTATTTTACATATTTTGGTATAATTACATATTTTTACATATTTTACCTATTAGTATAGATTTCGTTACATTTTAATTCATTTATACGTCGAAACGGAACATTTCAGATGCGCGTTTGCGCTCTATGTTACATCTTTCTTACAAAACAAATTAAATGCTTTTGCGCTTCTTTAATCACCATATCTTCACCATGAATTGGCAAACTTACCCCCTCCCCCACTTACTGCGTACTCGAAGTCAAATATGAGCGTATTTTTGTGAACAAAACTAATTTCAACCGAGTACTTGCTCTTGTTTCAAACAGACTTTCGGCAATTGAGAGAAAACTAAGAAATATATTTTACAGAAAATTGTCTTACCGTGTTGTTAGAGTTCTTTTTTTTGGGGGGGGGATATATATCCCTTAACCCCGTACCCCGTACCCCGGAATCCTTCACTGGCTACACGCTACTATTTACTTGAACACCTGCTTCTCGTAAACGTAATATACTACGAGCGTATTTTATATTTCGAATAAAATTCTTATGTGTGGTGAGGTCTAGTACACAATTACTTCTGCAGAGGTAGAACCTACTTTCAGCCACTCCGAATCCTTGATAACAACTGATCGGCAACCTTCTACGCTCAAAAAATGCTTATAGAAAACAATTAAAAACAATGAATTTTTATTTTACGTACTTTCTATTTGTTCTTACATGTTTTGGAAAAAATAAGTGTTTATATATATATATATATATATATATATATATATATATATATATATATATAGTATTTTTATTACAATAAATTCCGTTCCCTAGTCATAATAAAGACCTCACGTTCCCCACAAATTTGGTGATTCGGGATATATTCACTATCACCTAGGTCTATCCCTTTAAAAACATTTACAGCATATGGACAAGACGAGACAAGTGAAAAAGGAGAAAAATCGAACTCCAGGAAGACCTTCAAATCTGCTTTGTCCACAACGTGTGCTTCATGCAAGATCAATATTTCGTTTCCGGAATCCAGTGGCGGTATGTGCAGCCTTTTCTGAGGAAGCGCCCGACGAGCGTCGCCTGTGTGCCAGGGATAGGAAAAGTCGTAGGTTTCCGAACAATTGGTACTTGCGATGGAAATTGCCTCAAACAGTCGTGAGATTTTTCTAATATCTGCAAGGGTAGAAACGGACAAAGTTCGACACGGTGCGTATTTCTTTGTGAGATTTCGTATTTGAAATGGAAAACTTTAAGGTGAAAGCGAAGTGAGTTGATGATTGAAGACTTGTGTTAATGGAGATACGAGAGGGGAATGCATGACCTATAGTACAATAATTTGTCGGTATAGTTGATGTAAACATTGCCTACGCTGTTTCGTCTCACATCTCGTTAATAAGACCATTATTATCATGTTTTTTCATTGACCGCCAAATCTGCATCCTAGAAAATATATTTTTTATCAGTTCCCCATCCACGAAACTGGTCAAATGCTAGTCGGTGACTGTGTTTGCACACGAGTTTTCGTGAAAAAAACAAACAAACAAAAAAAACAAGATACCTGACTGTTCCAAAAATCTGCACATCACTTGCTATGTATATGCGCAAGCTCATACCTCTACACGATTTTGTTCTTACCGCGTCGCGCCTTCCCTGTCTGATTCTACCCTAAGAGAAAGGGAAAAGAAAGTTTACGTAAATCCAGACATTGTTCAGTTTGTGAACACACTTCTTGCTGCATTCCAGACACATATTGTATTTCTACGAACTCAATCAGATCATTAAGTTACAGCTAATGTCCAAATCTAATTCATGATATTAGCAGGTTAATATTTATATTATACAACATGACATGTAAGTAATAAGCAGAAATAGAAACAGCTTTGATGCATACGTGGAACTTTAGCTGGATAAAGTGCACATTAGTGAACATGAGGTAGATATAGGTGTGTACGTTACGATGTCGATGAATAGAATATTATTTTATAAAAGGAAATGAGACTGCTGGTGGGACTTTTCAAAGGCTGAGAGGCATGGGGGTTGTTTCGATTCCACTGTGTCAGTTGTAAACTTCTATTTGCACGATACCACCTTATTAACCTAATCTAACACACCACAGTTAACACTTTTTGGGGTGACGATTCTCCAGCAAGCGCGATTAAAAGCCAATCATTGCTGTGTGAAAATTACAATTTCCAATGCATTTTCACGCCAAAATACTTCTCACGAATATACAACACGTTACACACAGATAATTATCTTACTTAGACAGCACCCCGAGGATAACGCCAACAAAAGCCGGAAGATGTCCAAAACGATCCGTTCATTGAAATTCAAGCAGCTTTATTCAAATTGTCAGGCTAATGTGCGAATTAACCGTCTAATTACAAAATTTGTCACACATCGGGTTTTAGCTGTAACGCGCTCACCGTTCCGATCAGTTTTATTTCTGATTAAATTCTATGATGTTTATTTTGGACGTGTGAATGGATGGTTATCATTGAAGTGTCTTGGTATTATCATTTCATCTTTATTTGTGAAAGGTGGTCTAAAACTCCTCACGGTACTTACTACGAGGGGGAAATAGTTAAACATTTAACCTCATCATGCAATGAGAACAAAAGTGTTGTTGTTTCTTTTCCTTGGCTTCCGGTAAATTCTGTGCTAGGCCAGAAATGCACATTACCAAGTTGGATTATACTTGTTGTCTGCAAAACAAAGTTGAAATATCAATCACTCTTTTGAAAATTGTTAATGAGGATCTCCTATGAAATTGTGGAGAGAAAATCTCTCTGCCCTTACGTTTACTCATGCGTACTTGATTGATTGGTTGACAAACTTTTATGAACAAAGAAATCAAAATAAAAACATCATTATCGTAAACTCTTGCAAAGTCTATAGGTATGGAACTGTAAATTTATTTTTGTATTTACAGTAAATATACTTATTTAGTTCCAAAGCAACGAGTCATTTAAAATTTAATAAAGTTCAGCAGACGTTAAAAAAAGTGTGATGGGCTTCTGATTTGTATTCATTCATCAATTTTGGTATTTCTCTTCAATTTTTCAATTAAATGCTTTTATGTTCTACACTGCGCCTTGCTGAGGAAATCAGAACATTCATTTTTTATCATTATAAGGTATACGAATATAAAATGTACAATTTCCAAATGAACCACTAAAGGTAATTAATTCCTTGCAAACCTATGTCAGCACGTTCTATAATTTTGGCCAGTACTCAGTAGCATTCCTTTTATATTTCAGCAATTTTATTATATACTATGCAAATATTTTCAAATAGAATTACGTTACTAACAAGTAGAATACAACTTAAACTAAATTATTAGAAAGTACGTAACTTACTTGGTCAAGAAAATAATGTCATGTATCTTATTGCATTTTTTGAACATACTGAAGTACGACCACAAACTTGTATGTGTCCAAACCTTGAAGTCCTTGTTCTGGTTTTGCTAATATTACATTTTCGGTGAATTCTTGAACATTCCTCCGTTTAAGCCAAACACAAAAATAATTGCACGTCTTTGCAAAAGTACTTCTCAACTTGGTTGGCATTAAATGGGAGCTTGCCTCTTTTGCTTCCTAAAGCACATCGTCACGAATGAAAATACCTTTACTTTCAAGTATACATGCGTATTTATACGCATGCATGTGTATTTATACGAAATTACGGGACTCAGATATTATTTGAAAATTTCATCAGCATCATACAAGAGCCACGTTCCATAGATGGTTTTTAACAATTCCATGATAACGCGAGCGTCCAGGAACGCTAATGACATGAACAAGGAATGCTTCCAGTTCATGTCCATATATTATATCTTGTATTTTCAAATTATATTGTGGCATTTAAAAAAAATTGTGTCACAGGTCCTCTAAGAGACGTTAAGAACTCGACCGGTTAACTGCGCTATTGCTTTGCTTTGTAGTTCACCTTAGTACAACCTTATTTTCAAATATTCCATTAGAGCATTATGCACTTAAACAACTACACAGAATGTCTCGGAATAAATGTTACAAACTTATAGGGTCTGTAGGAAGGTTTACGATGGATTGTTCTTGGCCAATAATCATGTGGTGGAAAATTTTATGTAGTAGTTACGTGTCATTTGCCCCTTCTTGGTAGGTAACCCTCCATGCACTAGTGTTTTGCGGTTCACGTTCTGACAGAGATTAAGTTCCTGTCGAGCGTGACGAGTTGCCTACGAATAATAGGAAAGTACTCCATGAATATTTTCTTCATATTACATTTTCCACCACAAGTTCATTTGCAATACCAGATCATCTTTGACCCCCTGTAAATCTTGGATGTTGGTTACATTTATTCTGAGACACACTGTATATTTTTCATTACGTCGCTTTTAACATTTCGGCTTTTCAGTCACTCCCTCATCCTTGTTTACCGTAAAACTTTTTTCTTCACTGGCTCCCAAGACTTATCGCACGTCGCGTCGTTCTTCACATACGGAAGGGGGCAGGCTGAATGAAGCCGAAAACATTATAGAGAACAGTAAAAACTCATAAGAAATGGCAATTAAAGAGAAATTGACAATAACGTGAGAAAGAATTAAATTTTTTAAATATTTTATTAATATTATTATTATTATTATTATTTATTGGAATTATTTGATTTATTATAATTAGATGTATTAATATTATTATTTGTTATTTTATTATTTATTACAACGAGAAGAAATGTGCAAAACATTGCTGATTTATTTATAAAAGAACAAATTAATAGCTTGAGTGGGACATATTACGGACTGCGCTTCCAAATGACTTAATAATGTACTACTCAGATTACTTAAGCCACCGCTTTCGCGCGAAATTTCTCGACTTTCCTTCGAAACCAGTGACCATTGTGCTCTGAAATTGTGTTGCCATTGTTTTCGTTGAAAATTCGTATTTTTCGAAAATTACAAAAGTTTAAAAAATTTTGTGAGTCTTCCTACAACTAAAATATTAAAGATAGAGATGTTTTCCCTTAATAAAAGGTGTTCCTTAAATAAGGATTTTGAAATAAGGCCATGCATATTTTTTTTTGAAATTTGAGTACTTTTCGCGTAATTTTGCGTAAAAATAGGGGCGAGAAATTACGTGCTGTTTTAGCACCACAAATTTTTTGACACGTATCCACGAAGGGAATACACCTGTGGAATATGTGATTATTGTAGGGTGAATTGTTTTGAATAATTTGAATAAAATTACCGAAAAAAATGAATTTAGGGGAGGGGCAAGGCTCTAGACTCCGTCACCGCCTGCCCTGCCATCAGCGCACTTGCGCTGCCAGTTGCGGTGGGCGTGCTGGCGGGCGGCGACCCCTGGCGGGCACGTGACCGCGTCGCCATGGCAACGCGTCGTTTACCAGAGCGAGCGCTGCCAGCCAGCCGGCGCGGCGGGCAGTGACGAGCCGCATAGCCAGTTCCGCCTGCGACGATCGCGCTGCAGGGGCGGCCGGAAGGCGGTCGCCGCCATGGACGCCGACCTGGACGAGCTGCTGGAGGAGGTGGAGAGCAAGTTCCTGCGCCATGACGCCCCCGCCAGGCGCCCCGGGAAGGAGAGGGTGGCTAAGGCGCCGTCCTTCGGGTGAGCAGCGCGCGTCTCCGTGTCCCGCGGCCCGCAACCGCCGCGAGAAGCACGCGTTCCTGGGCGTAGAGCGATTACTATAAGAAGGGACCGCTTTGACAGCCACTGCTGGCAACGTAACTGCAGGTTATGACCATGCACTCATTTTTTCAGTGCGTTCGTTTACAGTCAGCTCATTTTTAAATGGCAATATCACTATCTCTTGCAATGTCATCGCCCTACATGACGTTCATTTGTTTCCCCATCTGTCAAAGTGGTCCCTTCTTAGAGTAACTTCTCTATTCTATAGACCAAAGCGTCGGTGCGATGAAGATGATGGCCGAGAGTACGCAAAGTTGAGGTTAGGTTACTCATAGTTTCATTATGAAAGGCAACGGAATAAATCGTGCTGTATTTTTAATGAAGCACACGATCCAACCCGACAGTAAAATACACTTTTACATTACAAAACAGTAAATTCGATATTTTAAATTTAAATTCAGCTTTTCAAATTTAATTGGCTGCTCCAGCTTTTGTCCGCCACATTGGAAATTGGTTAAAGATAGGTACGTAGTAATGTTGTATGAGTGTATTTGTACTAAAAATTATGTTTTCCTCCAAGTTAATCAAATAATATGTATGGATTGCAGGATCTTTTTCAAAATAAGGCAATTTTGATTCAATATGTAAGGTACGGAGTTTATAGAGAAATCAATTTTATCCTTACACTACAGCTCCAGGAACTGCATCAGTATCAGAACGTCTCGATATTTTTTTCTGTAAAATGAAACGTCGAGGACATACTTCTGGCTAATGACATAATTTGAAAAATAAATAGTGTGCATTCTTTCTCAGTGTAATTGCATATCTTACAAGGTCATTCTGATTTGGTTTCTTTTTTTGTTCGAGAATGAACTGCAAGTATTTTTATTTTTGAGAATAATGAGAATATAATAGTACGACACATCACCTTTCCGTCTCTCAATGAGTACTTGTGTGTCTCCATCCAGTTGACTAGCATTGCTTGGAAATAAAAGATAGATTCTTGTTAAACACGAAGACAGATTTGATGCGTTACAATCGCTCAGGGAATTTCTGTAGAGACTTCAGTGTTGCACATGACGTGTAACCTCACAACAGGAGCGGATTAGGAGGCGGGCGGATTTGGCGGCAACCCAGAGCACCACCACTCAGGGGACTTGACCAAATGGTTTCTTTAAATTGGTTCTAAATTAAAGTTTTAATATTAGGAAATAAAACTTTGTCACATTAAATATTTTATCAATTACATAATATTACAATATTTTAATTTTCACAATGCAATATTTTTAATGTTTAATATAATTTCTCAGAAAAAATAATATAAGTCTTACTGCAAATCTGTAGACAATAAAAGATAACCGATAAAATACAACATTGTTAAGTACTTCTAGTGAAAGGAACAAGTGGTGCAAAATTTTCTTTTCAAAATCGTGGAGCTTTGAGATCGAACGGGAACATTCATTTTGTAAAAACAACTATGAATAGTTTAGGATCTAGTGATGCTCATAGACGGACAGATGGACGAACGAGGACGGACGTTTAACCCGTTTTTGCCCGAGTTTTTTATTTTGAATATTTTGACCAAATATATGTTTTAAAATGTTGATGTAGCTTCAGTAATGATGGAAAAAAATATATTGTTCGAATACCTCACACCATTTCGGTAAAATGCCTTGTTCCCAAATGGGAACACCAGGAGCGAATGGGGTCGTATACAATTTTCTCGTTTGTGTTCACCAGGACACTAAAGATTTTCGAAATTGCCGCAAATGTCATTTGTTTTAGGTAAATGTTTCAGGAATATTTAAGTTTTTTCACAATTATTCGAAATATTTTATTTATAACATATAATATCAGAAACAAAAAAATAAAATCAAACCTGAAATACATTTTTTTTAGAAATAATTACACAATGAAGAACACAAGTGAAGCAAATGTTTTTGATGTGAAATGTTTTATTTGGTATGATATTCTTTGAAACAATGCCCATGTAAGTTTACTTTGCATTTTTCGCACGATTTTCTGGAATTTTTTTTGCAAATGGCACATCTGTTTTGTTTTGCTGCATCCACCAACCAGTGATCCTTCAAGTCAAATCTCACTGTTGATATGGTTCTTTTTAGTAGAGGTTTTGAAGTTTTAGGCCGACCGCCCGATGACGGAGGTACAGCATATTTCTGCAAGTAAGTTTGAGTTATGTGTCTTCTAAACGCCAAGCTGTCCAAAACTGGATTGTTTTTTCCTTTTCTGTAAAGTTGCCAAGCATTCTGCACAGACGTATCTATACAGAATACAAATATTGGCCACCACCATTTTTTTGATCGAATGGATACTCTGTAATTAGAAATATTCTCGTCCATTCGATCGACTCCGCCCATATATTTGTTATAGCAAGAAATTACATGAGGCTGAGGTACAATAATTTTTTTCTTTTCCTTTTGAGACCACCTACTTGCTTCAGTAATCGGAAATATAGTGTCACAGTTGCTTACCACATGGACTGGACGATTGTCATTCCACACTACTACAGCACATCCTGAATTTATTTCTGAACTGTAGTCAATTGCACCCCGTTTTTGTTTCTCAATACTTTTGTTTTGTGCCAAGGGGCATTTTCCTATTCTGTTAGACATTATTGTACCAGTATAACCAATGCCCATTTCTTTCAGTTTGGCAGCCAGCGGAAGAGACGAAAAAATCTGTCTGCGTATATTTTGTATGGAGCTTTTGGTAGCTTGTCAATCAATTTGAGGACGACATGCTCACCCAAACTGACGTTCCGCGGCCTGTCCTTGTCTTTTCCTCCGTATGGGTAGAATTGCAGCAGATAACCTAAGGGCTCACAGATGCACCACATCTTGTAGCCAAACCTTATTGGCTTTCCCTTCAAGAACTGCTTTGCTCCATGCTTGCCATAGTACGGAACCATACTTTCATCAATTGATAATGTTTCTATCAAGTGCGCGTGGTTCAGAAACCTTTCATTCAAAAAAGTAATCAGAGGTGTTAATTTAGAGAATTTATCTCCTTTATCAAGATTAGAATTATCAGCGCAATGAGAATACTTTTTTAGAATTTCAAATCTATTTCTCCTCATAGCGTTACTAACATAGGTATTGTACGTCTCACTGTCTGTCTCCCATAACATTCTCCATCTTGGAACAGTCAAATAACCCGAAAGAATCAGAATTCCAATATAACATTTGAGCTCCTCACAACTGGTTTCAAAAGAGTGGTCACCTTTCTGTGATGCATAAAGGGAAAACATGTCACAAAGAAATTTCATAACAGTGTCATCAAAAAATAATTCAAAACATTGCACTGGATCTGACGGTATATCATTGAACTGTAATTCTGGAAAGGGTTCAAAAGTAGGATTTATATCTTCCTTCTTCCACTTTTGATTCATAATTTTCTTAGATTCTGCATTTCTATTGTCTGAATTTGAGGGAAAAACACTGTCTGCAATCGGTATTTCAATATCATTATCTTCTAGATCATCACTTCCAATGTACCTTGTACCACTCATTGTCTGGATTCGCGCTTCTGCATTAGCTTGCAACTGTCTACCTGAAAGATTATTAGCAGTTGTACCTTCTTCATCACCACTGTCCCCTTCAGTATCTGCTCCGTCATCTGGTGGAAATAAATACACATCTGCCTCTGAAAACTCTTCTTCGTCCAGTAAAGAAAGGACTTCTTCCGCCGTTAGCCTCCTATAAAAATTCGAATATTGTACCATAGTAAAAAAAATTCTCGCAGTACGGGACGGTACTACACAAAGAGCTCTATGATCCTGGTGTTCCCAAAAGGGAACAACGAAAATAAAATGCTAATAACTTTGTAATAAAACGTAAATAATTTTTCATACTTCTCAAATAGTATTATTCATATTTACCAAACATATTAAAAACATTATTGTTAAAATATAAAGTTATGCAAATCTTTTATACTTACGATCTCGAAATCATGTGTGCAGAAAAAAATACTGCGAACTATATGCACCAATACTTCTCGCTCAAATGAACATTCAGTTGCAACTAACAATCCAACGGATACCGATAAGTTTCAGCTACTGTTAGATAAAGGTCAGATAGGCCAACAATCACCCGGAAGCAAAATATTATAGAGAAAGCATTCGATTACAGTCTGTTCCCATTTGGGAACACCGGGAAAAAACGGGTTAAAAAACCAGTTTTTCGATGTCAGGAGACCCCCAAAATGGGTATTTTCATTGAAATCTCGAAATCGATATTTCACATCATTGCACAACTTTCTCTATAGTACATATATTACTCCGTACATACAAGAGAAGGTAAAAATGAAAAAAATGTAAACATTTTCGTTAAGAGATGCACTAGTTTATGTTTATAGCTTTATTGATGTGTTTGGGCCCTTCTTCTTCTAAGAATTTGAGACTTGCTTTTTATTGTTCAAGCGATTTTACTTCAGCTTCCAGTAAATGAACATCAGGTATGCACATCGCATATAGTGAAAAAGGATGTATTCGACACTGTATGTTCGGCAGTGTATTTTAGTAGGCTAAACTTACGGAATATTTCTTATGATAAAATATTATAAACTATGAATTCTTTATAATATTAATAACAGTATTATAATTTATTATATAATAGTTATACATTTAAAATTTAACGGTAGATCATTTCGGTTTTCAGCAAGGGAAAGAAGATTATACCGCAAATAAAATTTAACATAAAAATGTGAATAGTTATTTTAATGAGCGAATACCAATATGGTTTTGATTGATCGACCAACGAAAGGGAATACACATTTCGCAAAGAGAAAAAGATACGAAATCAATTCAATATTTCTAAAATTGCCTTATTAGCGTGGATCAAATTGTCGCTAGGCATTACTATACTGTTATAAATGGAACTTTTTTTATTGAAACGACTGTTTGAATTATACCAATCCAAGTAAGGATTCACAACAAATCCAAGATGGGTTGAGACGTGTCATCAACATATACATGCATGTCGGAGGGATATTTTAGCAATTTTTATTCTCGTTTAAAATACAGAATAGTACGCTTTAATACTTTTAATAAAAAGAGTTCTGAAATAAAGGCAGATAATTTTCTGTGCATCTACGCATTAAAAATAAAGTTTTCATTAATAACAAAACTATATAGTAATCTGCACACTTTTGTATAATGTTTTCATTTCCTTTTTCATGTTTTGACAGGATTTTGAAAGTGAAAGTAATTTTTCCCGTAACCCACTTTACAAGTCTGTTCAGCAGCGTAATTCGTACGTGCTATCACGGAAGTGGGTTCTAGATGGCGTGTCGATCCAAATCTCGCTGGGCGCTGTAATAAATACGTAGTTTAATCAGTCATCCACACGAATATATGCAGGGATACTGGGTGACGTCATAGAGCAGATGCAGTAAAATACCTTTGTAGCTGTGATTGTGAAAAGAGTTTTGTGAAAATAACTTATTTTCTAATGGAGATAGGTATGTTGAGTTAAAGGGGTTGGGGCAGCAACAAGATAACTCACAGGAGCCACGGCAAACCTCTCGCTATTCGTAAATGTTAATACCACAATTTGAGGGAAAGTGCGGATTATCTTGATACTATTCATGTCTTGTTGATACGAAGGGCTAAGACAAAAAGAGATAAGACACACAAAATCGAAATATTAGCATTTGTAAAGCCCCCGCAAGGTGGGGAGGCGACGGTGGCAAGGTCTGAGGCTCTTGTGGAGAAGGCAACGTCTATTCGGACTGCACTCACGTCGTTAGCTTCAAGGTGGAGGCAGAGAAGTGTTTGGCCACCGACCTTTGGGCAGGATGGATGCGAGATTTGTCCCAATCCAACAAAAAATTTCGACGGAGAGCATGAACACGCCTGTCAAGGCGTGCCTTACCTCTTCCATAGGTACTCACGTATCAGCTTCAAGGTGGAGGCAATGAAGAGTCGAGTTAGGGGCCCCGAGCCATCTGGACCTTAGTCCGAGCGGCCTCCAGCTGGACCCTTGGCTTTGTCGTGACAGTGCCCGATACATATGGACAATTGATTTTTGGTTGGTTGATTAGTGATTACGTGCGTGTCAGCAGCTCAGGTCATTAGTTCCGTTAACGTAGTGCTTGTTTTTTCATCGGGAGATAGCGGTGATCTTCCCCCGCTGGATGGCGAGATCCGGCACCGACCTACCGTCGGCTAGCGGGGTTTCCCCCTAACCAGGACTGTCCCATCAGCTGATATCTTCATCACCGCCCCAGCCGGTCTAAGGCCCCGACCGGCCTCTCGGAATATGTGGTAGTGTAGTGCATGTTAGTGTGTGTGTAAGGGGAGAGGATAGGACAAGGAAGAGGAAGGAAAGATCTCGTGCGGTCCGTGGTCCGTTTGTTAGTGTACTGCTCTGGCGTTCGCCTGGTGTTGATCGGAGAAACCACGGAAAACTACCAATCAGAGCAGCCGGCCGCTAGAATTCTCCTCCAGACAGCGACTGAATTCGACCTAGCTGAAAAGCTAAGCTACAAAACCATAATAATCCGTATTTTCTACACGCAATGTATCAATGTAAAACTAAGCAACTTTGTTACTTCATTCTTACACCAAAGATCTTACTGAAAATCTCACATCATAAACTGGGTCTCGTGAACACATTGATCAGGGAACAATGAAATATAGCCTCATCCACTAGGGTTTATGGGGGTGGTTAGCTAACGTTGTGTGTTAAATAATCTGTAAAATGGTTTATAACTGAGAATGTAGTCGTAGAGTGGAGTCAGTTTATACTCTAATTGGCCTACCGATATTAAAAACATTATAATGATGATGATTATGAAAATAGCACTTTTTTAAATTTGAAATTAAATGCTCAAAGGCAATAAAAAATGGAAAAATATTTTCCTGTGTTGAAAATGTAAGCAAATTGATTATTGCCCCCCCCCCCCGCTTTTGAAGTCCCCCTTTGAAGAAATGTTTTAGTTTTCATCATGATTCTACCAAATAAAAGTAATGGTTGGCTTATGATCAATCAGTCTTTCTTTTTATGTGTTTCAAGTTCCAGTGTTCAAATGTCTATACTTCTCGGGCGAGAACGGTATGAGCCCGCAATGTCCAGCCAGTGGTTTCCATTTCGGTGAGGTGTTGAGATTAGGGATCACGTGTGTATGGATCTCCATCTTTCGCTTCGGTTCTAACAACCCCATCATGTCACAATTGCATCTGAATGAGCCAGAATGCAACTCTCTTCAAGAACATCTCCCCATACGTGGGCCTACGTCTCTCCAGCTCGCATCTTGCCAGCTCTCTAGATTGGTGCATAACTGATAAACTAGAAGGGACATACTGCCTTCTCACTTTCACTTAAGTAGGGGCGGAGAGTAACACCGCAGTACACGTACCATTCAGTAGCGCAGCTCCGCCAGTTTTTTGTCTAGTTACGGATATGCGCATATAGCTAGCGACCCTGGCGGAGACAAAGTAAAACTAAAGATAGTTGCGACTGAAGTATAAGGATTTATTTGTAAATTTGTGTTTATTAAGAGCTGGTTAAACACTTAAAAAATAATTTGTGTTGTTTCTTGACCTCGTGGTTTTATATACCTAGGACTTAAAAGGCAAGCCATTAAATAACATTTAAAATTATATAAAACCAACGTTTTAATCATTTATTTGACATGTATCGGGGCTCAGGCGATATGTACCAACTTAATTATTATACTTTTCCAGCTTATACGTTAATACTGTGTGTGTGGAAATGGACACTCTGTTCTACAATTATATAAAGCAATAATGAAGGAAAGAATCGTGAGTTACGTTGCTGTTTTTACTTTTCGAAAATACCTAGCAAGAAAAGACGAAAAGTTTTTCAAGAGTACTACAGAAATATTACCTTCTAGATACTCTTTTATTACTTAGATTACTTACATTTTTAAATATTTTCATGAAAAATAAAGAAATACTTGTTCCTCCTCCTGATTCCATAACTCACTTTCAATGCATGACATTAGATTTAAATCATTTCTTACCTCCGAAATTGTTCAAAATTTATACTTCACATTTTGTTTTAGTTTTATTCATGAGGAATTTAAAATACATAAACATTTCCTTTTTAGCCAGAATTAGCAGAACAAGGATGTATTACGAGTGGTAATGCAGCTTAGTGTACTACTCGCGCACCTTTTCTTGGACGATGGATTGGAAAACAAGGGCAGAGTGGAGGTATTAATTATAAAGTCGACCACTAGAGTATTTACAGTAATGCCAACCTCTGGAAAATCAAAGTCAAATCTGCTACATGTGCGGCTAGGTCATTGCTCTGGGCAGGCAACAGCAGGGACACAAGATAGAATTTTTAGGTGTCTCCCTTGAAGGACCTGGACCTACCTCAGCCATTTCTTTACATAATGGTAATAAAGCTGAACAGAAATCCTCGACTATGAAGGCAACTAGCTTTAGCTAGCTTCTGTTTCGCGCCAACGAAGTTTTAATGCTTGTTATCAGTGCTCGCGGTGAGCTTTTGCCTGAACTGTTTATTGCTCAAGGGAGGGGAAATCAAGGTTATCTTTCAAGAAAAGTTGCGCTAGTAGTACCTTTGTCGCCGCGCGGATTGCTAGAGTTGCTCACCAACACGTCATTATATGGTACTATCACGGAGCAACGCTACTATGTAAATAGTAGGTATACTGTGGGTCTATTTCGACAAAGTCGAGACCAAAACGGAGACACCCCCCCCCGTGCTGAAGAGCTCACCCGTCTCTTCTTATCAACTGATGTCACTGCAGCGCCTTTGACTGGGAGGTCCTAGGTTCGAGTCCTGGCGGCGGCAGGATTTTCTACACTAGCTTTTCAGCTAGGTCGAATTCAGTCACTGTCTGGAGGAGAATTCTAACGGCCGACTGCTCTGATCGGTAGTTTTCCGTGCTTGTTTCCGATCAACACCAGGCGAATGCCGGAGCAGTAGCCATGGACCGCGAGCAATCTTTCCTTCCTCTTTCTTGTCCTATTCCCTCACATATGCAATCTCACCTGACACACACACACACACTGACATGCACTACACTACCACATATTCCGGGAAACCCGTTCGGGAGCTTAGAGCTTGTCCCGGATGGGGTGGTGCCGCGCTGGTGGGAGAGTCCTGGTTAGGGAGAAACCCCATTAGCCGACGGTAGGTCGGCGCCGGATCTCGCCATTCAGCGGGAGAAGACCACCGCCATCTCCCAAGAAAAACATGCACTACACTCCCAGGACTAATGACCAAAGCAGTTGACGCGCCCGGAATCACGAAAAAATGAAATCAAATCTCCTCGCTGTCACCGGATGGCGCTGTCGATGTGTGTCTCCCGGAAACTTGGCAACCGTGCGGAAGTTTTCAATACCCATCCAGGGCTATTGTCGAAGTCCAAAAATTCGTCCCTGTATGTATGAGAATTTCAGTCATAAAAACCTGTCTGTCAATTCCCTTTCACAGGCAAATTCGCTATTCAGCGCGTGTACCTCGCGAGCACGGAGCAGGGGAAGTGTGCATCGTGTTATGTTTTGTGCTCAAGGGCGGTAAATCTCCCAAGTACAGTTTGTTTTCATACTAGGGCGGATTTTCTTCAACCCAGAGCGAGCGCATCGCTTTTTCAGCCCCAACCTCAGCCCCAGGCAGCGCCCTCAGGGGCGCCTCCCCATTTAAGCCTAGAGAGCCCCCCCCCCCCCGCCAGCTCGGGACTGTCCATTTCTCAGACTGGTACCGGAGTCGAGTCGAACGCCACTACAAAGACAAATCCCTTCCCCATTTCCCATTAGCATCGGGTACTCCCACGACGAACCCAAGAGTCCAACTGGTGGCCACACGAATTGAAGCTCGGACAGTTTCAAGTCGCAACTCATCTGCTTGTTGTGCTCAATTTAAAACTAACGATGAAATCGAAAATCGCCGAAAATCAGCGGGTAACCGAGCGGGCAATTAGATTTTCCGCCAGGATTTTAATCCCGGTCTCCGGTCTAAGAATGCTCGGTGAGGTATGGCACATTTAAGATCATCTGATTCCTCAAAAAATTAACCACGTATTGAATAAAAGTTAAAAATATCTTTTACTTTATTTAAGTTTTAGAGTCTTCAATAACTTAAAAAAACCTATGTCCACGAAAGTTTTTTTTCCAAATGAGCCAGTACTAACTTAAACTCCTGTTATTTAAAAATTATGCCGGAAAGGGTCAAACGTTTCTTTAACGTTTTGAAAAATAGAGATTTTACTTTCATTTAAAGTATTTTTGGGAGTACTTCACCTAAGTCGATCTAACGAACATTTTACGTTAAGCTGTGACGTAGCCAGAACCCTCCTCTCCCCGCACCCCTAGCTGCGTTACATCAAGGAAACGTGCGCGTGCAAGCACAGTGCGTGAAGGGGCGTCGTTGGCGCAGGGACGACGGGCTGCCGCCGCTGGACGAGATCCTGCGCGACATGGGCGACGCGGCGCCCCCGGCGGCGCTGGAGGCCGCGCCCGCCGCCGCCCCGCCCGCCGCGCCCGCCCGCGCGCCCGGCCCCGCCAAGTGCTTCCCGCTGTACGTGAGCGGCGCCGACGTCGGCTGCGGCCTCTCCACCGTCGCCAGCCCCCGGTAGGCATGCGCTGTACGCTCGCGCACGCCTCGCGCGGAAGCAGAGCGCGAATGAGAACAAATGGATTGGTTTCATACATCAGAAACAGGTTAATATTGAAGGATGTTTTACAAAGTGTAAAATCCAATTTTGTTTTCGAGAATCATCTTTTTATTAATTTTCAACTTTATAAATTTAAAATTAAAATGAAGGTATCAATATTTGCCTCCTTCTTCAGACCATTATTATAACAAAATTTTATGAGACTGTGCTTTTTAAATTTTATTTTGTTTTATAATGTGTTTTAATTTAATAAGTTTATTTTGTTCATTTTATTTTTAAACCTGTAAAGTCGTTTTAAAAAGTAATAAAAAGGTGATTGTCAAAAACAAGATTGGACTGTTACACCTTGTAAAATATCCTTCAAATGTGTTTGTATCTCTGTGTACGAAAGAGAGAGAGAGAAAGAGATAGAGAGAGAGAGAGAGAGAGAGAGAGAGAGAGAGAGAGAGAGAAAGAAAAAGAAAGAGGGAGAGAGACACGGGGGAGATGTGTATAAGAAAGTGAAATCAGAGAGAGAAGAAGAGGGTAAATGTATAAAAGAGAAAAGGGAAAAGAGAGAGAGGAAAATTGAAAGAAAGAGGGGGAAGACATGGAAAGAGGAAAATATGTTTTGAAAAACAAAATTTTCGAAAAAGTGTACACAGCCTTATTTCAAAGTATATCTTTAAGTAACAGATTGCATCAAGGGAAAAATCTCTATCTTCATATTTGTAGTTGTAAGAAGACGATATTAACGATGTGAGAGATATTTTAAAAAATATATATTTGTGTAATTTTTGAAAAAACAAAAGAATACGTTAAAATGGCATTGCTATCATTGTTTTTAGTTCATTTGGCTCTATCCGTTCAACAAATTTTGAAAATTGCAGCCCTCAGAAATGCAATAATGTATACAAATCGCTGGTAATGTAAATATTAACGACGTGAAAGAGATGTCAAAAAATTATAATTGTGCAATTATTGTAAAAACGAAAAAAATAGAGCAAAATGACGTTTATGTCATCTATTCCTTTACATCTCCCTACACGGAAGAGAATATTTATTAACAAATCTTGCCGAAAACACTCGTTTATACCTGTTATCATTATTCAACTTGTCTAAAAATAAATTTAACAAATTTTTTGGGTATGTAGAGGATCAAAGTTGATCACTTTTACCAGTGAACATGTTAGGAAGTTTCCTATAACTAGGGGGCGGATTCTAATGAAATGTCATTTTTTTCTTTTCACTATAGAACAATAACATTGATTTCATATCATGAAAAAAGGAAAACAAGCGGCCATTAATTTTATGTCATGACAAAATAAAAAAGTGTTTTTATATTTTATCGATTTTAATATTATTGCAATGGTACTTGCTTCAAATAATATTTACGAAATGCAACAAATGTTCTCCACAAGATTCCTGAGTGGCCTATTCAATTTCTTCGCTCAGAAATTGATGTTAGGCGTTGTATACTATCTACTCGTAAGTTTCTGTGACGCATATCAGCGCCATTGTCGGTTCGGCCAACTGTAACTGAAACCAGAGATTTCCTGGTCAAGAACAGCTCAAACCAAAAGATTGCTAGCCAAGTTTGTTTCAATTGACGAAATTACAGTCGTCGAGGGTCGGAATGTTGATAATATTATTGTTGGAGCTCTTGAACCATACAAGCATCATGCATCTTGCATCTTACAAGATATTCCTTTTATCATCAGACATTTTGGAAAATTATAAAAACCTCTTAGTATTTTTAATACAGAAATATAATTTTTCAGTGTTTAATTGATCTTATCTTCCCAGACATGATTGGTTGAAAATGTGTATATTTGAATGTGAATAAAACTAATTTATTTTTGTATATTTTAACTATTTCTGTTAAAATCAGTGTAATTTAATCATCTGAACTGGTTTTGATCAAATTTTTATGTCTTTTTTCTTTGATTTTAGGGCATTTTTAAAACATTTTAAGAGCATTTTATTGATTATTTTGGCAATGTTTTAGGTCATCAAAATCCGCCCCGACTTTTAACGAAGTTTTACATGTGTCATTTGTCCCTGATTGGTATGCAACGTGTTATACATTAGTGTTTGGCGGGTACACGAATTTCTTTGGTTGTGTCAAAAAGGGAGCTTTCAAACAGATGAATGATGAGTTTCCAATCATTCAGGAGCAAATGCCATATGAATAGCTTCGTTATGTGAAATGTCCCACCACCTGTTCATTGGAAAAAGTGATTTTCAGTTCCCTACACGCCTTAAAAGTTTGTAACATTTATTGTGAGACACTTTGAAGAATACAGGGTAGGGTAGGGACTTCAAAGCTCAAGAAAAGGAGCACTTCTCCTCCGTACGTCACTATGTTGACGTTAAATAATCAAAAATATTAACAGCTGTAGCTCGGCGTATCTGATTGGCGGAAGAATACATTCATTACCTAGAGCATTTCGGTCATCGGCGATGCTCAACTGTGTACCTTTCAAAACGTTGTCCACTGATATGAACAAAGCGTATGCAATGACAGTAAAAACCATACATTCAAAATGACAACATATCTTTGTCGGTTCAATTAATATAGATTCTACATGAACTATTTACTATAAAAACCGGCGAATACCCACACTTCCCGCTAAATTAATGAACGCATAAGCATCTAACTTTCATTATAAATTGTGGAACACTTTCTACTAAAGACAGTTCAGTTGAAACATGCGGAATATTTAATCTAATAATTATATAATTGAGAATCAAGTATTATTAAAAATCATAGCAATGTAATAAAATCTGGTCACGTCTCCAGGAGAATGAAGAATTTTCTTTTCTAAGAATAGTATATATTCTGGAAATTAATAAATATTCATGTAAATAAACATTTCATTTGGGAGCACTTCGTGCTCATTAAATATTGTGATACAAATTACTGATACTGAATTTTGTAAACTAAAAGGTATGGTTCGTGCTTTTACTTTAACTTATGTGGAAAGTATCTTTCTCTCCTTGAACCTCGCGCACATACTTCTTCGAACTACACTTTTGAACTTCAGAAACTCGGGCGATTCATTTTCCTGAAGTGCGTAGTTTACAAAAGCAAAGTTTACATTAATGTGGCAATGGAGCCCAAAACACACTGCATACTCACGAATATTGAGACACGCACATGAAAACACAGGTAAAATCAGTGGCCTCGGAACGAAATTTTAAGAGAGGTGGGGAAAACACCCGTACTTTCCCAAAGAGTTCTTTAGTTTTATTGTTGTCACACTTGCAATTTCACATTTTTCTCTAATACTTAATTTTCATTGTTTTCACATTTTCACTTACTAAGTAAGTTATAACTTGTCTGCCATTAACTATCCCTCAAGTTTAATTTAAACAAATCATTTCAATTACATTACAGATTTAAATTTCCTCTACATTGGCAGTGTTTCTAACCAGATATCGAAATTCCGTGTCGTCAGTGATATGTAAACACTTGACAGTTAACACTAACAGTGTAAAGGTAACATAAGTATCAAGCATAATCTCGAAATGCAACAAATACTACACATCACTTTAATAAAATTAGTCTAAAATATAAAACCAGTCATGAGATATATTTATTAAAGATAAGATAGGTATTCATTAAAAGTTGAACAAGTTCAAATAGTAATCCTTCAATAAAAACCGACAGCAAACTATTCGTAAATATAGAAAATGTAAAATCATTCTTTGATTACAATATTACTTTCACGGTGTGAGAATGCTTAATTCGTTGTTTCTCGTTTCTAGAATAAAAAAAATGAGAAATTTGTTAATATTTTGCTGTCAGAAATAAACCTATAATTTCATGTAAGTACGACGTTGAAAATATGTACCACGTCCACCTACAAAATATTCGTCTCCCATCCCAACATAAGTCGATGCGCGTAATCTAATCTACATGTGTCCAAACTTACCCGCACCTAATTGAAATCAAGAGATGTGCTGACCGTAAATATCGTCACCAATTCTTTTTCAAATTCAACACGCTAGAACAAGTTTGACAATTTTTGCCTTCATTCATGGACAAGGCTTTTAAGCAAACGCGTGTAAATACGTTTCGCATGAGCCAGATATCCACCGCACATTGCGCCTGCTGCACTTGAAATTTTTAAAGCGTTCGTAAATTAGAAGTTTGTCACCGGCTAGGCGTTGAGAAAATGTTTGTCTTTTCTTTCGCTGTCAGCTGTACACCGGTTGCCGCACCTGACAGTCGACTCAGTAACGATAAGCCTGTGCTTTCTGCAAGGTCCCGAAAACGGTACCCGAAAGGGGATGACAGCCGTTAGGAAAGCACAGACAAGAGTCGCGTTAAGATCGGAGCCCGCTTGCAATCACACTGCAAAATACAATAGTACTTAGTTACGCCCCAATACGGTACAGTGCTGTGTAAAGAATGTGTACACTATTTCTTTCAAGGAAATAGTTTTTTTCTTGCTTTATGTTAAGCTACTGCACAACCTTTTATATATTCTTGTTCGCTATCAGATGCTGCATCGATGCTGAATTAAATTAGGGAAATGTGGACAACTGCATTTAAAGTAGTTTATGCAATTGACTTTCCCCCTCGTCGGAACCATCCAAGAGCCGCCAGTTCTATTCTCTATTAAGAGCCCCTTCACATGTCGCCAATGTCGCGTGCTTTCGATAAGCGACAGGGTCCTTCTCACGTGGAAGGGGGAGGGTAGGCGGGGGTAGTGTTCGCCGACCCGTTGGCTACGGCGAAAAAAGAGCTGCAGCAGGTAAATCGCCGCGACCGGTAGCGCAGTGGAAGACCACCATTAAAAGCTGCGTTCTGCTGGCGGTGGTGCGTATGCCCTTCCACGCTGCTGGAAGCGCGAGTCCGCCGCCGAACGCCACAGCAACGCGAACCCGCCCCACGTTGGAAGACCTCCATTTAAATTAATGCTTTGCTATCAGCCGCGGCGTTCGGAAGCGCGGTGCAGCGGTGACGTGTGAAGGGGCCTTCACACAGAGTATTAGTCGTTTTTACACGGCGCCAGTCGTTGCATCTCAGCCCCTTCATGTACAGTCGCCACCCGGCGACACTGACCGTGGGAAAGGAAGGATTTGTGAGTCATGCCGCTTGGAAATCAACTAGAAAACAGCTAAGCTCAGTGGCACATCCGAGTGGTGAAGTGTGGAGGCCGCTGTTTAGAACTGTGCGAGATTGCGCCACTAGGGGCTATAGCAGCGCCACTGCGCCACTCTTGTGAATATCTTCATCAAAACCAACGATCTACAATATAGAATGGCTGAAGCGTCTCCATTTTTACAGCAAATTTAAGCTATGTTTTTTGCCGTCAAAGCACCACCCTCTGGATAAACAGTATTCTAATATTCATTTTGGTGCTGGTTAAAGCCGAGTGGGCGCGGGCTGGACGTGTGTGTGTATATACATACATACAAATATATATCCTCATACTCTGTGTTTCATGAACCAAAAACCAATCATTTAAAAACGAAATCATAATATGGAAGGAGAACGAAATGACAAACTTACAAAATGCTTCCTGTATCGGTTATTGTCATAAGAATGGAAGCTGTTGAAATGTTATTGTAGTTAGCACAACGCCTGAAAGTGAATGTTATTGCAATAAGAAGCAAACAACCAGATCACAAATAAGGCGGCAAACTGGAAAAATGATATATTTGTGGTTTGATGATTTCTTTTTTTACAGTTATATACCGGATATACTGAAGGCAATGTGAATATTATTATTCTAACCACTACTATAATTTAAATACAGATAAACGACAATATAGAAATAAGATCTTATACAGACAACACGTCAATTCAGAGCAACAGATCTACACGCCACCATCAAGCATCTCTCATATTTTGACTGCAAAAACCATAGCTGCCCCTAGTTCGGTGAGCGATCGTCAAGAGCACTGAAACCATAGGGTCAGCCAGTCTATGTAGTATATATTAATCGCGCATCTTTTCTTGAACGATGGCTTGGAGAAATGCGGATAGAATGGGGGTACTAGTTACGAAACCGGCCATTAGATTTTATGAAGCAATGCCTAATATGAATATTAGTCATGCCTTCGCAACATTCTCAATAAATGGAGTTCTAAATTTCCCAGGTGTTCGAGATATCTCCTGCAATGGATCTGGATCTGCTTTGGCTCTTTCTTTAGATATTGTTAAGAAAAATACGACCGGGAGATCTGGGTTTCAACAGTAAGTATATTTTTTCACGCGCCAATGAAGATGTGTTTGGAATGTTGTCATCACTGCGCTGCGAGATTTGGTCTTCAACTGTTTATTGCTCTAGGGAGGGGAAAGCAAGGTCATTCAAGAAAAGTTGCGCGAGTAATACATTCTATACTTGGGTTTTCGTAACGTGGCCGATGACATTAGGTCATTTTTATACCTCCCGCCTTATAAAATGAATCTCTTTAATTAATTCGCAAACATCCTTCTCAACGGGGCTCATGGCCTCAAACATGAGCTTATCACTGTTATAAAGATTCATTTTATAAGGCAAGAGATGTCCACGTTCGAGTCCCGACGGCGGCAAGATTTTTGACACTAGCTTTTTAGCTAGGACGAATTCAGTCACTGACTGGGGGAGAATTCTAGTGGCCGGCTGCTCTGATCGGTAGTTTTCCGTGGTTTCTCCAATCGACACCAGGCAAATGCCGGAGCAGTACCCTAATAACTGGGCCACGGACCACGCGCGATCTTTCTTACCTCTTCCTTGTCCTATCCCCTCCCTTTACACACACACACACACACTAACACACTAACACACTAACACATATTCCGGGAGACCGGTCGGGTGCTTCGAGCTTGTCCCGGCTGGAGCGGTGCACCGCTGGTGGGAGAGTCCTGGTTAGGGGGATACCCCGCTAACCGACAGTAGGTCGTCGCCGGATGTCGCCATCCAACGGGGGAAGATCACCGTCACCTCCCGAGGGAAAAACATGCACTACACTAATGCGACTAATGACCTGGGCTGTTGACGCGCCCGGAATCACTAACAACCAACCAACCGGAAGTGCTGGTGGGGGTTGCTTCGCAGGGCGTGCAGCCACCTGCACTGCACGGCGTGCGACTTCGGGGTGCAGGTGTTCGAGGGGCTGCGCTGGCGCGACGACACCGACTACCTCTTCCTGCGCACGCACATGCCGCACTTCTACCGGCTGCGCGAGCGCCTGCGCGTGGCGGCCGGCTGGCGCGCCTACGCCTGCCAGTGCCGACACTTCTCCACGCGCCAGCTGCAGCAGCTGCAGCGCGTGCCCGACCTGCCCTGGGTGTGCCGCGGACACGCCCCCTCCTAGGTGATCACTCGGGGCAGTGGGGACGGTCATATAAAATTTCATAGTTCGAATTATATAATTTTAATAATTTATTTTTATTTATTTATTTAGTCAAAAACTGTATGTGACGTATGGGGGAGAAATCATCTATGCACGCTTTCTTGAGTTTCAGAATCACTTCCCAACAATTTAACTATTAATAGTTGAAAAATAATAATAATAATAATAATAATAATAATAATTATAAAATAATAATAATAATAATAATAATAATAATAATAATAATAATAATAATAATAATAAATAATAAAAACAAATTTAAAAGCGAGAAATTAACATTTCAAAACTAGATATTTTCGTTGCCAAATTATAGAAAACTTATTTTTAACGGTAAAGGAACGAACAGATTTGATTTTTCTGTATTTTAACAAAATAGAAACTCACCCTAAGCTCTAATACCACTACAAGCAAAAGGAAAGTTCAACAAAACGTGCGCATAGTGAAGCTACATTACGTCCAGAAGCAAATCAAGGGGCCATCTCGGCATTTGCTCAATGAATCAGGGAAACTGGACAAAAACCCGATCGAGATGGGGGTCATTGAAAAATTATATATTAATTATATATTACACATTAATTTAATAGTTATACATTTAAAACATACATACTAAGGAAGCAAAGAAAAATAATGTAAAGTAAAACGCGAAACTACAAGTAGTCAGCCCCAATTCTTCAGTGGTCCAAGAGTATCGATTTCGGCGATTATTTTATCTTATCGTTAATCTTAATAAAAAATTTACAAATTATCTTTAATATCGTGCAAATATGCTTGTATTTTTATTAAATAATGTATAAACTATTCAGATATAGATATTTTTATATTTAATTTAGGGGGTTACACTAACATAAGCTTCGCCACTGACTAGGGCGGATTTTACTCTTCTCCTCTCGTCACCACGGTGACATTATGGCATGGTTTTTGGCATCTTTCTATGTCGTGCCGCTACGTGTCGTATGATCGCGACCGTATTAAGCAGTGCTGCAGACAAAGCACCTCTAGCGGTACGACCGAGAAAGACACGAAAACCGTGCCATAATGCCACCGTGGTGACGGACCTTGAGAGGCAGAGTTATAAAATATATAGGGGGCGGATGAAATGTCATTTTTCTTTTCACTTTAGAAATATAATAATAGAAATTAATTTTATGTTATGACAAAAGGAAAGACCATTTTTATGTGGCATTTTTTTGCATTTTTCGTCGATTTCGACTAATAAGTCACATTTACCTTTTCCCGTAATTTTAATGCATTTTCCGCTGATTCGATTTTAATATCATTTTAATGGTACTTACGTCAAATAATATTTACGACATGCAACAAATGTTCTCAAAGAAGTGAGTAGCCTATTCGATTTCTTCGCTCATAAATTGTAATTTCAGCTGCTGTGAGTATGTAATCTAAGGTTCCTATGACGCCAATCAGCGCCTTTGTCGGTTCGGCCGTTTTCGCGATACTAAAGACAGAGATTTCTGGAAAGAACAGTCCAAACTAAAGTTTACAAGCAAGTTCACTTGAACGAATGGAAGAAGCATCGATTATATCAGTAACATCCAACAGCTTGAGTTGTTCTTCCGAACCGGTGAACATATTTACGTCGTTTTTCTTTGCTTTTAGATCGTTTTAAAACATTTAAAGAGCATTTTATTGATCATGTTTGGCGATGTTTTAGGTCAACAAAATCCGCCCCCTAGTGATAACAGACCACTGGGCGGGAAACAGCCGGCTCCCTGTGTCCTCGTCCTTCTCAAGTGTTGCAGTTTTACTTCCGAAGAATGTTAAAAATAGTGTTGATGTCTTTATAACTAATTATTTTAAAGCATGGATCGTTGTAAATATCTCCAAGACGACTTTCGCAGCAGTCGAGAATATATAAATAGTATTTATATACACATAACGAATTCAATACACAAGCAAACTATTTTTCAATCATTACTTCATGTTATTCTAAACGATATTTCTCCTTTATTTGTGGTAATATATATAAACATAAAAAGAAATAACAAATCTGTTACTTCACCAATTTAAATGGAGCTAGCGCTAAAGAGACGTATTATCTCATAAGCGTAGATGTCTGCCGTATTTTACACTTCTGTAGGTGTACTGTAAATGGACCAAATAAAATTTTTAAAAACTTAAAATTATCTCCAAATTTACATTATCTCTAAATATATTAATGCGGAAACGTAATTACTAATGTAAACACAGTGTAATAAAACGCATTTAAAAATCATGAAGAAATGTTATCCTTACTTCTTCTTCTAGTGCCTTTTCTCTCCCGCTGCGAATCATCAGGTTGGATCTGTCATTGGACCCCATTATAAACCAACAAAAGAACATATTTAGTATGTTGGGACATTAAAAATTGTAATTATATAATTATTTTGATGTTTCAATACTTAAATGATGAATCAGTAGGCTACCACAAAAGCAGTCTTCAGATATTCAAAATTGTTTAAGAAAACAACGAAACATTGAACCAATGAAAACAACGAACCTCTTTCTACAAAACTCAATAAATGTAATTATTCTTTTATCAGCAATGTATGAGTTATTTTATTAGGAGGAAATGAAAGTTTGCTCCGTAAATTGAAAAACCTAGGATATACTGTTTTGGCAAAGCAATTACACCTCATTGCACTGTTAAGGAAACGTGAAAGGTTGCTGTGTTATCGACTATTAAGGTCAAATTTGGCAACAAAAAACTTGAAAATGATTAATGACTTCGAAGAAACTTGCGTATTATCTCCAATTCCTCTTATTCGACACTTACCCCCTGTGGCTCATCGATCCAAGTCTCGCAATGAGCCAAATCAGGGGTTCTTATTAAAAATAGCATTTATATTCATAGAAACGGGGTATCTGGGAAACAAGTGTAAGGGTAAACACTTCCAGCAACTGTGTGATTGTGGTGAGTACGCAATTTACGTTTTCATTCGTTACAAGCTGCAGCTCTTGCTACCAACATAATTTCTTTTGCTAGCACTCTCAGTAACAGAGGGGCTTTCCTGGCGCACTGTATTACACACGCTGAACAACAGGTAACATGGTCTCAGGCGCTTGCTGTAAATGTTTGCTATATGACCGAACCAACTTTTGTTCCAACCCGACATTCGCTTCTCTTTCAGCGGTGAATCGAAGCCCCCCCCTCACACCCACACACAAATTTCAGACATTTCTTGTAATTTTACGCAATTTATTCAAAATAATTACCCCGTATAGATCACATCCAAAGCGGTATTCACAATATGAATAATCTTCGGCGTGTTTTATGTCAAGTCATTAAAAACATTTTACTTCAAAACTATTTATGGAGGCTCCGAACTGACATTTCCCACACCTGAAATACTTTCTGAAGCCGCCCCTGTTTTTGTTCACATCTCCCCACTCAGGATGATGAAGATAGTTTTCAATCTTTGTTGCTCAGAAACTTTGAAAAGAAAAGAAAATAAGTGCACAGCAGCCCATACTTTCTCGCAGTCATTCAAAATTTGCAATTTTCGGAAATTCAGAAGTTCAACGAAAATGAGATCCGAGCCATTCTTTTAAGTGTCCCTTCTTCTAACCGTGGTAAAAAAAATTAAGAAAACAAACTGAAGCGGTTTTTGAGAAAAAAAAATTAAAATTGCCTATAATGCCCATAAAATTGTACGAAAACAACTTATATTTTCGAAACATTGAACACGAATTTATTTCAATATATCTAACAAGAACATAAGATATTAATGATATATTAAAGAAAAAATCTCTATCTTTAATAGAGACCACCCAAATACAATTTTCGAAAAATTAGTGAAGTCAACGAATATGTGATCCGCACCATTCTCTTAAGCGTCCTTTACCCTAGCCAAGGACAAAGTTAAACTAAAACATTTGGAGCCATTTTTGAGCAAATTTTGAAAATGTTTATGAAGCTGCATGTAAAGTACCCTCAAAAATTCCCGATTAAAATATCCTTTTGAAATTCCCAAAGCCAGAATTCGTTCCGATCTATCACGGAATATCAATTTTGGAGAAAATCCGCTGGACGGTTTAGGCGCTAGCGTTGACTACAGACTGACGGACGTTTTACCGTAAATTGATTTTTCGGTATAAAGGATCTCACAAAACATTGATTCTGGTAACACGTGTTAGAGGAAGTAATCCAGTCTTTTGTTAGCAGTGCCCGGCAAAAAGTTTTTCTGCCGAAAATTCCACGTTTTCCGGCGCATGATTACATAACTTTCTATTCTTACGAAGTAAATGCGAGAAAGTACACTAGTGATGCAACAGAATGGCACAGACTCTCTCGTACTAGTTAAATTACTACTTTTTTGGTCCGGGTCTAGATTTTCGGTTATGCTCCATCCTCTTCTTATCTGCTATCTATCGCCACGAAAACATCACTTTTTCACATTTTCTCAATTTTCCGATTTCTTAATGGCAGGAATGAAAAATTACTTTAAGAATACAATAGAAGAGCAAAACCTCGTCCTATATGGAAATTTTTGTTGAAAAATTTGGAGCCGTTTTAACCAAAATGGCGTTTAAGTGTCACTGTGAATGCAAAATTTAAAGCTTTTTTCAAAGAAAACTATTGAGTTTTCGAAAAAATTTATTAGACGTTAGTTAATGCGTTTCTACTCCCAAATGCTAAAATGTATACAAATTGCTGTAAATCTGCGTATTAAAGTCATGAGAAATGTTTCAAAAAAATCCTACGTACGGTTTAGGCGCTAGTAGTGTTTACAGACGGATGGACGAACATTTTGAAAAACCACTTTTTCGGTATCAGGAGACCTCAAAACGTGTATTTTTGACAAAATTTTGAAAATGTCCATGGGGTTACATGTAAAATACCCCTAAAGCTTAAAGAAGAATGTTTTTTAAAATCGCAAAGCTTCGAGGCGAGTCAGATCGAGCGGGGAACATCCCTTCTGGAAAATATCCTAAGTATGGTTTAGGCGCTAGCGATTTTCAGAGACGGGCAGATAAACGAACGGACGTTTTGAAAAGAAATACTTTATATACGTTTATTACTCCGTATGTACGTACGTATATGAGAAAACCTAAACAAGTCAGAAAAATACATGCGTTTGATACTCCCGGAGTTAGCAGAGGATCTGGAAAGTCAAAATCATGGGGTTTTAACTCGTGCCTCGGTATATCAATAAGCACAAGAGTCTTTATTACACCTTTCCAGGTAACCCTCATTTTTCAGTACCTGGCACATGGACTATAAAAGGTATCATGCACATTTACAATACATAACAGGAACGGATCTCTGGACGTCCCAATCACCAATACGCACGAGCCGTAAGACTTTGCCGCATACGGAGCAATATTTTTATTTTGACTGAGTAATAATACGGTCAGTGCTTTTAAAAATATTTGCACAAAAAATCAGTAACGAAACATGTTTGAAAACACCTCGGTTAAAGCTTTTATAGATGTCAGAAAGTTAATATTCAAAATTTATACACTGATACTGTCGTATCACGCCTTTACGTTGAAGAAATAACCGATATAATAACATACGATTTTTTAAGAACTTGAAGTCGATAGAATAATGAAATAGCTGATGAAAAATGATGATTAAAAGGTACACTATATGAAGTGTAATTTGATTTAATTTTACTACTCGCTGAGATCTCTAAAAAACACTGAAATTTCTTAATCTACTGTCAACCGCAAAGCCGCGCTATCGACGCAAGCTGTACCGTGTGGACCGGGTTTCCCGCCGCTTCCGTCCTGCCGCGGGCGCACCCACCTCCCTGGCCGACCCAGCGCGTCCCGCAGCGGCTCCTCACACATCGCGATGCGTGTGCGTGCGAGGGCCATGGCCGCGTGCGTGGCGGCGCTGTGCGTGGCGGCGGCCGCCGTCCCACAGTCCACCAAGAGCGCCCAGCGGCCGCCCCCGATGCCCGCACCGCAGGCGCAGCCGCCCGACTCGGGCAAGGCGTGCTCCTGCGCCGACCGCGCGCTAAACTGCTCCAGCCGCGAACGCAGCGCGCTCTCCCCCAGCGACCGGTGCAGCGGCCAAACCACCGCCGTCGACCTGTCCAACAACCGCTTCACGGCGCTGCCCGCCTCCTGGAGCTCGCACGTCGTCAGCGTGAACGTGTCTCGCAACCAGCTCAACGCGCTCCCGCGCGCGCCGCCGCTCAACGCCAACACGCACACGCTCGACCTCTCCTTCAACCAGATCGGCCACTCGAGCGACGAGCTGCACTCGCTCTCCGCGCTCGAGACGCTCGTTCTGAAAGGCAACCGCCTGACGTCGCTAGGCTTCCTGCCGTCGCCCTGCAACCTGCGCCGCCTCGACGCCAGCGCCAACAGGCTGCGCAACCTGGAAGGCCCGCTTGGCGTCTGCCAGAAGCTGGACGTCCTCGAGCTGTCGGGCAACCAGCTCGAGTCGCTCCCGCGCGGCGCGCTCGCGGGCCTCCGCAAGCTGAAGCGGCTCTCGCTGGCGTCCGCGGGGCTCTCGAGCGTCGGGCAAGGCGCCTTCGACGGCCTCAAAGAGCTCGAGATCCTCACCGTTTCGCGCAACCGGCTCACCACACTGCCTTCGCTCGTTTTCTCACAGCTCCAGCAGCTGGAGCAGCTTCATTTGGACAACAACCGCCTGTCTTCTCTCCCGGCCGACGTCTTCAACGGGTTAAAAGAAGTTGAAGTCATTGACTTAAACAGAAATAATCTCACTTCCTTACCACAAGGCATCTTCGCTCAATTAAACGAACTAAAGCGTTTGAATCTACGTGAAAATCGCCTTAGAAACCTTCCCCGCGGTTTATTCTCTAGTCTCCAGGATCTCCAAACCATCCATTTGGAGGCCAATCTTTTGGAAAGTCTTCCTTCGCAACTATTTTCCGGTCTCCGCTCTTTGGAGTACATCTTCCTGAGCGGAAACAAACTCTCAACCGTTCCCAACGATCTTCTGGCTGGCTTGAGATCCTTGCATACGCTGGCTCTGGGCGGCAACCGGCTCGCAAGCATCCCGGCCGGGCTGTTCCGCCACGTCCAGGCCCTCTGGTTCTTGGACTTGTCGCTGAACCTCCTCAAGTCGCTGAGCGGCAGCGACCTGAGCGATCTGGAGAGCCTCCAGCGGCTCGACCTGGTGGGCAACCAGCTGAGCGCGCTGCCGGTGTACGACGCGTCGTGGCCGCTGGTGGCGTTGGCCGGGTTCCAAGCCAACAACATCACGGCGCTGAGCGAGGCGGCCGCGCGCAGCTGGTTGGGCGAGGGCGAGTACTGGCGGCGCGTGCGGCTCGGCGGGAGCCAATCGCTGCGCTCGCCCGCGATCTCGCTCGCGTCGCTGCGTTGGGCGCTGGACGACCGGGACGTGCGGACGGTGGTCGCGTCGGGCAGCTGCCAGTGCGGCGGCCTCAAGCGGGGCGACACGGAGATCTCCTTCTGCACCTCGGCCCCTTGCCCCGGCCAGGTCGCCAACTGGGTGGAGGCCGTGCGCGCCTCTCGCCCCCAGCCCCACCTGCCCAACCGGCCCGGCATCAAGGGCTGAGCCAGCCCCACCCACCTCTGCTTGACTTACATAAGCCGCCAAAAAGTATCTTCCTTTGTATTCTTATGGCTTTGCAATAAAATGCTTTTATTATCTCTTTCCTTTTTATTTCCCTTTCCTTCCGATTTAGCTGCGATGAGAAATTGTTGTTTTTTACCACTACGTTGATTACAACCGCCTTAAAATTCCTATATGCTTAAACTCAACTTGCAACATGTATTACGTCTCATTTTTTACTTTTTTGATTAGAAACCAACGAAATAACTATGAAGCACACAGTAAAATTTTAAAATGCGCAATTCTGAGCTAATTTTTTTACCAAAACGTTAATAGTTTTCGAAAAACCTTCATTCAGACATCATACTTTTAAATATATATTTTTTTAATATTGCCCTTCACTCAAAATTACACAAAAACTTCTTTATGTACAAAAAACATACATGGCATTAATTATAGTAATTAACAAAATGAGTGGATAAAAAGTATAATTGCAAGAGTGGTATGTTCAATAAAACGAGCGACGATTGGAGCGAGATTTCTTATATACCTCTAGTGCATTTATATATAAATCCATTTATCGACCTGTTACGCACAATATTTTTTAGTTTTCATTTACGAATAAATTAAATTTTGATAAACTTAAGCACATCTTTACCTTTCGAAAAAGTATATTTGATGACGTCATATTACTTCTGAAAAATACCTACTTTAGAAGGCCTTGCATTGTGTACTTATGATCCCCATAATGATTTAGAGGATAAAGAAATGTTTGCAAATGGAAGATATTGAACTATTCCGGACGAAATAAGAAGATGACAATGCCATTAAAGCATGACTTTCCACAAAAAGTAAAGAAAGGTATGGAAGAAAATACGAAAACGAGTCACTTCTGACTCAATTGTTGCTGACGAACTTTTTACGAGAGGGAAATACAAACGATGTTTATACATTGTAATAGGCTAAGACTAAATTATTAATATGTAAAACATTTAATTTATTCCTGTCAATATTAAATACTGTTCCATTAGTCAGCCAGTGTGAAATCAACGTTTACTTCAACAGTTTTGTTTTCTTCATTCATTGTAAATATGTAGTTCATATTGGTAAGTCGTCTGTGATGTACATTTTTACTCGTGTATATATATATATATATATATATATATATATATATATATATGTATGTATATATATATATGTATGTATATATATATATATATATATATATATATATATATATATATATATATATACAATGAATATATATATATATATATATATATATATATATATATATATATATATATATCATACGTAGGATTCAATATGGATATTCCCCGGTCTATCTGTCTCGATTCGAAGCTTTGCGTTTTTGAAAACAATTCTTTAAAATCTGGGGGTACTATACATGAAGTCCTTGCGATATTTTCAAAATTTCCTCAAAAATGGGTCAAATATTTTTTTTAATTTCTTGTAAGAATAGTGTAAAAAATAAAGATTGACATTTTTTCGACGTCTTATTACAACTACAAAGTTGAAGAGAGTTTTTTCCTTCAAAAGAAATTTGTTGGCCATAATTAGTTCTTTCATTAAGGTCAAGAGTATTTATGTTTTTGAAACCTTTAGTAGTTTTCGCGCAATATGTGCAATTTTAAAAAATAACAAAAACAAGATTTTTTTCAAAAACGGCTCCAAAATGTTTTTTTAAACTTTGGTAGAGATAGTGCCAAATGTACAGTACAAGATGACAAACGCCATTTTCTCTATGTTTTTGTTTTTCAAAAAATATAAAAATGTATTTTTTTGGCTTGTCTCCCGTCGTCAATATTTACATTAGCGGCGATTTGCTCACATTATTACATTTATGAGAAAATGAGGAACAACTAATCAAAATGCATATCGTCCAATGGAGCAAAAAAATTAAGTTTGATCTGAAATTGTGCAGTTTTTAAAATGCTCTAGAAGCTCCTTCTTTCAGATTTCTTCAAAACACATTTAATTTAATGCGTTTTGAAGAAATTTGAAAGGAGGAACGTATAGAACATATTAAAAACTACACAAATTTGTATTGTAATATTCCATGATTCCCCCAAGAATAAGGCACAAGTCAAAGAATAAATAGAAAATGCATAACATTAACATGAACTGTAAAAACAGATGAAGGCGATGTCGCGTAGCGATAGTTTTGAGAAGTAAACGGAAAACGCGACAAATTCACAATTGGGACAAGATAGGGCAGTAGCGTTCGTGTAGCGAAGTCGTTTGCAAGTTATTTGAAGGAAATCGCATCACGCGTTCGAAAGATATGAAAATGTTTGTATAGTATAAATTCCAGCTTGTAAACAGACATGATAGCCATTGTTGTGCTTTAAGGTTCAGTAAATCAAAAGGTGTTTGTGGCGAAAATTAAGAGAACGCGTGAAGCAATACAAACAAAACTTTAAGAACCAATAGAATAAATCATTTAGAAAATTATGGTAACAGTCGCAACGTTGGGAAACTTCGAGGGGCTACGCCAGAACAGAAAATGTGAATTAAATTAAATGATGTAATATTTTGTAGGAGAAGCGACAGCGATCGTGTGATGTTAAAAGAAAAAAAGAGCTGACGATCCGGACACAACAATGACGAGGGGAGCGCGGTCGAAGTAGCTTGAATACGGACGCATGTTGAAACGCTCCGCAAAAATTTTTATTTTTAATAGAAAATTGCGTTCAGTTTGTGAATAGAGTGAAATATATCGTGTTTAGTAACTGTCGAGTTAATGGAAAGATAAAACGTGGAAGAGATATTTATATATTTCACGAAAACAGTGTTCGCGGAACACTGTCGCCATATTGTCGGTCGCAGTTAACAAAAACTAGTATAATAATTAGTGAGTAGTTTTAATCAGGGATATTCTTCATTTAAAGTAAATTTGTCGTTAACAAACGTGTGTGGAAATGGATGGATGCTGTGGGGAGATGAATTAATGGATGCTGCGTGTATACTACGGAGGTGACATGGAACAATGGCGTTACGCGGATGGCCGATTTCTACGAAAGGAAAGTGCAATAACTTTGCGTAATTTAATAGTTCAGATAAATGGGAAGAAAGAACAGACTAGGTTTTAATGTACAAGAGCAAGTTTTTGTGGAAATAACAATAGGCTATATTCAGACAGAATAGGGGATGCGCATTCAAGTGTGAATGATTTGTTTTGTTTTTTGTCGATTGTGTAAATAGTAAGTGTGAATGTGATTTTATGTATTTCAGGTATTGTGTTTTGTTGTTTATTGTGTTGCATTTGTGTATGTTTTTGTTGTTATGTCTCCAGCGGAGTGTGGAGAGAGTGAAAACCAGAAAAGAATAAATAATGCCGGACGTACTTGGTTCGACAGTAAGCCATATGATATGATTTCGTGATTTTGTATTAAACAGTGACTTACGCCCAAGTGTCCAAGTATCTTGTTAGGCTCCTGTACAGGCCAACCACAGCCTCACGCCCAGTAGTTTTATAACATTGAAGGAGTAGCTAAGTAACGGGCACAGTTTTAGATAAAGGAAGCAAAAGCTAGCAGGGCATAAATTTGTATAGATTTTATATAGATTAGAGAGATTCAAGGTATAGTCGTTTTATTACATATTGTCGCCGCAACGTGGTGCGGTTACATACAGATTTGGGATAAGTAGGCAAGACGTTCCATTACAGTATCAAAATAAACTTTTCCCACCAGTGAACAATTGCGTTTTGATTAGTTGCTCGTCAAATGTGTTTTAAACGATTTCTTGTAAAGTTTCTCGAAAACTCAAAAACGTTCTGTGAAAACGAGCCCAAAATTCCGCATTTTCAGAAACGCTCAAATGCCATTTTCTCAAAACGGCTTCAAATTTTTTCTTCAGACTTTTCCTTTTAATAGTGCTAAATGCACAGTTCAAGATGCCTTAAAAGCCATTTGCTGTTTTTTTTTTTTGTTTTTTCAAAAATTACACAAATGTAATTTTTTGAAATATCTCCCATGTTTTTAATACATATGCTCATTTCCAGCTTTGTATACATTATTGCATTTGTGAGTGGAAGTGCTCCAAAAGACGTCCAATTTTAAAGTTTTTCGAAGACACTGTTTTCTGTTAATAAGAGCTTCAAATTCCGCATTTAGAATAACGCTTAAACGCCATTTTCGTAACAACGGTTCCAAATTTTTCAACGAAAATTTCTATACAGGACGAGATTTTACTCTATTATATTCTCAAAGTAATATTTCGGTTCTGCCATTAGGAAACCGAAAAATTGAGCAAATGTGAAAAAAGATGTTTGTGCGACGATGGATGGTAGCTGGCAAGAGGATGGGACACGACCGGAAAGCCTCAGCCAAAGACATTAGAAAATTAACTAGTATGAGAAAGTTAGTAGCACCACTAGTTTTCAAACGTATTCGTTTTAGAAATAAGATTTTTCGTAAAAGGCGCCGCCCATCAATTACTTAAAGCAAAGCGACATTTTGAATACCCTCTCCCCCTACAACGCGCGCTTGACCCCCCTCCCAGTTACAAAGAGTAACAAGTGGTGCTATAGAATGGCACAGACTTTCTCGTATTAATTTTCTATTTTCTTTGGTCTGGTCTAGCTATTCGGCTTGTTACATACTCTTGCCAGCTACCATCTATCGCCGGCCAAATTACTTTTTAAAAACATTTTGTCACTTTCTCGGTTTTCTAATAGTATAAATGACGTATTACTTTAAGAATATTAAAGAAGGGTGTAACCATGCCCTAAACGACAATTTTGATTAAAAAATTTGGAGCCATTTTTAAGAAAATGTTGTTTAGGTATTACTGTAAATGCGAAATTTGTAACTCTTTTGCACCGAAAATTTTTGCGTTTGTGAAAAACTTCATTTGAAGAACATTAACTCACAAAAGCAACAGTGTTTACTAGGGAATGGATTTCCATGTAATTGCATGTTTTTACAGGAACTAGATACCTGCATTCAATAATTTTTTTGAGTTTACAAGACATTCTGAATGAATTGGATCTATTTTTATTTTACATATTTACCTATTAGTATATATAAATTTCGTTACGTATCAATTCATTTTTATGTCGAAAAGGAACATTTCAGATGCGCGTTTGCAATATACGTTACATTTTTCTTTCAAATCAAATGAAATGCCGCTGCACTTCTATGACCACCGTATCTTCACCATGAATTGGCAAACTTACCCCACCCCCCGCTTACTGCGTACTCGGAGTCAAACATGAGTGGATTTTTGTGAACAAAAGTAATTTCAATCGCATACTTGCTCATTCCTTAATTGATCGAAAAGTAACAAATATATTTTTCAGAAAATTGTCATCCCGCGTTGTTCGAGTTCGTTTTTTTTGTGTGTGTGTGTGGGGGGGAGTGAGTGAATTCCCCTTAACCCCGAAATACTTCACTGGCATTCCTGTGTGTGGTGACGTCTAGTGGACAATTATTTCTGTAGAGGTAAAACCTACCTTTCAGCCATTCCGAATCCTTGTTAAGAATGATCGGCGACCAATGCTCAGAAAATGCTTATAGAAAACAATTATAAACACAATAATGAATTTTATTTTACATATTTCGTATTTTTTCTTACATGTTTTGAAAAAAATAAGTACATATGTATGTACATATTTTGCGTTTATTACAATAAATTCAATTCCCTAATGTTTACGACTTGCAGGAAAGGTGCATATTAACGGCGTGAAAGATATGAAAAAAAATAAAATTTGTATAATTTTTTAAAAAAAACGAAATAATGCCCCAAAATGAACTAGTATGTCACATACAAAAGAGCAACTATCACTATCCGCTGGGAAAGTTTGAAGATAAAATTTGGAGCCATGTTTTTGAAAACGGCATTTGGGCGTTTCTGAAAATGCGGAACTTGGAGCTCATGTTCACAGAAAACTGTTGACTTTACGAGAAACTTTATCTGACATTACTTCGACCGCATACACTCGTTAATACAATAATGTTAACAAATTGCCACTAATGTAGGACTGCTTCCTTGCGTGACTGACGTGCTCGGACTGTGCTCCAATATTTTACTAATTTTGACTACTTTCTTACATCTTTCAGGTACCTTTTGTTTTTAAATTGTTTTCTTTACTTGTTTACTTGTTACAGGAACGCTGAAAGAGATTTATATTGTCCGAAGCAGTGGAAAAGAAGTAAATAGTTATTTGTTTAAAAGACAGCGTAACGGACAAACGTGCATTTTAACGAGTTCAAAGACTTTAAATACATATTTGGTGTACAAATAAATTTAGTTTTGCGTAAAGGGTTAAACAACTAGTGAAAGTGTTGTGATAATTGTGAAAAACATCAAAATTCAAAGTTTCGCATATATTAGTAACGGAAAATTTTGAACCTTGTGATTTCAAAAGAATATCAAAGTGGTGAATTTTTGTGGCCTTAAAAGAGGTAAAGTATAGTTATCTAATTGTATTTATTAGTTTGCAGCTTAGATCTATTAACGGAAACACACTCAACTCTACTCACAATTAACCAATAACATTTAAATACTAATTAGAATCACATTTCTTTTTTTTTTTTAAATAAATACGTAACTTAAATTAAATAATTTAATACACGTAAATTAAATAGATAATTTAGGAAACATTTTTGACACATAATCTGATTTCTCATCTAATTATTTATTCTCATATTTGCCACGCATTTGATACGCATTCGTGACATGGCTACTATTCGCTATACACTTTCTACTCTGTACACTCTCAAAGCCGACCTTCTGAAAGCCTTCACACACGTAAACAAAAATTTAGATGAACATATCCGAAGGCTCGAAGAGGTCGTTCAAAACTCAGACGGTTGGACAACAATAGGCAACACCGCAGAAACTTTCAACCGTCCATCCGCGAAAGCAAAAACACAATCATCACAACCAATCATGACTCAAAACAGATTTGCTGTGTTAGATTATGACAATGATTTTCCATGCCTTCCCAATCCTCACTACCCCCTCCCATCATCGACACGTCCACCCACAAACCGACGCAAACAGGCTAGCAAGCGCAAAGAAACAAAGACACGTAGAGTTGCGCAACCTGGCCCACAAGTGAACAAGGACATTCCTACTGAGCCCACGAAAAAGGTACTAATTTTAGCAGATAGCCATGGGCGACAAATCTCCTCCCTGCTCAGTGGGAAACTCCCATCCAATTTCTCTGTCATGTGTGTGTTTAAACCTAACGGGAGGTTTGCCGACGTGATCAGTGAATTGGACACCCACACAAAAACTCTCACCAAACGGGATACAGTCATCATCATAGGAGGGCAGAATGACATCAATTTGGGTGGTCACTTTACACCTGAGCAACATGTTGACAAACTACAACGTGCCGCCCAAAACACGAACATTGTAATCTCGACTCTGCCCTTCTGGTACAACAAACCAACACTGTGCAAAGAAATTAGACACGCAAACAACAAATTAAAACTGCATCTGAGAGGCACACATGTTAAATTATTTGAGCTTAACTTTCTCTCAGAAAAACACTTCACCCGGCATGGTCTTCACTTGAACCTTGTCGGAAAACATGCACTCGGTAGCGAACTTGCCAAACACATCCTTACACCTCAGCAGTATCCTATCCAAGATTCATCCCCACCTACATCTCCTAGTTCTCTTCCATCCTCCGGAACCCCTTTGGACCCAATTACCTTATCCCCTGAACCTAATCCTTGTACTACCTCTCCCATTATTCATTCCCCTACATCTGTAACCCCTCCTTCCTCACCTCCTAACACTGCTGGGACACGATACTTCCTTCGACCACGCACTCGAGGTAAAAATGAGATAAATAATTAGCAATTACAGTCAGATGCAGCAGAAAAGCATTCGTGTAGGTACATTCAAAAGATTCAAATAATGCATCATAATGTGCAATCTCTTTCAAATAAAATTGAATTTATCGAAGCAGCATTAGAGCGTGATCTCAGTCAAATAGATGTTCTTTGCTTTACAGAACATTGGTTATCTCATAATGATCTAAACACACTCCAAATTCCTAGTTTTTACCTTGCAGGATCTTATTGTAGAGCAAGGGAATCAAATAAAGGCCCTGCTTACGGAGGTTCGTGTATTTATGTAAGAAATAATATTGATTCTACCTTCTTGTCAGAATTCAATTTATATGCAGTTGAAAAAGTTTTTGAAATAACAGTTGTACATCTTACTACGCTCAAAATTATTTTACTTTGCATCTACAGACCTCCAACAAAGCAAGCTTTAGATTATTTCAATTTCGTAGAAAATCTAGAGATAACTCTGAACAAAATTAGTAATCTCTCTTTTAAATCCATTGTTGTATGTGGAGATTTCAATATTGATTTTCTGAGCGAATCCCACGAAAAAGAGCAGTTTCTCAATTTAATTCATTCTTTTAATTTAGATATTACAGTGAACGTACCTACACGGAATACCCTCAAATCACAAACAGCAATAGATCAAATTATAATTAACAAAACCACAACTAGATATGAAATAATAACGAATAATCTAGGTTACAGTGACCACGATGCACAAATTCTTACAATTACTAATAACATGAATACTGACACAATAAATAAAACACGCATGTGCAGAGCATTTACTACAGTTAACATAAAGTTATTTACGGACTACTTGCTGAAAGAATCATGGGAGGCAGTTTATAACGCTATTGACACAAATGAAAAATATAATTTATTTTTCTCAAAGCTTTCATTTCTTTTTAACGCATACTTTCCTATTAAAAAGAGAAAATTAAACATTTCACGAAAAAGTAATACTTGGATCACAAAAGGAATTAGAACATCGTGTAAAAATAAACGTACTCTACTTTATTTCTAAACGTCATGACGTATCTCAAGATTTCCTTATCTACTTTAAAAAATACAAAACATTGTTACGAAAAGTCATAAGGCAGGCTAAAATCATGAAAAACGATCAGGATATTTTGAACTCAAATAATAAAACAAAAGCAATGTGGAATATAATAAAAATACTACCAAATCAACTAGAAAACCCGTAGAGAATGTTGTTTTAAAATATAACGATATAAATGTGAACGATCCGGCAACAGTGGCTAATCTCTTTAACCAATACTTTTCGAGAATTGCTGCCGATCTCACTAAGGGTCTTCAGCCACAAAATTCAAAACCAGACAGTTCACCCAAAATTTTAGACACAATGTTCGTTTCCGAAACTTCTTCCTATGAAATTCTCAAAATAATCGGTAAACTAAAAAATAAATATTCGTCCGGTTTAGATGAATTCCCAGATTCTTTGTTAAAGACTTGTGCGTATGCCATTATACACCCGTTAACTCACATATTTAATGCATCTTTATGCACTGGAACGTTTCCAGATATTTTCAAAACAGCTAAAATTAAGCCGCTTTTCAAAAAAGGCAACAAAAATGAAATTCAAAATTATCGGCCCATTTCTCTTCTATCAGTTTTTTCAAAAATATTAGAGAGACTTTTTTACGTACGAATGGAAACCTTTCTCACTAAACACGACGCGCTTTCAGATTGCCAACATGGATTTAGAAAATCAAAATCAACGGAAACAGCTATATTTTCTTTTCTTAAAGATGTCGCCTCATCATTGGATCAAAACGAGGCACCTATTGGATTATTTTTAGATCTCTCAAAAGCTTTTGACGTCATTGATCATGACATTTTACTTTCCAAATTACCTTCATATGGAATTCGTGGTATTGCTCTAGATTGGTTATGTTCGTACCTTAAACAACGATCTCAGAGAGTTGAAATACCTTACTGGAATGATGGAACATTACGTACGCACCTTTCTCACTCTTTGCCCATTCCATGTGGAGTTCCTCAAGGATCGATTTTAGGCCCTATTCTGTTCCTACTTTACGTAAACGATATGCCCTCGGCGATTCGAAACGGAAGAACGGTTCTCTTTGCGGATGATACGAACATCCTTTGCAATAAAGAAACCGTAAATAGTACAATATCAGATGTTTCAAATTGGTTCCGAAATAACAAATTAATAGTAAACGAAAAGAAAACGGTTTTAATGCAGTTTTCCATTTCAAATAAACAATTCTGTGCTCCATTGAAAATGAACAGTGTACCATTGACTGATGTTAAGGCAACAAAATTTTTAGGTCTCTCAATTCAGTCAAACCTTAAATGGAACGTCCATTTAAATGAATTGAACACAAAATTAAGTTCATTATGCTACGCGTTCAGAATTCTTGCAAATTCAGTCAGCCTTCATTCTGCTCGTTGTGTATACTTCGCGAATGTTCATTCCCGCCTGAGATATGGCATAATATTCTGGGGAAATACATCTTATAGCTCCCAGACTTTTAGATTACAAAAACGAATTGTACGAATAATAACCAAATCCCACCCACGTGATTCATGTAAGCCTCTCTTCATTAATCTAGGAATTCTACCATTACCGTGTCTTTTTATTTACGAATCAGTGGTTTTTGTAAAAAATGACTTGCTTAAGGGCGGGAATATATTTTCAGAAAATGCCGAAGTCTATTACTATAACACTCGACGTAGAAATCATATTCATCAGGTGACAGTATCAACAGCTTATTACAAAAAATTCACATACAATACATGTACATTATTTTACAACACTTTGCCAGATGACATTAAACGATTAAATTCAATAGAAAAGTTTAAATCCCAAGTGAAATCGTTTCTGCTGCATAACTGTTTCTATACAATTAGAGACTATACTGAGCATCACAAGAAAAGTAACATTAATTTTAACAATGATACATAATGCATTATTTACCATTTGGACTGTATAAATGAGTATAAACAACCTGTAACAACTATTGTACAACAGCTTCCGGGTCAATGACCCCCATCTCGATCAGGTTTTTCGTCCAGTTTCCCTGATCCATTGAGCAAATGCTGAGATGGCCCCTTGTTTTGCTTCTGGACATAAATGTAACTTCATTTTCTGTGCACGTCTTCTAGAATTCAGTGGGAAATACAATTATTCAAATTATCGTGTCCATGTTGTCGCGGCAGGAAGTAATAAGAGCCAAAATTTATTGCTTATTTATGTTTGAAAATAGATTTTATTACATGGGAGTTTTTTTTGTTGTTTTTTTCTCCCTTTCAAAATTCAAAATTTATTGCTTATTTACCCTTGAAAATAGATTTTTTTTACATGGGAGTTTTTTTGTTTTTTTTCTCCCTTTCAAAATTCAAAATTTATTGCTTGTTTATCCTTGAAAATAGATTTTATTACATGGGAGTTTTTTTTCTCCCTTTCAAAAATTCAAAATTTAAGTAGTATATGACTTAGTGTAGGGATCACAGAATTTTGAAAATGTGCACACAATTCACTTTTCCCCATAGCACGTCATACGCAGTTTCTAACTGTTTTTTTTGACGTAAAATAAATAAATAAATAAATGTAAATATTATCGACGTGGAAGACAAGTTAAAAAAATATTTTTTTGTAATTTTTGAAGAAAAAAATAGAGCTATATGGCGTTTATATTATCTTATTGAGTGCATTTAGCACCATCCTTATCAAAAGTTTAAAGGAAAAATTTCGAGCCGTTTTCAAGAAAAAAAAATTGTTATTTTTTAAAATTGCACGACATACAATATTGCGCGAAAGCTACTAAATGTTTCTAAAAAATGTGCAGGACATTAATGAAGGAACTAATTATGTAGAACAAATTTCATTTGAACGAAAAATCTTCAATATTGTAGCTGTAGTAAGTCGCCGAAAATGCATACTTTTGCAATTTATGAAAATTCAGAGTTAACAGTGAAATACTGACCCTTGCCACTTTTTAAAGTTAATTTCAATCTATTTTTCCAAGAAATTTAAAGAAAAAATTGATACCATTCTTGGGAAAATTTTGAAAATATTGCGGGAGCTTCTTGTTAAGTACATTCAAAAAATGTTTTTCAAAATCGTAGTTTCGACTCAGGCCAGATCGACAGGGGTTTATTCAGTTTGGAAAACAATCTTACGGGTAGTTTAGGTTTAGTGATATTCACATACATTAGACAGACAGACCTTTTGAAAGAAAACACACACACACACACACACACTTTTCGGTGTTAGGGGACCCCAAAACGTGCATTTCTGTCGAAATCTCGAAATCGATTTTCCGCAGCATTACATAACTTTCTATATACTCCGTATATAGAAATGTACCGTACGTGTACGAGAAAGTGAAAAAGACTATTGTACTTATCGAAAAACTCCCGCGCGCCCTGCTGTTACAGCCCCGCGTTGCCAGGAAGTGCTGATCGCGCATCGCCGACAGAGCCCTAGCGACAACCTCATTTCATTATGCACAAATCACGTTTACATTTTAGGTGTGTAACACACTACTCATAATTTCATTAATCGCCAGAAAAAAAATGCAGAAGGAAATTTGCATCGTATTGACTATTCGTATACGCTTACGGTACCTTTCTATTCTGAGATCAATTTTATAACAGGATTTCCACGCGGGCACAATATAACTAAAATTGCACAATATTTGCATTCAGAACAAACAAGAATCAGAAATCCTAAGAGAAAAAACTAACAAGACAAGATTTGAAATTTCTCAAAGAAATGTGGACCTCAAAGCCTCCCGTGAACACAAAAAACTACAAGAAAACAAAAGGTTGCAAATCGCATCCATTGTTTGTTTGTAAATATTGTAGTATTTATTCCTGAACTTTACAGATTACATTCTCAAATTAATATTTACCATGAACTTCGTTTGCATTACGTGAAAGAAAAAATAATTTTATGCACCATCAAATGTTTGATGAATTTTACAAACTTATATTAATAATTTTAAATAAACAAGTGGTGCTACAGAATGGCATATACTTTCTCATACTAGTTAATTTTCTTTCTCTGGTCTGGGCTAGTATCTTTTTTGACTCGCCCTCTTCCAGCTGCCATCTATCACCGCCTATAGTACAGTTTTTCAGATTTGTTTAATTGTTTGGTCCTCTAATAGTGAGATTGATAAATGAATTTAAGAATATTGTAGAAGAGCAAAACGCCATCATATATGGAAATTTTCGTTGAATAATCTAGAGCACATTTTGCAAAAATATCGTTTAGGTGTTTCTGTAAATGCAAAATGCGAAGCTCTTTTTAACAGAAAGCTCTTGAGTTTTAGACAAACTTCACTGAAAATCATTTGAAGTACATTGACTCACAAATGCAATCATAGGCGGGATTCAGAAGGGGCAACTGCCCCCCAATGTTGGGACAATAAAAAAAAATATATATTTAGACATTTCGTTATTTTCCGATCTTCTAATTTATATTACAAAAGATTTACTTTTTTCTCTATTTTGAGAAGAAATTTAATAATAATTAAGCAAACAATAATTTTATTAAGTTAAGCTAATAACATACATTAATAAATTGGTGAAGTTTACTTCAGTATTATAAAATACACGGGATAATGTTCAGCATTACTGTGAATATCCTCTATCAATAAATCATCTTTCAATTATATTTTGCTTTTAAAACTATATACTTAGAAATTAAAGTTACATACCTAATATAATAAGTTATAACACTGAAATTAACTCTCAAAACGAAAGAGTATTTCCCATTTATTATTCCAGTATGATACATGGTACTCAAATTTCAAAATATAAAACAAAATTCAAGCAACTGCAATATAATTTTGTGACATACCAATATGTCACTGAATATGGTACAATATTTATTATAAATGACGTCAATTAAAGGGGATAAATTATGTGAATACGCTAGCATAGCACGCACGGTAAGCGAGCCGTCGTCAAGGTCAACATATTCATGCAGTGACAATCGCGGAGACGGCTAGTTAATTCTATATAGAATTCTGGGATTGGCCGAAAAAGCAGTGACAGTCGTGAAGATGGCTAGTTCGTTTTGCAAGAAATTTAGAGATTGGCTAGGTACGAAAGTACATCAAATGTTATCTGCAAATAAACAATCGAATTTATGAACCGAGCTTTGCAGGGCTGAAAGAATACGAGAGACATTCATTCTGACTGATGCCGTGCTCATGAACGGATCGTGCTCCAATTAATGTTAGGAGTTTTTTTTCTTTGGGGACTTGTAAGCATCTACTAGGGAATGGATATTGAGAGAACATCAAAAATTTGAACACTAAGTGTGACAGTGGAGCTTAAAATATTTCACGTGAACGAGTTGGAGGGACATTGAGGGCTTGGGCGAAGTTGTCAGTGATTGGACTGGAATGTTAGCAGCAAATAGTTTGTTGATCTGATGAACGGTGATTGAAGTGAGCTTCCGAGAAAAGAAGAGAGAAGATGGTGTCTGGACCTGAGGACGGCGGCGTCGGAGATGGATAAAGATGGCCGAAAAAGCGCGCGAAGACAAGGTTGGAACGGTCATGACAAACGTTTATTTCATATTGGGTAAAGTTATACAATACCAAAATTGTTTTAAATTGTTTAATAAATTTCCATGTTTTCGTGAAATGAATATATGATTTTTCATTGAGCCAATTCTAGCAATGAAGTAGCAAGATAGAAAGATATTTGCTTTTCAGGTTCCTCGACCGAGTTTGTTTGAATAAATCATTCAGATTATTTCAAAATGGCGCACCAACTGGGGCTGAATTTCTTTTAAATCAGTCAGATTATTTCAATATTATATTATATAGATTATTAAAAAGTAAATTGTTTAATACAAGCGTACTGGGTACCACTTTTTGTACATTTTTAATAAAATTAATATTAATTTTTTTTAAAAATACCCCCCAAATTTGCTTCACCCTTAATAAAAGATCCGAAATCACGCTTCTGAATGCAATAATTTATACAAACCACTAGTAATATAAATATTAACAGTGTGAGATATAAAAAATTGTGTGGTTTTGGAAAAACCAAACGAATACATCCAGTGACATTTATGTCAAGTTATTCACTCCATTTAGCACTACATGTTAAAAAAATTGGAAGAAAAAATGTTGAGACGTTATCGAAAAAAAGGTGTTTTGAGCTCAAAAACTACAATTAAAAAATAAAAAATGAATGATATTAATAAAAGATCTAATTGCTGAGAAAAAAATTAATTTGGAGCAATAATCTCTACCTTCAAAATTGTAGTTGTGGGAAGATGCCGGAAAAAAAAACTTGCACACAACAACAACTTTGGCAATTTCTGAAATTCTAGAGTTTACAGCTAAAATTGGACCTATGCCATCCTCACAAGTGTATTTCACACAAATCTTACAAGAAATTTAAAGAAAAAATTTGGAGCCATTTTTGAGAAAGTGTCCCATGAGCATCAGGTAAAGTACTCCCAAAATTTAAAGAATGTTTTTCAAAATTGCAGTGTTTCATGTTGGGACAGATCGACTGAGGAATATTCATTTTGGAAACAATTGTACGAATAGTTTACGTGCTAATAATATTCACATACAGGCTCATACCATATATACTCATTCACATACAGGCGTTTTGGAAGGAAAAAAGAAAAAAAAAAAAATAATCCCAGGTTAATAGTTGTGTTAACTGAAAATGCAGTGCTTGATTTATAAAATTTTAGGTCCAGGAATGCACCGTAACCTACTTATTAATTTAATAGAAATAATGATATATTTATAGTATAATTTAATAATTATTCCCGAGGTATTGGAACGCCGTTCCATCATGTTCTGCAAGAAATCAAGCCCTGGAAAAATGTATTTTCAAAGAATTTTATTGTAACTTCAATGTTCATATAATTATGACATTAAAATTTAATGTATTTAAATAAATCTTAAAAGAACTATATGTACACATGCACATAGCTGCAAAAAATTACCCTTCAATTAAGTTTTCTAATGATGATTTCTATTTCATAAACTTATTCAATTTATCAATCAACTTCTTAACCCATTAAGACCTAAGCATCTTCATTTGAGGACATCCATTTCTTTTTAATTTACCTTATATTTTCTTATTTTTTTCCTTTGTTCAGACTGTAAATATCATATCCTCAATTGAGACATATTTTCTGAACATACCAAATAAGGATGTTCATTTGGGTTTCAATGGGTTAAAATAAAATTACTTTCAAAAGAAATTAGCACGCAATAATATACCCCTTCTTAATTTTTTTTACATACAGAACTCAGAAAACATAAATGTCGATAGTTAGTGCCCAAGCCCCAGACCAAAAGGATAAAAAGCAATGACTGTCTGCAACGTTACGAGACAAAGGACAAATGGCACATTATCTGTCACATAATGCCAGATAATCTATGAATACTAGTATTTGTTTCAAAAACTAGTTTTTTGTTACAACCTCTAAAGGTTGCTTGATACTTCCAAGAGAACCATCTGCTTAATGTTTTAGTATCTTCCTAGAATTCTGGATTTGATCATTTCTTTCAAATGTAAAGAATTTTGTTCTTAGGTTAACCAAATGTAACTTTCAGAAATTAAAGTTAAATTACGATTTCTACCAATACTTTAACAGAGTTTCATGAGAAACATTCTTCTTTTAATGAACCCATACCAAATTAAAAAGAATCCATAATATATATAGGGTGATGTTAATTTAAAAAATTTCTTCAGAATCACCTCTAATATTTTTAATATCTCCACCAACTGCAAAACATCTTACAAAAGAGGCAACATATTTTATGAGCAAGATGTTTCTACCATACAAATACCCAATAGAGGCATAAACGAGACAAAGGGTGCCTGACACTTTTATTCAAACTCTTCAAAAGCATGACAACATTCAACACTATCAGGTCAATACTTTGCAAATATTTTATTCCAATAAAGAGCTAACGGTAAAATGGGGTTTCGTCGTTGTAGAGGCCCATCAAATACATTGAAACATGATCTTTGTAGTCTACTGAGATAAGATTCCACAGTCACAGCAGGCAGAAACACTACTGCTGCATTTTTGGGAATTTGTTTATTCATAGATTTTGCCTGAAACAAATTAAATTTTAGAGTACCACAAAATGAAGCATTTCTAGAAATGAAAATCAATAAAAAGAAACTAAGGAATAAAGTTATTATTTGTAGCAATAAGCTACTTCGTTCATGCAATTCAAGGAGCCTATCATTACGGAGTGACTGAATGGTTCTGACAAATCATATCACTTATACTACAATATAGAAGAAGATCTATGTTGAAGACAATTCAGGAAGCCAAAAGTGATCACAACTTAATAAGGAAATTCAAAAGTGTGTTCCCTAAAAAAAAGTTCAATGTCTACAGAAATAGATTGTTACATCAAAGAACTGTCAAAATGATATAAAATTATAATGAACTAAGGTTGGGATACTTCACTCCACTCTACTATCACTACACAATTGATTTTACCCCCAGTTCAATATTGAGCACTCCATGCATAAAGAAAAAGTACATTTCATACAGAAGCATACCTTCCTAAGATGTTGAATGGCAGCCTTTGCAACATAAAAAACTGTTTCATTCAAACCATCACTACTTTGCCCACGGAAGATCTGTTCATGGGAGACATCATTCTGAAGAAGAATATCTTGTGGAAGCGTAAGTATCTTTTGTTGTGCATTGTGAACTGTTCCACGAATCAAATTTGTGATGCCTTGAGCTTTCCCTAAATGACTAGCAACATGATCTGCATGAAGATTTTCTATTCCTGTAAAGAATAAAAGCTGAGAAAAGATGTGAAGTTAAAAAAAGGGGGGGAGCTCCTGCTTCAATATGAAAACAGAACTCAAGTCCTCACAAAATATAAGAATTTTATAGCAATAGCTACCACATTATACCTGCGGATTCTAAAAGGAGATAGAAAATTGATGAAACAGAATGTTCTGCATAATGTTCCATTGCAGCAAAGTTTGGAAATGTTCTTGACACAAGGTAGTTCTCTCGAATGGTTATTAAACGCTTCAAGTACCTCTTGGACAATTTATGGTTTTTAACTGCCTAGGTAAAAATACAGTAGAACAATCAATTTCTGTAAGATACCAGAAACAAAGAAGTTGAAAAATTAGGATGGCTGAAAACAGTTACATACACGATGTAGCTGAACAGCAACAGGATGCTTTGGCACTTCATCTCTATACAATTTCTCTATGGCTTCTTCCCAAAATTTAATTCTCATCTGGCCAATGCGTGTCTCACTCACACTGTCTTGCACTCTTGCCACTTCTATATTAAATGCTCTAACTGCAAAAGCAGAAGTCCGGATGTCTTTGGGAAGAAGTAACGTGCTTAAGAAATTTTCATAGTCATACTTTCTGTGAGAAGAAATACATTAATTATTTGTCTCTTCATTTATCATCAATGGTTTTAATTGAAAATAACATGTCAACCACAAAGCAGAGTAATACCTGACCAAATCCATGCAGTATTCTGCTGGGGAAGAATTAGCAGAGGTGCTGTAGTATACATGGCCACTTGATCTCACAAGCCTCAACATTGAAACACTGGGAAACTGAATGAGTTTCATTGAAGAAATTAAATTTTACTGTTCAAAACTTAAGGGTGAATAGTTTGTTCAGTGAACTCAAGATTATCTACTTCACTTTATTTAGTTACCACTTTGTGGTTGTTTACAATCAAGTCCGTAAACCTTTATGAACTGATGCAATATGTGGGGACAAAAATAAGAATTTGCTCAGTGTGACACAAACACCATTCGATTTGCCATGCACACCAATAAACTACAAGTGTGCATGGGCTCATATATGAGTGTCAAAACAGAACGGTCTTCCAAGTACGTCAATAACCTTTGCTTCGAAACACTACACTGAAAGCGAAACAGAACCTTTGTTCACGACTGGTTTCCGCTCTTTAATAAAAATATTTTCTTTTTTTAAATAAAACGAATGTACGCAACTTGAAACACTCAACTGCTGCATTATAATTATCGAAAAATAGGAGCAACAAACGCGTTTTCGACAAGTGAATTCATATATTAATAAAATCCAATATCCATTAATTATGATAGTTACTACGCAATTGTACCCAACTCGTCAACATTTTCCTCCCACCTCTATTCATACGGTCAGAATGTTTGGTTAGGATATTATAATTAAGATAATGCGTGACCACGTTTCTCATATTTTCACGTTAACAAATGAACGCTGAGAAGGCACTTGTTTGGCGGGAACACAAATTCCGTGGAGGTGTATGTCAGACATACTCTTTGTATGTCAGATAGCCAGTAGCTGCGAGCAGCAAGATGTTTCCCACCGATAGTAGCGTATACATGCTCGTGTACGGCGAACTTGTTAAGAACTGGTCTTGAACGTAGTCTTATCCAAATTTCCATAATAAGTCTATGCCACCATTCAGTTTTACCAATGTTCATGACAATTTCATCTGACACTCATTGGATTCAAGATTTGATAAATAACAAGATGCCAAATACAACAGAACTGTTTCACAGGCACCAGGAACCCATTTGTAATTTATGGAGGTTTCTACAATTTCTTAACTGGGTGTGTAGGCTGCTAATGCAATATTCAAATTATTCCACTACATCAAAACAAATTACACAACTACATGAAAATAACATGACGATTTTTGCTTTCCTCCACAAAATTTTGACACAAGAAGTTAATCACCTCCCCTTCCTTCTTTAAATGAACTTTTAATTTACTCTAAGAAAAACTTTCAATGTTGCTACTCCCAATAATTTCATGCAAATGAGCATTTATATTTCATTTCTTACATGTTTTTTAAATGATAAATATTTAATGTTTTAAATGGTTGGCTTGAGGATGAATTAGGTTTGAAATTCATGCTCAAGTGTAAATTCAAGTGAAGATTTTGGTTTCATCTCAAAAAACATGTGCATCCCTCCACTTGTCAATTACCCCAAACCTGTATTTTCCTTTTAACGACTCCCTTTAAAGATGTTACTTATTATTGCTAAAAATCTTAATTCCCTCCCCCAAAGTAAGAACCATTTTCCACTTTCTTACTCTCCTTAAATATATCACTTTCTACTAAATAGAAAAAAATGGAATCTAAACTTCCACTTTGAACTAGCTGACAGGCAAAAATTCGCAAGGAACTTATAGCACTTTAGGAAAACACGATGTATAAAATTAAATCTCAGAAATATGAATACTATTCATTGAATAGCATGTATAAAGGAAAATAAAACTTGAAATATGTCAAAAATTCCGTTCAATAGTTTCAGGAAGCAGTACTCATTGAAATTACTGTGAATTGGCCCATCACAATTACCTTCAAAATAAACATTGAAATATCAATATGCATTCAAGAAAAAATGCTTTTAGTATCGGTGACATGCTGCGTAATGTGCAAATCATTAAACCACGCTCACAATGATGTTGATATATGAAGGAATACTCTTCAATGTAAAAGCTAATTCAATAAGAAAATCTCCCACCATATCACAGGTTTCTTGCTTTTTATGAGGCAGATACAGTGAGGAAAAAAGGATGATTAAACATACAAATTATTTGATAAATTCATTTTCTCTATTGGAGATCATCAGGGATCAGGAAAAATTTCTTTTAAAACGCACCACCATCTCCAGATCATTAGCAGCTGATGTACTGATGCAATTAAAATGAAACCGACTCAGCCTGCTAATGGACAATGTTGATTTACTGAAAACCTGTAACTAATCTGTCTTTTTTTTTTCCTTTTTTTTTTTTACTAATAGGTGGATGACCTGAAAATCCTTCTCAGCAAACACTTAAGACAAACCATTTTCACAATAAATCAAATCCTCTAATTTGCACTTATGAATCACTCTCAAACATTCTTCAAATATCTTCCAATTATATAATGAGTTGTTTGCATAGGCAATAAAGAACATTTCTTCAATGACACCACAAGATTAAGTTTCTATTATTATTGTTGTTATATGTAGTCAGAATTGAATAATTTTATCTTATCTTCATTTACATAAAATGAAAAACTTGACTTACTGTCATGTTAAATGAATGTGATTAAATTTTTTTCTAATAAACCATTGATACTTGGGTGCGCTCTTGTGAAAGTTAAACGACAGAATTTTCATCAGAAGCTTATACAGAAGATGGCGTGCTTGACAATGTGGAACTTTCCAAGTATAATTTCCAAAACATTTTCTTCAACTCTCATTTACATTCAGCTATGTATTCAAACTGCAGCATACTATGAATACAACATACAAACATACAATCTAAAACATAAGTGCCAGTTAAACTATTTACAGAACTTGCAAACTGCATGAGAACTCCAATTGTACATATCTAGGCACAATAAGAGGGAATTCTGCACACCTCCTTGGATAAAATTATTAGAGAAAGGTAAAAAAAATACTAAATTTAGGAAATAAGGGAACGTTGTAATTTACATAATTAATTTTCACAAAACCAAGTGAACCAAAGTAAATACTGTTCAGTATGAGGATAAGAACTAAATTCACTTTAATACACGACCCAATATTTTTAAAAAAATTATTAGTTATGAAACAAGGACAGTACAAATTGTTTTGAGAAATTAAAAACAAACAAAAATAAATGAACCATAAATTACATTTTTCAAAATTAGTAAGAATTCAATACTCCTACACTGTACCTTACAAAGAAATCGTGTCCCTGAGTACTTCTTTACCCAACCTGGGGCCACTCATGATTTAGACCAAGACTGATGTCATACACGGAGACTGGACATCACATAAAGAAATAGATCTATTATGCCAACCACATATAATTTGCCAATATCAAATAAGAGGCTCAGTCTGTCAAAGAGGACTTCATTTAGATAACACTAAATATGTTTCTTCTACTCAGCATGTGCATAGATAAAAACTCAATACAACTGTTGATCTTTATGAGTATTGATTTACATCAAACAAAAAAACTTGTCCCCCTTTTATGCTGATACACAAGAAACCCCATCAAAGTTGCAGCTAGGACTGTGCTCTTAAAAAGCACACAACACACTGTTTTTAAAATAATCAGCAAACAAACAGAAATGTAACTATTATGGTCCAGATTTTTGTTCACTACATTTGCAAAAATTCACAGATTTTCACATTTTCGTCTTCATTCCACACAAAAATCTAGGCCATACTCTTAACAGGAAATCTGTACTTGTTAACTCTCCATAATGCAGACATACACATAAACCAAGAGATGTTTATAAATAGAACTAGAACTATTGGATACACACTCCATTCCAAATTTTGTCTTTGGCAATAATAAACTTTCATAAACAAATTAAATATGAGTGACTGGTAATGAAGTAGTAAAAAATTGCATTCACAATGTGGCAACAATCATTTGTGAAACACACAATGCCTATTCACAGATATTTGTTCCAAATGCAAACAATAGTTCTTGGGATAATAACACTCACTCATGCATTACGTATGTAGCTGTCTTAAGAGGAAGGAAAATCCATCACACATGTTAGAGAATAACATGAAAGTTGTAGCCATAATTTGCCTCATTCAAGATAATTCAAAACCCCTTTATATAAAACAAAGAGTATAATGCAAGGAATGAAATGCACAAATTTTGTATAATTTGTATATGCATTACCAACACATGTGCTTCTGACAAAAAGCAAATCAAATTTTTAAATGTGCAGCATTGTTTTGCTAGTTAAGAAAATAAGATCACTAAAAGTTTATAAAAAATACAGAAGAAACAAATGGTACATAAAAACTGAAAAGTAATGCTAGGAACTTTGGTTCATCTAATTACTATAAGCATTCCAAGTAAAAATTCCCAGGTGTTACTGGAAGGCAAAACATAAGCATCATATATTTCAAGGACTTAATCAAATATGGAAATTATACACCAGTATTAGTTTCAAACCCAATAAGCCAATTTACACACCTAAGCACACTCGACTGTTTTTTACGAAATTAAATACTTAGGCACAATATACAAGATGTAATCCCTACTCATTACTCTGCACAACACACAATATTTACATTCACTGCTATTACCAGTGTAATAAAATAACAGAATCTATAATGCTTTTGTAAGATTGTAACACTGTATCAGATGCTAAAGCCTTCGCATATACTCCTGAGTGATACATACAACCAAAACAAATTTAATTATTACAGAAGTAGTAAATTATGTAAGAGTAAATACCAATGTTTCCCAGCAACAATTTGGAAAGTTGCACAAGAAAAGAAAAATAACCATATTCAAGCTGGAGTGGCATACGTACTTATTAGTAGATGGTTTTCTTGAACAAAAACGCACATGAATATATCACACTCACACATCCTCCGTAAGGATATACATATTCCTTATTTTGCACTCATAAGCTCCACTGTAACATACACTAAAGTCCACTGATAGCACTTTTTTCACAAAAAAAAATATCAATAGTTAATGTTAAGCTTTATGAACTAAAATGTCAATGATCACTGTCTCCTTTCATTTCTTACACATGCATCTGAGCATTCAATGAGCTGGGAAGGTAATTGGGAACTTGGGAAAAAGTAATGGTTCACTAGCCACCTGTAAACTGAAACAGTCTCCATCATCTGCAACTTAACATCAACATTTTCAGGGTCAATATACTATATCACAGTCATAAATCCACCATTTCCCTCAAATTTGGTAGTGTGAATACAATAATGTACTTCAAGACATTCACACAAGAAGACACAGTATGAGGTTGCAGAACAATAAAAAAGGATAAAACACATGTCAAATTTAGTAATTTATTTAATAGGAATAATTTAAATATTTATAGGTAATAACTTTACTGCAACAGGTGTGTTTCAGTGAACCATCCCTCTGCCATTACAATAAATGGAAAGGGATGATAGGATGCTTGACTCCGATGATTCAAGGAGCACTTGGAAGTCCATATTATCCAGGCAATGAAGCTGGAACTTGAGACTCCAGAAGCATGCACTTCTTCAGAAGCTAAACACTGAAACATACAACAAACACAAACTTTCAGACCAGCAAAAATTAATGACTGAAGTATTAAAACAAATCAAGAACTTAAAAACTGAAAACAGTAATTTTTGAGAAATTGAAATCTTAAAAAAATCTTTCAAGTAATAACTATATGAAAATAAAATAAATGTGTTAAAAAAAAAATTAGGACCTGGAACACCAACATAACAATCACACTAAATTGTCTGCATTTCAATGGAATCTGTTACAACATATAGCTGATCAGAATATCATCTTTCTTTGTCATCTTGAATATTGGAACTTTGAGAAGGCTTTTATTCCTCCACATTACATGCAACATGCAGGGGAATACAGGAATACACATACACAATGGTTTTACAATTACAGTAAACCCTCATTAATCCAAATTCCAAAGAACAGAAATATCAGTTTGTGTTATACAAATTTGTGTTATCCAATTATTAAATGTCCGTATTATGAATTATATAAAACCCTAGCTGGGACTCAAGTTTTGTTCATGTTACGGCGAAATTCATGTTAAGCAAGTTCATGCAAACAAGGATTTACTGCATATTGATCCAATCTGTAAAACAGCAGGGACAAAAGTGTAAGAGGCCTTTTAATACCATCAACCCCTCCTCTAGAACTATCATAGGCGAGATATAAATAAGAAAATAAAATTTCATTTTTTCAACAAAAGTTTCAAAACCATCTTCCCCTGAAACTGTCAGCTGTTAATAGTAAAACTAAAATATTTCAGGGAAAAATAATTTTTCTCTTTCAACTATACAAAATTCGGCATTTTTTAAACCTGTTGCATATACTTTGATACTAAAGTGGAACCACAAATGTCAAAAACATTTCAAGTTTTCAAGAGATGCTTTCCAAAACACATTTGTCAAATTATATTATTTATGAGGCAAGTCTACTGGAGTGTTTCACAACCAACACACTCTTCCCTTCTGGCAAGACAATGCAAAATTTTCCTGGATAAGTTAAATAAACAGAGACTTCATTGCATTTTGGCTTCCTAAGTTTCCTGGTACAATTAGGATATTAGGAGAACAGTGCAGAACTCATTTGTTGAAATGACAGATTTTTTAAAATTGCAGAAGTGCAATTTTTTGGGACATCTTTCTACAACTATAACATTGAAGATAGATTTTTTTCCCTTAATGAAACATATTTCTTATGGGCATATCTTGAAATAAGGTCATGTTCAATTTTTTTAAAATATGAGTAGTTTTAATGCAATTTTGCATAAAATATAGGCAATTAAAAAAAAATTCAAAGTTTTTTCACAAACCACTCCAAATATTGTTTTTCAATTTTTGCATGTATAATAAGCAACCATACAATCGTGCTAATCCCATTTTCGGCAAACTCAGTTTATCAGAAAATGCAAGAAGTAAACATTTCAAAACTATAAAATTGAAGTTAGAGACTTTAGCCTCAGACAGTGTCTGTTGTAAAAAATCAGCTTGAAATTTATGCAATTTCTAAAAAAAAAATTCTCAAAAACCGCTCAAAATTTTTAATATTTTTCTCCGGATAGAAGAAGGTGCGCTTAAAAGAATGTGCCTCCTTTTTGATGGACTCGTGGGCCTCGTTTTTGATGAACTCTCTGCATTTTCGAAAATTGCAAATTTAGAAATACACACGAAAGAATGCATGGTTTCAGCACCATTAATTTTAGAAGGGCATAATCTGTAAGTACTTTATTCTTTTTGAAATACTTGGTTTTTATTTAAGATGTTCAATTGAGACTTATACTGTACGATTCTTCCGATTCTTGCTTTAAATGAGATGACCCCTGTATGTGTCATCTTGTTTTAATTTTTCAGATTTGCAAGTTTATGCGGAAAATTAATTAAATGTAAGGATAATGCTACTATTAATTTTCGACACTTTAATTTTTCGTACATGAGAGTACACAAAGTAATACACAGGGAGTACTATAGTAGCATAAAGGTTTTGTAATGCTGTGGAAAATAGATTTTGTGATTTTAATGAGAATACACTTTTTGGAGGCAATGAAGTTCTTACTTTCTCGCCTTCGAAATTCTTCGCAAGGAAAAGTTACGTAATGGTGCGCCGGAAAACGGCGAATTTTCACCACAAAAGCTATTTTCCGGTTCTGGTAAGGAAATAGCGGATAAATCCAGTTGCTAAATAAAAAACACTAACACGTGGTGTAGCCAAAACCCATACTTTGTTGGTTCTTGATACCAAAAAATCGGTTGACGGCACGTCTGTCTCTCTGTCCATCTATGGTAAGGGCTGCTCAAGCAGAGCGAATCGGGAGCGCGGAGCCGTGTTGGTTACCGAGAGCAAGTCACCGGAGCCCGAGCGTTGCGCGGCTTGCGATAACCTCTGTCACAGTGGCCCGAAAACTCCAGTCGCGGAAACATGAAAGTCGACGTGAGCACTTCGCCAATCAAAGTGTTGATTGATTGATTAATTAATTAGGGTTAGAAGTTTCTTCAACTACTAAGGTCATTGGCGCCCGTGTCAAAGTATTTTTAAATCAATTAAAGATCTAGTAAAAGCGTTGCAGATACAACTTACCCGCTAATTTAAAAGCATATACAAACTAAAAAGAAAGCTTCATTTCGCATAAAATATACAAGTATAAAAGACAAGAGTTCAAAAACGTAAATCTGAGGCCAGGAAAATATAACATTATTCACGCCTAGAAGGTCGGGATGAGGAACGGCAGGGATTAATAGAATCCTTTATAACATTTTACAGGTGGTATTTTGCCACTGTTTGCTGCGCTCTAAAGATGGATCGTTTTACAAAAGCCTTAACATCGGACGATGGTACAAAAGGAATGTCAATACCAGTCTTCTGCGTTACCGATTTCGCAGCCTGGTCAGCCAGTTCGTTCCCTGTGATTCCCACATGACCTGGGATCCAACTCAGTACCAAATCATAGTGGCGAAACAGAAGGCGATGAATGAGGTTTTGAATTGATTCCGTCAGGTAGTCTCAGGAAGAACAGGGGACAGCTTGAAGTGAGCTGAGAGAATCAGAACAGAGAACAGCTCGGCGCAAAGTCGTTGACTCGGCGTATTTTAGAGCTTCAAGAATTGCATACATTTTAGCAGTGAAGGTACTGCTGCACTGAGAATGTAGCCGATAGGATTTGGTGACCTTAATGCAATAAAAACTACATGCCACTGCGCCATTGCACGATGAACCGTCTGCGTATAAGAATTCATGATCTGGATAGGTTAGCCTCATTTCCTGAAAATGTATCTGGTAAACAAGAAGACTAGTCGTTTGTTTGGGAAGATTGGAGAGTCTGAGGTCAATCTTCGGGCGGAAGAATTTCCAAGGGGGAATGGGGTGTCTTGGGGGGTTTCACAGAGGTGGGAAGACCAACATTAAGGTTCCGCAAAAGATTTCGCAATCGAATACCTGGAGGCTGAGGTTTCATATTCAGGATAGATAATTATTTGGCGACAAGGATGATTAGAGAGTCCTGCTACGTTAACACCATAAGACGTTAATAAAATATCTCGGAAGGCTCACCAGCCTAGAATCACCATGACGAACACGGAAGGATCTGTTCAAAAGGAAGTTTTGGAGGAATAGAGGAAGGTTCCCCCTAAATCCACAAGAGTGCAGGGTTTGCGGAATGCCATGCCTCCAAGTGGTGTCGTAGGCCTTTTCTATACCAAATAATATGGCCACAAGATGTCTCAAGACGAACGATGTAGAGAGCTGTTGCCAACGCAAGGAGGTGGCCAAAGTTTGACCGGTTTCTTCTAAACCCGCTTTGGATTGGTTTTTATACAAGGTGTAGACCAAAAGCTGATTCGCCATGCGTTCCAGCATTTTGCATACACAGCTTGTGAGAGAAATAGGTCGATAGTTTGATGGCAGTGATCGATTTTTCCCTTCTTTGGAAACTGGGACGATGCTGGCTTCTCGACATAAAGTAGGGATGGCGTGCTCTTCCCAGATACGGTTATAGAGCCGGAGGAGAAATTGTATGATCGTTTTGGGAAGATGTTGCAGCATTAAGTTGTGGATTTCGTCTGGACCTGGTGCGGTTCTTTTCGCAAGCATTAGAGCAGAACGCATTTCATACATGGAGAAAGGGAAATTATAGTCCGCATATACTGTGCTCGAAAAATCCGAAGCGCGGTTTTCCACTCTCTTTTTTATCAAACGAAAGTTTGGAACATAATTTGCTGAACTCGTCATATTTTCATAGTGAGTGGCAAGTTCCTCTACAATGGCGTCTCGAGCTGTAATCACCTGACAATTTTTAAGACGACCTGGCACTAAGTTTGGGGAAGGATACCCTTTAATTTGAAGTATCTTCTTTCATACCAGTCGTGGTGGCGTATGGCAATTCAAAGAGGAGACGTATGCTCGCCTACATGCATTTTTACTTTCTAAAACGGTTCTCCTCGCCTTCGCTTTGCACCTCTTGTAGTCAATTAGGTTATCCGAGGTTGGATAGCATTTAAGACGCGCCAACGCTTTCTTTCGAGCACCAACAGTCCTTGAGCAATCCAAGTTCCACCACGGGAAGAAGGGGTGTTGAGATTTATCGGTCGACTTGGGAATTGCAATGTCCTCAGCTTGTAGTACAGCACTGTTAAAATGAGCTGCCATTTCTTCCACACTGATACTCGCCCTCAGCATGTCGGACACATTATTGAGAGCGTGCCAACCCACGAGCAAGTCCATCCATGTGGACGATAGTGGAGTAATGGTCGCTTCCGTATAGGTAATCTAGAATGGACCATTACAGGACGGTTGCAAGAGAAGGGATGCAGAGAGCTAGATCGATCCACGTGCTCGAGTTTGTGGCGACGGCAAAATGAGCTTGTTCACCGGAATTCAGAATAACCAAGTTTACAGTGTCTCTTATCAATTCTAATACGTTGCCTCTCGGACATGTGCGGGAAGCGCCCCAGAGAGGGCTGTGGACGTTTACATCCCCGACTATCAAGAACGGGCAATTAGTTTCTAAAGCCCAAAAGTTCACTTGCTGATACACTCAGTCCTGGAAGGATGTAAATGTTACATACAGTGAGTGTGAGGGATAGGAGGTGGACCTACACATACTTTGCTCGAAAATCGATCTGAACTACCTCTGTAGACAGCAGCGAATCATGAACCAGTGAAGCAACTCCGCCATGAGCACGGACACCATCATCCATATCGAACCTATAAAGGAAAAAAACCGCGAAGAGACAAGGGACGAGGTGGGGTGAGGTGCGTTTCTTGTAGACAAATTATCAGGGGATTGTAACAGAACAACACTTTTAGATCATGACGCGAGGAGAAACCAATTCCATGACACGAGGGCCATGGTGGAACCAACTATTGTCTTTTTTCGCACAATGCGAGTGTTTGGTGCAATTAGTCGGGGCTTTGATAACGAGCTTTTAGTTACTGGGTCCGAGGCAGATGCCCGACTAACATCAAATTCCATTGAAAGGGGCTTAGATAACGATTTGGTCGTCTGGAACGGCTGAGCTTTTTTGTCCATTTTCTTGAATTTGGTTGGGATGATCACTCTTTCACCTTGTAGGGGTGAGGTATCCAAAAGAAGGTCCACTGGAGACACATGACATGAGAAGTCCACTACTTCGTGGGCAGCTCGCTGCTACCTTCGGAGTCTTACGTTTCAGAGCGCTGGAAAATGATCGAGAAAGATCAACAGGGTTCCTTGCTTGCAACCGACGTTTGGCCTCAGGAGAGGACACATTCTCGGCGACTCTGATCTTCTGGATCTCTCTCTCCCTCAAAAGGGTAGGGCTTGCTTGGAGTTGGCCGAGTGGTCACCTTCGCAATTAACACAATGCGGTGGTATAACGTATGGTTGTTTCGTGCATCGATTTTCCGCACACCAGGTTATCTACCATGCACCGCTGTTGTGTATGACCGAACCTCTGGCACTTAAAACACCGCAAAGGGTAAGGTACGTGAAGGTTATAAAAACCACAAGAGATCCTTCAAGGGAGAGATGGAAGATTGAAAGTCAGACCAAGAGTGGAAGTGGGGATTTCTCGCCCATGCTCCCTCCTCTTGATCCTGTAGACGTCGGTCACGCTCTGGCTCTTAAAAAACGAGACTAGTTCTTCCTCACTCTCTGCACAAAAAACCCTCGTGGTTGACCACTCCCTTACAAAGGTTAAGAGTTGGGTGAGTTGTCACTTACACCTGGAGACCGGCAATCTACTTTGATTTCATAATTCTGTCGATTTGATCATCTGATCGTGCTTGTGGCCAGTGAAATAGAAAATTAAGAACAGTGGGAGTCGTCACTTACATTCCCAAGAACACAGGATGCGAACGACGCCTACCTCCAGGTGGCGTCAATAGCTTTCTCGAAGTGAAAGAAAATGGCTACAAGTTGCTGTAGCACAGAAGAAGAAATCAGAATAGCTACCTGATGGCCCTGACTAAGTCAGGGCCAACGGAGCACGTACGTACTCGGATCAGGCACGGCAAGGGCAGGAAGTGCCCGCGGCGAGGCGAAGTCATGGCATAATATTCTGGGAAAAGACATCTTATATCTCCCAGATTTTTAGATTACAAAAAAGAATAGTACGAATAATAAACAAATCCCACCCACGTGATTCTTGTAAGCCTCTTTTTATTAATCTAGGAATTTTACCATTACCTTGTCTGTTGATTTACGAAGTGTTGAAGTTGTCAAAAATGACCTGCTTAAGGGCGGCAATATATTTTCAGAAAACACAATGTCTATAACTATAACACTCGACGTAGTTATCATATTCATCTGGTGACTATCAACAGCTTACTAAAAAAAATTCGCATACATATACATTATTTTACACTTTGCCAGATGTCATTAATCGATTAAATTCGATAGAAAAGTTTAAATCCCAAGCAAAATCGTTTCTGCTGCATAACTGTTTCAATACAATTGCTACTATACTGAGCATCAAAAGGACATTAATTTTAACACTGATATTTAATGCATTATTTACCATTTGGACTATATAATTCTAAAGAACCTGTAATAATTATTGTACCACAGCTTCTGGGTCAATGACCCCCATCTCGATCAGGTTTTTCGTCCAGTTTCCCTGATCCTTTCAGCAAATACTGGGATGGCACCATGTTTTGCTTCTGGACATAACTGTAACTTATTATCTATGCATGTCTTCTAGAATCCAGTGGAAAATATATTTATTCAAATTATCTTTCTCCATGTTGTCGCGGCAGAAGTATTCCTTCACGAAGGGCATGATGAGGGATAAGACAGCAAATTTATTGATTTACCTTAAAAATATATTTTATTACGTAGGAACGAATATTTTGTTAACTATCCTTACAAAAAAACGCTCATTTTCTTTCTGTATTCAAAATTAAAGTAGTATATTGCTTAGGGTAGGGATCACAGAATTATGAAAACGCACAGAATTCACTTCTCTCCGTAGCACGCCACACACAATTTTTAACTGTTTTGGACGTAAAATAAATAAAAACCTTTCGCTCTCCATCCAACATGGCGGCTAGCGTTTGGTCTGGCTTTTCTAGTGTCCATGCTTTGGCCATGTGGTTCGTGACGCAAACTGGTGTTGCGTAGAACGAGGATAACTCGCTGCGCCGGAGTAACACCCGTCTTATTCTACCGTGCCTTTATTGCAACTTAAGAAGTTAAACCTGCTTTCGCTTACAACTGCACACTATAGAGTAGAAAATGGCGCTACAAAGTTTCATGGATCATTAATTCTTGAATTAGAAAATTCAGGCACATCACACTTTTAAAGATTTTCTTTCCTGTTCATGATATATTTTCACTAGAATTTCATCCTCATCTTTCTCCTTCTGCATTCTAAGTAACTTTCTCTGTTCCAAATCTTTCAGTGTAGCATCGAGCTTTATCGTCTCCTCCTGCTGTTGTTGTACTTCTTTCTTCTGGAAATCTTGCTTTTGTTTTAAATCATCCCCATACCCTTGATGTGCTGATCACACTGCTAGCAACATCACCTGTGTAATTGTTACTTTGTTTGCACTGCTTACTACTTTGCATCGTACACTTTTCATTGATTAACCACACTTTGTGCAAATTTTCTTCTAAAATTTCTTTCTTCACAGAAAAACCACTTTTTACTGAAGCATTCCCATGTGAAAATATAAGACATTTCAATACCTTCCATTAATCTTCAAATCTTTTATCTTTCAACAAACTTGAATATAACTGATCCAGTTCATTATTGTGGTTACCTGGTGTAAAATTTCTCAAATTGTGTTTTGAAGGTCATCTTAGCTTTTGCAGCAAATGCCTCGTGCTGTTCCATAGCTTTCTCTGCTACTGATTTTCATTGCCTTGAAAATAATTTCTAAAATAATTATAATGCAAAAACTTGCAATACAGGATCTTTCAAAATTACATTTGGGTTTAAGCTACTCAAGGCCAGAACACTTATTTCAAAGGACTCTTCTCTCTAACTTTTTTGGTCATGTTCTGTACAACTTCTCGACATTCTGAAAGAAATAATAGCTTCTCTTTCTGTTACATTCACCTCTTAAAAATTTTTCTTCCTTCAAAACCGACATCAATCTTTAAAATGTGATCCATGTTGTCTTTATCATGAACATCTACTTTCATTAGTAATGTTCAAGTGAACTTGTCAAATTTCACAAATCTTTTCATAAGATTGCGTAGTAGCATTGAGAGATCATGTAAGAATGGTGCCATGGTTTGGGGCTCTGGAATTTTCTTAGAAATAATGCACATTGAGAAGTCAGTGACTTCAAAACTGATAGTTTACATTTCAACAGAGTCTTCACAGCAGCTTGCAATAGTTACACATGACCTTAAAGAGAACCTGTTCTTCACCATAGTTAATGCCCATCTTATTTCTGCTTTTGCTACATCACTTAAAAACGCTATTTTTTTCAATTCTCAAAAATATGTGCAAAAATACACGTTTGTGAAATTGTAATCAATCATTAATACATCTTTTGAGTCTTTTCGAAAATCTGTAGCTCGCTTAGTAATTGATTTCGAAAAAATGTTTTATATGGAAGTTGTAGGAAATTTTATCCTCCTTAAAAGTCATATTGATTCATTTTTTCTTCAGGACTTAGAGCTAAAGAGAAACAACCGAAACAAGTCAGAAAATTGCCGGTTTTTCGGGCCTCCCAAAGTTAGCACAGGGTCTGGGAGGTCGAAACTTGAGGTTTTAACTAGTCTCTGGGTACATACAACATACTGAAAGAAAGATTTTATGACCTTTTTCCCGGTAAAATGTACATACCAACTGGACTATACACCGCCCTCGGCAGTTCTTCGACAAGCAGACGTTCGTTCATTCATTCGTTAATTCATTCATTCCATTCACATTACAATTCTTCTTGACCTCGAAAAGGTGGTGCTGCCTTCGGCAGCTCTTCGAGCGGCAGACTTCCGCAGTGCATTTATACATTTTCGAGTGTTAGTCTCAGTGGCGGGTCGTGCTTAGGTTGCACAGTCACACAACTCCCAGAAAACGAAAAAGATCTCATATCTTAGGAATATACATTTTCCTTTTAAGACTTGCAATATTTAAGATATTGCAGCAATATCGATGTATATGAAATCATTATGAAACCAAAGAGCGTCTAACTGGCGCTCTCTCCGGTGTCTGGTACCTTGCCAGGAATTGCACCCACGCTCTTGGCTGTATTACTAGGTTTAATGCAAATACTCTTTTGCCCTTCGATTTAACACGGGGAACATACGGCCTTTTGGTGGCGCAACCAGGCTAATGGCGCTGTCTAGCGCTGCGCGGCGACGGACGGAATTTCTGGGGCATACCCATATTCTGTCTTCGTCTAACTCACTGCAACATAGTTTTATGGTTTTCGCTTGTTATTGAAAGTACACAAGTTCAGTCAATTATTGACGATATTCAATGCATTATTTATATTTGGAGACTGTTCTCATTTGATAGTAGGTTTGTTGATTCAAAACGTACATTTGATAAGTTCTTTGTGTAAAAGTGGCCGTTCTGAATGGAAGTCCCTAAGTGTCTCGCGGAAGCTAGTGTGGCTGCAGTTGGTTAGCGGTTTGCGAAAGTATAGAACGATTTTCCTAAGGTTGAGCCAAAGTGACAGTTCGCGAAAACAAGTGAACATCACATGTATTTCAGAGAAGTATCTCTCCGCCGCGACAGCTGTTCAGTCCCTTCGTAAAGTGTTTGGTTATGGTTCCTGAGAAGACATCATTATCCCGAAGTCTAAGAGTTTCGCTGAGGAATATGCACGTACGCGAGTTCGGGAAATAATTAAATTTAATTTCATACGTGGAAAATCTCTTAACATGCTCTCACAATCAGTAAAAGAAAATTGCCACGAAGGTAAATAGAAAGCTCTCAATCACAGCTCGCCACACAACAGCACGAAGGCCGGAACCACGTGCATCAGTAGGCCATCTCGCATTCAAGTCTCGGTTTTAAAATAAACATAATATTTATCACACAGAAAGTAAATTCAATGTAATTTATAAAGGAAAAAAGAATTTTTACAGAACACATAACACTGCACTTCTTAATTTCAATTATTTCTCGCGGCGCACTACATTTTTGTCGGACGAGAACGTCACGAAAGGAAGTGTCGAAGCCATGTACAAGTTAGCCAACTGCAAACGAACGAATGCGGGAAGGGAGTCTAATGGGCTCAAGGGCCACCAAACCTTCAGTTATGTTGCCAGCACTAGCTGCCACTTTGGCTCATCCTTAGGAAAATCGCTCTACTTGGGAATGCGAATGCGTATCAAAGATCTTTCATTATTGCCAAATATACCAGAGTAGTGAAGTTTTCGAAATAAAATAATTTTATTTGTGTTGAACGTGTCGAAGCAATAGTGCTTGTTGCAATGTGCTGGAGTCGAATTTAAGTGCCCAGTGGAAATCGAAGCCAGAACCACGTGCGCGGGAGGTGTATACGCGCGGACACGACGCATAAAATTCTGTAAGTAGTGTTTCAAATACAGACTTTTACTTAGTTTTAATCGATTTGAATTGCGTAAATTTTTACATATTCGTATTTTGAATTTTGAAAATTACATTTCCGTCATTCGATGGAGGTGCAACCTCCAGTCTGTTGGGGCACCAGCCGCCACTGGTTAGTCTTGGATACCGAGTCTACGGCGGTGACTGTTGACCGGCATTCGTTTTCTCGACCGACTGTTCGAAGCTGACGAGACGCTGCCTTCCTCTTGAGAGCACGTGTCCCGTACTGCGGTCCCGTTCCGGCGCCGCATATGCGCCCTGCTACCGCTCGACCCCTTGAGAGCGAGCACTCCCGACATCGACCCGGCTGTGCAACGCAGAAGTCTACACTTCGCATCACCTGCATGGTGTGTGTCACCTTCGCCCTTCATGCCGTGTGACCTGTGAGTTTACGTGACAGGAACTGAACAGTTACTATTCATCAAAATAAGAGATGCATGATGTAACACGCCTTCATCTGTGTTAATTTTCATTCATTTGCCTCAAAACATTGTACAAATAAATTCATTCACTCATAATCAAATTTTATTTGTAACTTTTGTGTTCATCGTTTAATAAATAAATAGTACAAGCAATGTTAATCACAATTTTATCGTGTCTTAAATCGCAATCCGATTCCTCCCTTAACCAGTACCATCCCCCCACCCCCACCCCGGGCAGCTCACGGCCCGGCCCGGCGTAAAATTTCCTTTGTGCACAGAAGGAACCTGTTCAGTCCGCTATCGCAACCTCTCCCTTCCCAGATTATTCGTATTCCTCTCTGTGTACAAGTATTTGGTGCACACTGCCTAATTGTACCATCGGCAAAAAATAAAAACGCATGAAAAATAAAAGGCTGTCCAAGGAAGGCCAACAATACATTTATATAAGTAAGAAAAGATGCCACAGCGGAAGAGGAGGGAAACCTAATAACAAGAACATGTTCTACCAGAGAAAATGACCAAAATTATGAGTCAGGCAATAAGAATAACAAGGATACAAGGAGGGGGGGTCATAGAGTGAGGATTTCATCCTATTACATGAGAGTGAGAAGGGCAATGGATGTGGGTGGGAATGGAAAGCGGGTTGGGATAAAGGGGAGAATGGAATGTTTGCAGGACACAACTTAGTCTGGCCTCACAGCTTCAGCCTGTCCCATATGGGTTCCCTTTTAACACTAGCCATGCGAAAAAGATTAAAGCATGCAAGCCCCTTCACCCACACGATCAATGCTACTTAAAGGCTGTGTGTCAAAGGAAGGTAAAATAAAACAATACCCTAGAATACATATCATACAGTAATGCAGCTCGACCTTTTTTTGGCTAATTAGGGATGTGAATGCCTACAACTAGCAATCCTGGTGGAGACAAAGTAAAACTACAGTTAGCTGAAGTCAACGTCCTCTTGAATTAATACTCATGCCATCGAAGTCAATACAGTCTTGCTTTCCAGAGGGCATTGCTGACATATACTGAAATGTTTGTGAAATTTAATTTTGTAAGAGCTGGTTAAGAATTTAAAAAATGATTTATGTTTCTTGATCTGAATAAAATATCAACCTCACATTTAGTGAAAAATAAAAATTGCTTCACCTCCCACCAAAGTAAGTGTGGGAGAATTAAATATAGATTTCGAAGAAATGAATGCCAAGCAGTATGTTTTTGGTTCTGTAATAAAGAAAGTAACCGAGTTGCATCCTTGTGAAAAATACAAAAACTTGTTAAGTCGGAGCATAAATGAAGATAAGATAAAAAAGTTCACTGCTTTCAAAATGTTCAAAAGAACTTTTTATATTACATAAGCTGCAAAAAATATTGCTACTCAACTATAACACAAACTCTCAGAAATTAATTTTGTCAGTGATTGTTGTAAAGTGAAGGAGATAGCTCTGAAAATTTTTGTGAGAGTAAGAATTTACCGTTTGTTGAAGTTCACCAACAGAGAATTACTCCAGCAAGGAAAAACCAAGACAAAATGTTAAAAATTCCAGCATTTGGGATGTTAAAATTTTATTTGTAAGAAAAAAATAGAAAATATTTTAGATGTAGTTTCAAAAATAACTTGCAGTACTGTGATGAAATATGCACAATCAGCATCACCTTGGTTTTTATTTGCCCATCTAGACACCAATTTTTTTCTCTCAATAAGCCCTTTCACATGCATTCAGAATCTCATTTTTTGTTTGCCTAATTTTTGTACTGATTTAAATCAGCAATTTGTAAACATTTTCATAAAAAATAAAGAAATAGTCGACTCCTGTTATAGTGAACTCAGATATAGTGAACCCTCAGTTATAGTGAACTTAAGTCATTGGTTCCATTTCACTTACATTACAAGTAAGCATAAGAAGATTCAATTATAGTAAACCTGAACCTCGGTTACAGTGAACATAGGAAATACAATGTCCTGGAAATTAATTCCCTCCTGGAAAAGAATATATTGCCACAGTGCCATGAATTCCAACATTAGGCAGCTTGAAAAAAAAAAATCATCAGCCAAAGGTCATAAATTAAGTCTCCCCTGAGGTGAAGGTAGCGAACCCGGAATGGGCACCTCACTGATGACCTTATGCCACTCAGTTTCACTGTGGAAACAAACATCGTGCCCTGCGTGGTCTACAACTGGCGGTGGCGATTGCTTGCTTCAATTTCAATTTTGGTGGTTTTTAAGAACAAATAAAGGTATTGAAATTTCCAGTCCATGCTGTTAATATATATTTTGCTGAATCTCTAGGTTAATAAAATCAATAGTTATGGAGAAATTTATTTAAATTTAACACATCGGGTATAGTGAACCAAAAATGTTCCAGAAGTTCACTATAACCGGAGTCAACTGTAGTTGTTTTTCCTTGTGACACTATTCAATTTCAATGGACAACATTCATTAGATTTAAATACTTTCTTTTCTTAAAATTAGTTCAAAATTCTACTTCACCTGCTGCATAGTTAGTTATATTCGAGAAGAAAATAAAATATAAAAAATTTTCCTTTTTGGTTAGATTCAGCAGAACAAAGGTGTATTACAAATTTAATGTAGAAGGTAATCACTGTACTTGTCCTTTGTCACCATGCAGAACGCTAGAGATTCTGACCTACATATTGTCACCAGGCATTTAACACTGAGCTGAGCAACATATATCGTGGCAAAGCTTCACAGTGCTACACCAGAAAACACAACAAAATTGCACAAGGAATTTCTTGTAATTTTATATTTATTTACTTTATAAATTATCTGCTACACTTACCTGTATATAACTGTTGCATAAAGATGTTCAAGCAACATAGGTGTAGACTTTTCTGTAGAACACACAAGAGTATTAGTAGAGCTAGTTTTACACCACAACAAAAAATAAAATAAAATTTTTTAAAAATTATATTGGTTTATTTGCCTGTATATAACTGAAATTGTGAGAGTGAAGTCAAAGAAAAAGAAGAACAATTTTGCCTGTTTTCTAGGCCTTTTCCAATTTTATTTAAAAAAATTATGTAACCAAATTTGTTAACATACAATTTACAGAATTCACTACTCCCAACACTTGCAAAAGCATTGAAGCATTACTAACTACACATGTTCCTTTTTTTAAATTCTTTTTCATAATATTAATTATTACTACTATATTATTATTATTACTATTACAATTATTATTATTATTACTATTACTATTACAATTATTATTATTATTATTATTATTATTATTATTATTATTATTATTATTATTATTATTATTATTATTACTATTACTATTATTATTATTATTGTTTTTATTTTTCCCCCTCATTCAGCACATTGTTCTATACTACACAATCAAATCTTCTAAAGCGAAGCATTACTGATAAAGAATTATCTAGTAATTTTATTTCTTGCAGCTTAATAATAATTATTATGCATTTCTTTAATAATATGCAATTCAACAATAATTATGCATTTCGAAGTAAAACGATTCTGCTGGATATTTGATTCATCATAGTTACAAAACTACTCTTTATGAAATTGGATACCAAAGCATCCCTGCACCACACAAGTATGACATTGTAAATATGACACTTTCCCCACTTGTGGGTATTCATTGTTTGTGCTAACAAAAATACTCTTATGATGGCCAAAACAATCAATACTTCACTTTTAAAATTTATGAAGTTGATATCATGATGTAAATGAGCAAAACGACAAATTCCCAAACATAAACTATGACCAAAAGTACATGAGATTCTGTACCGAATAAGTTTTACTGTACATACGTTTCACTGCAGTAATTTGACTGATAGTATGAAAACTTTGTTTTGATATCCATATTGTGTGCTAACGAGTGGACTGCAAAATATATTTTTCAAAAGGATTGTTCTCTATTTGATAAGATTTTAAAATAAAAATACTACAGAAAAAATTGTATGTAATTTTTCGATTTTTTGCAGTAAGTTTCACTGAAATGAGGACATTTGCATGGTTTTGATGCTACGATGTGAATTTTTTTTTAAATCTCAGAACAACTGAAATAAAAAATATTTTGTCAATGTATCATGTTTAAGTAGTTTAAAAATTTGAAGTTCATGTCAAATTCTTAATGTTGATATTATTAAGCATTTCCAAAGTCACTTGCATTCATTATAGACATGAAAAACTTTACAGGTTGATGATTATCATGATAATTCTCCACTTAAGGCAAATTTAGAAATTACTCAGAATGAAGTTTATGGAAGAATTAATCAACTTAATATTAAGAAGCTATAAACCCTAATGACATTCCAGCATCTTGTTAAAGATTTGTATAGTGAATATAACTCCAATTCTTATGGAATTATTCGTTAAATTACTTGCTAAAGGACTCTTCCAAAGATTTGGTTCATTACTACAGTATTTAAAAGCAAAAATGGATTTAATGTGAGAAATTATAGACCGATATCTATTTTAAGTATGATTCCTAAATTATTTGAATCAACAATTACAAACAAATTAACCCTTTTACTAAAAGACATTGCAATCAATAAACAGCATGATTTTAGATGTATCACTCTTCTGTAACTAATCTAACAAATCACTCTACTGTAACATACATATTCACAAATGGATTAGAAACTATCTCAAGTTGAACTCAAAAAGTTAAGATTCAAATCTTTCATCTCAACAGACATTGAGGTATTCTCAGTGTTCCTCAGAAACCTTGGACCTCTATTGTTCCTCACATTTATCAATGATGAAAAAAGTTTCTTGGAAATAAAAACTACTTAGGGTTGGGAAGTGCTCCAAGAATGCGCCAATGGGGTTTTACTGTGGAGTAATACTAACAAATTATTTTTAATGCCACTAAACGTAAAGTTACGAGTTATTTTGGGTCAAGAAGTAAGGTTGATTTTCCATACACGCTTCAAACTCAAAAACTAGAATCAGTTGAAATGTTTACAGACCTTTCAATAATTTTTTATCAATCCCTAAAATTTGATTAACATTAATGCTTCATTACATAAGGCAAACAAAACGCTTGGGTTTATTAGAAGAACAACAATAGACTTTACAGACATTGTAACTTTTTATCTAACCTCTGTTAGGCCCAATCTTTCATATGTATCAGTGGTTTCGTCTCCATATTATGGAATATACATAAAAAATTTAAAATAAATAAATAAATAAATATAAAAAAACTTGAAACTATTCACATATATTTTTTTATTTATGCTGCACGGAAACAGACTATCATCACCAAGATTATCACACAACTACGTAGAAATTGCAACTACTTTGAACATTAGTTCATTAGAATTTTATGGAATTTACAAAAATATTTTCGTATAAATTGATAACAAGAGAAATTGATTGTGCAGACCTTACTTCAAGAATTAAGTTGAAAATTCCATTCTGTTACACAGATTAAGCAATGAACAATTTTTGGTATACCTTTTGTGAAATCAAACCTGCGATTGAATGCACCATTGAGACGCACATTTACAGATGCAAACAATTGTGAAATAGATATGTTCAATCTAACACTTGCACAATTTATTAATAAAGCTAAGTTGTATTTTCTGAATGATTTTAAATGAAAACATTCCGATTTGATTCAATATGTTTACTGAATTTACGGCACATAGCAAATGTACACAAAGTGTAAAAGTGGGCAGTTGCCTCTTATAAGAACTGAAATAAATAAATAAATAAAAATCTTGTTTTTATGACATTGATTTTCAGTTTTGCCCCTTCCTCTACCCATCAGAGCCTAAAAGATATTTTTCTCATCGTTTCTCAAATGTTTGGTCCCATAACAGTAGAATTGAATACACGTTATGAATATAGAAAATTAAAACCTGGTCTGCAAATTTCATTGAAAAATTTGGAAACATTTTTGAGAAAATGTTTGAGAGTTTCTGAAAATGTGCATTTTGAGCTAATTTTCACAGAACAATTTGAGTTTGCAAGAAACTTCATTAGAAAGCATTTGAAGCACTTGTACTCACAAATACAATAATGTAGAAAAACATCTGTAATTAAAATATTAAAGTGATATGTTTGAAAAAAATTAGATTTGTGTAACTTTTCAAAAATCAAAAGATAACCTCAAAATGGGTTTATTATATTCATGTTATTCAGTACTTTAAGCATTATCTGCACATAAAGTTTTTAAGAAAAAAGTTCAATTTGTTTTTGAGAAAATCTTGTTTTTAGTAATACCCATATTTCACTCAAAATTGCACAAAACTGCCAATATTCTCAAAAAATATAAATGAAATTAATTGAAAAACTATTTGCAAAAACTAATTTCATTTGAAGAAAAAATCTATCATTAATAATGAAGTTATGCTAAGAGTCCAAAAAATTTCCAACTTTTGCATTTCTCAAAAATTTGGAGTTAACAGTGGAAATTTGACCTATGAATCTTTATAAGTGTACTTCACTATATTTCTACAAGAAATTTAAAGAAAAAGTTTGGAGCCTTTTTCAAGAACATGTTGAAAATGTCTCAGGAGCTTCATGTAAAATATTTCCAAAATTCAAAGAAATCATTTCAAACTTCCAGGGCATTGAGTTAGGTCAGATCATTTGGGTGGTGTTAATTTTGGAAAAACATAAAAGAATAGTTTAGACACTCATGTTGTCTATAAACGGACTAACAGAAGGAAGTTATGAAAAAGAAACTTTTTTGATATTAGGGGATGTGCATTTCCATTGAAATCTCAAAATAGATTATCTGCAGCATTATGTATTATTCTCTATACTATGTTTATTACTCTTGTATAGGAGAAAGTTGAAAAAAAAAAAACACGAATACTACAAAAATAACAGCCAAGTCATTCCATGTAAAAACAAAAAATTCACTAAAAATCTGTGGTGCTGATATTTCTAATTTCATTGAAATACTGTGTGGACAGTTACTTATGTATACTCACAAGGAGCAGAGAGATTTTATACAGATTCCTTAGTTTTTGAGAAATATACTGTTAAGTTTTACAATACTTTGGAGGTCAACTAGAAAGGTCAAATAAAAAGGTTGCACTGCAAATAAATTCAAGTAATTTCTTTTGTGAATAGTGGTGTTATAATGCCTTGTTTTGACAAGTGAGATACATTGGTCTGCTTTTAAACATGAACTGAAGAACAAAAAAATAAATATTAAGTTATTTTTAAAAATTTACAGTCCAAAACAGCTAAAGGAAAACAACCAATTTTACACAAAATAATAATTTTCTATATGCTTTCAGGACAAAAAGTATTATTTCGTTCCGGAAAGGAGAAACAAAGTTTTAATTGTTGACTAGCAAAAGTTCTAACCTCACAGATTCTCAGTCAAAAAACTTTTTTAAAAAGTTTTATTCTTCACACTCCTTTTAAAATGTGTATCTAAGAATGTAGGTAACATCGAAACTATCAAATGACTATTATTTAACAAGATAAACGAGCAACTTCTTCTTGCGCCAGGAATTCATATGGAATTATTAAATCATTCCACCGGTTCTATTTCAGTGCAACTAATGTCATCTTTATCCGAAAAAAAAATTTCATCTCAATAATACGTTCATTTGCAAACTTGTATACGTCTTTGGCTGACAGAATTAGGTCTGTAAAAGAACTTTATAGACTGGCTTTTGTCACTAATTTTTTTGTAGTACCCCAATATCATCACACAAACTTTTCCCTTGACTTGCAGGAAAAAACCCCCATTGGGTATCTCCTCCAAATTCATTTTTATGATTAACTAAATTGGCAAAATCTTTCTTGTTTTTGTTTTAAGACACAGCTTCATTACTAAAATAATACATTTTCTACTCATAATATTTTGGGATGCTGGATTACAACTTTTTGGAAATGGTAGAAAATACTGATTACAAGAATCAAACAATCGCTTCCATAAAGAAATCAGCTTAGAAAAAGCCAGTGTTTCATCCTGGTGCACATAAACAACAAACGGGTGAAGAAGCACTTTGTTATTTGTCCAGTGGTAGCCTTGAACCCCATCTTGGACTATAATTGTATAATTCTCAGAGAAGTCCACTAAAACAATACATTCATGATCTTCAAGGTTTCCTTGCACCTCTTCAATTACTATGATTGTGAGCAATGAAATTATGAAGACAGTACGTTATCCAAATTTATCAATAAGATCTTCATAAAATTCTTCAATTGGTGAAACAACGTAGAGCTGTCAGTATCACTAACTGTTTATATCAATTTCCTGCAGACTTTCCAATAAATGCTTTACTTACTTTCTCTGGACCAGCACATTTTTGACACCCTAATAAGGAACATGTTTTATTTTCTGTAGAACATATCATTTGACATATTTTTTAAACTTTTTTCATCCACTCTTACACTTTGTACCATGAGCGTTGTTTTGGTAAGTTGTGCACGCACACACACTTAGGTGTTCCTTTTGCACCCCCTAATATGCAATGCTTACAAAGAAGATCGGAAAATTCAGAAAATCCAACAGAAAGTGTAGAGTTCTTCGTTCAGAATAATGTGTACAGTTCTTTCAAGTTGCAAAACAATAAACGTTTCTGCACCATCTCTCATTCCTTTTCTTCCTTCCTTCCTTTTCATGGTGAGAAAGTCTAGGACATGCATGACTATAATCATTATCTTTATAAAATGCAACTACTGCTTTTATCACATTATCAGGAAAAGGATGGCCATTCTTCCTTGTGAAGTCAAAGACCAAACCACATGATCTCACATTTCTGTAATGCTAAAAGTGTTTTCCAATCTAATAACTGATTAAGTTTGCATTAATTTTCTCTTCCCATGAGAATGTTACTGTTCACTGCCCAGTCTCTTTAATGGAGATATTCTTATTTGTAAAAATGAATTTTTTGTCTGTTAAGGTAAAGTAGCACTTTTGGTGACCCTTCTCTCTGAGTCATCAGAATCATTCACGTTTTGTAAATTTCAATAGCAATTTATACACCCACCACACATTCTGTCTGGAATAAGATTTTTTTCTATTTGTACGCAAGATCTTCTATTATCTTTCCAAACCTCTTTGTTACTGTCTTGTGTCTTTTGTATGGATCACATTTTCATTCATATAGATAAGTATTTGTTACAGTACATTATTAATTTATTTTTACAGTCTTTATGATCTCTGGTGTCTTCAATCTCACCCACAATAATCACCGGTCTTCATCGGGCGTAGTTTCAACCTTTACAAGGCCAAATCCACTTGCGTGAACCCTAATTCTATCTTCACCTACCATACACAGACTGAAAGAGAATAGCTAAAAGTCAACATACTGTAAGAAAAGTATGTTTACTTAATTCACTTTCCCAGAAGTCCTTCAACATCTACATTTATGAATAACATTACTTAACACGTTCGCTGCCAACTACGAGTATATTCATAGTTGGCAAACTGAATTTTTTTGCCAGCTATGAGATAACTTGTTAATGATTGTCGTACCTAAATCCCCGAATACGAGTATTGCCATAGAAAATGCGTGCAAAGTTTGGATATTTGGCGTACAGGAAAGGACTAAAGAATACTCTTGGTGTACTGAAACGATAATTTATTAAAATTAAGTGTGATAAATTTTAAAACAGTTTTCCAGTGAGGGTTTATCATCACAAACCGGACCAAAAATAACGCGTTTCACGCCTTTTCTTCTGTCCAGTACAAACCCTACATGGTTTTGTTGGTCGCATCTTTTTCTCTGTAGGTGGAAGTGCTTCCAAATAATGAAAATTGTCGATTTGTGGTTTTTTTCTTGCAAGCGAGTTCATTTGTCGTCCGATTAAGCATTCAACAAATTTTTCACGGAATTTCAGGCTGGTCATTTTAACTCCATTGGTTTCAGAATATAATAGATAAGCATTGTTGATGTACATTTCAAAAAGATGAAGAGCAATTTTCTTTGGCCAACAGATTGTTTTCCTCAGTGATGAATAATAGCTTATCATTTGGTCAGATAAATCAGTTCCAGACACTTTTTCATTATAGTCTTTTATGGTGTTGGGTTTCTTTGATATCTTGCCATTTCGATTACAAACATCAACCATTTCCACACAATGCATGTTTGATTTGGTCAGTACTTCACACTTAACTTTCCATTTACAAACTACTGCCGCTCCTATTCCAAATAACTTCACCTTTCTTCAGCTTTTTTGTTACTATAAATTTTGGGTTCCCTTTTCTACTCGCGCGTTCCACATACAAATGTTTTGTGGAGTGTTAGTTCCTTTACCAAGGAAACAGAATTACAAAAATTGTCCATGTGCAATTTATATCCGTTGTCTAAATATTCATCCACCAGATGTAGAACTACTTGAGTTGCGTGACCAGTATCTTTGTCAGTCTTAACTTATATAACTTGATACCATACTTGTGCTTTTTATTTATGATATATTGGCAAAAGAAGTCTTCCACGCCATAAGATCATTGACTCGTCAACAGAGAAGCATTGGTTTCGTACATAATTGTCTTGGGTTCTGGCTGAATTCCAAATAAGGCGGGTCATCTTCTATATCGGTCCAGTCATCATTGTTCTGCACTGTCCCTTCTTCATGATCGTTATTGTCACTATGGCTTGCTTTTTCCACAGTATTATCAGGCTCACTAGTCTCCTCACCGGATGGAATAAAATCATCTGACTCTCCAACGGAACAATCACTCCATTCTGAATCACTGACATTTGCATAATATTCTACTTCTTTTTCAGTGAGAGGTGTTCTTTTCGCCATTTTCACAGTTCATACACTGGATATGTTATCAACGGTCTGCTCAAATACTTGTTCAGCGACTCTTTTAAGACTAACGGACAATAAAGTCCCAGCTGTTTTATGGGCATGCGCAAAACGAACGAGTAGGTCTTGCTTAACGGTTTTAAAAATTATTCCATATGCCAACTACGAGTATACTCGTGTGAGTTTATTTATTGCTAAAAGTAATGTTATATATATATATATATATAGTTAAATAATAAAGCAATGGAAAAAATTTTAAAAGCTTAAAAACGCAGATTGGATCTTGGCGCATAAGAACGGACGCATCATAAGGGCTTTGGCAGCGAACGTTTTAATAACTGTGAAAGTCAAGTGATTTCATTTCAAGACATGCTACTGTCTGGTTCCGAGTTCTGCAGTCCTGACAAGGGGTCACAGTTTCTCTGTAGGGTGAAGGGAGCATTCACCATATACAGAGAATGAGTATATTTACTGGTAAAATTTGGAAATTATTTAGTAATTATATGAATATCAAAGAAAAGTTGAACTTAATATAAAACATTTCGCTAGTGTTCATACATAATATCAATGAGTAACTGCAATAAATTTGGTTGAATTCCCAAAAAGTTGCACCACAGCCAATTTGTTGATTTGACACAGAATGAATCAGCTTCCAAGAGGCAAGACATGTTATAATTAATACGCATTTTTAATTCATTAATTTCCTCTATTTATTCCATAATAATGGATAACAACTGTGTAAAACTCTATAGACACAAAAAACGGCATTTCAAAACCTTGCATTTGATTTAGTAAGGATTGTGAAAATCTGTGCTATTTTATTTCCAAGACCTAAAAGTCACAATATTTTTAACATGCAAAAACTTTTATAGACATCATCATGAAAACAATACAAGAGTTTGATCAAAACAGCCGAACCAAACCAAAGAAGCGATAATGACTGAACCAAACAAACAGAAGAGTTTTGTTAAAAAATAGTATTTGCATTACACCCAAGTATTTTGCAGCAAATTTCTAGTGTTACAGAAATAACTACACTACATCAGTATTATCTTAAAAGGATCCAAAGAAAGCATATTATTTGTTTTAATTTATTAATAATATCGCTATTATATTATAATTACATTATTATTGTGATATTTCTGATTCGAACCTTTAAGTTTAGTGAGACTACTGAGGAAGTGTTTAATTAGTTTGATTAAAGAATTTTCAGTTGATAAAGCAAATTGTTTTACATTACATCAACAATGCAATTGCCTCAAGTCTTACATAAAATTCTTACTTAAAATTACCTTTAAATATCTTATTATTATATTTAAAATTATCTTATGTAAAATTCCATTATACTTTCATTTCTAGATGCAATGCTTTTCTTTCCTAATATGCAATGATTATCAACTTCCTTCAAATAATTGTGATGTATTTGACATAAATCAAAACAAATAGTATATTTTAGACCAAAAAAGGCCAATCAAACAAAATTTTGAAATGCAATTCCTTTTTTCCTAGTATTTTTTGTTCAAATATATTTTATAAAGTATTTTTTGTATTTAATGTTAATTTAAAAGTGCATATACATAAATTATGTATTTAATATTGTTTTATGAAAAATAATTTCCTTTAATTTCATAATCTAAATGAAACAAATTTTCTATCAAAATCATTATCCACCGTTCTCTTACAAAACTTGTTTGTGAAACAATTACTTGATAAAACAGCCTTCTTACAAAATTTCAAATTATTTATTATTTAAAATACTAATGTTAATGCTAATGCTAATAATAATAATAATAATAATAATAATAATAATAATAATAATAATAATAATAATAATAATAGTCTTTAGTTGTTAAGTGCATCAACTTACCTATCAAACAACTACTAATAACTTACTAATCAAACAACTTACCTATCTTCTGGTGTTCGGGCTAAATACTCTCTTTCAATAAGCCCTTCTATCCTCTTCTTAATGATAACAGGAGACGGAAGAAACCTGCTCTTCAATTGTTCAGTAACTTCAGCAACAAGGACATTGTGCTATAGAAGTCATAAAATTGGGAACATTATTTTCAATACAAACAACAATGGTTTCAATAATAACAATTGACAGTGAGTAGGAACTTACAGGCATTCGCTTTCTAGCCTTCATTATTCTAACAATAGCAGCTTCTATTTCATGCTTTCTATCTTCATCTACCTTATTTCGAGTTTCCCTTCTTTCAGGCTCAGATTCGCCTTTGGCTGCCACAGTTTGTATTTTAACTCTGCATAGGAAAGGAGATGATATAGCAGACATAGCAAACATTATGACACAACCTGTGAAGTCAGCACACACTACCTGTGAAGTTTAGATGTAAAGGAGTCATTGACATAGAAAACATGGCTGGATTCAATATCCTTAGTTTTAGGATTCTTGATTAGAATCCTCTGTGTAGCTTTCCCCATTGCAAGGGACTGCAAGGCACGTATCAAATCTCTTTCAGGAATATCCGTTTCACTTTGGATTTCCTAGAAACAATGAAATGTTTTCACTTATAATGATGTTTGACCTAATTAAATTTCTTAAACAATTTTAGTTCCGTACCTCATAGGTGAGTCTCTCTCTATTGTTAAACAGCATCAACACACACATTTGATACGTGGACACTTGTATGATATGCTTTCGTGGCCCTGATGGCCTCTGTGATGCTGCCGAACTGAGACTTGTAGAGCTAGCTCCATCTTTGCCTTCGCCTTCCTCTTTGCGGGGACCATAAAATACAGCATTAAGGTCAGATGAACCCAGCTGAGGTTGTAGAGTAAGTTGGCGCCCACTATGTTTGGCGAGATAAAACCTAACAAAGACAAAACGTGGATAATCACAGTGCCAACAAAAGAAATTAAAAACACTACTGAAATAATTTGTACCTCCTGAATGCCTCAAACGCATTACGGGGTGCTGATGGAATACTGCATTTTGGAGTGGCACTTTGCGTGGGCCAGAAACCAGTTGTGAGGACACGAACACTCAAATCTACACCATGAAGATTTGTCTATGATGAAAAAAAAAATAAAATAAAATAAAAAAAAAAAATAGTGTTAATTTTACATGCATCCTCATACTGACAGAGAGATGGTATCCCAAAACAAACTGTTCGTACTTACCCCTGAGGTCGTAACATGATCTTTAAACTCTTCCATAATAGTATTTGAAACTGTCATGTCTTTGAACATACCCTCCAACTTTGATGTAAATTGGCACCCACATTCAGTCTATAAATAAAATTTCAAATAAGCAAACATTCACATTATTCCTCATATCACTTGATTAAATGTTCATGCAAATATTGGGTGATCACCTTTAACTTGGAGATCATATTCTTTTCACTATCATCACTGACAGATTTATTGAGCAATAATCGCTTGGCCAAATGTTGCTTATAATAACGCTCAAATACATCTTTCTCTTGCAAAAACCTGAATAGAACCATAGTTTTATCAAGTACCAATTCAATTTCTTGTTCAGTCATCTGAAAAATACAGAAAATATATTAATAAAGAAAAAAATGTGAATTAGAAATCTTATTCAAATTCTCAAAGTGCATTAATTCAATATGCGTCCAAAGATTAATATTTTAGATATTAACATTGCCTTTTAAAAGTCTGAAATAATAAGAGAATTTGATCTGTAACTATGCTTAAAATAATATTTAAAATGTGATAAATATAACTGGCACAAAATTACATACACTTTAAGAAATTACAAACCAGTAGATACTGAAAACTCAAACATTTCAACACAAAACAGTACCCACAAACAACCTTTTTCACAAATCTGAACTCATTAAATTTTTTAGAGAAAAAGAAGAAGAAAGAAAGAAGAAAAAAAAAAGTAAGTCACATGCACCATGACTAACAATTTAATTCAACCTCTCTCTTAATGATGCCAAAAAGAACAAAATGACATGCATGATAATAAATTAATTTCGAAGTACTGGCTATTTTTAATATTCGTAACTAGTACTAGTAATTATCAGGCATTCAATGGGCAAGTGTCAACATAAATTTTTAATATAAACAGGAATACTTACTCCTTTCACCCCTTTCTTCAATTTGTCATCAATAAAGAGTGATAAATATTCAGGAGATTTAGGATTCAAGTTCAGAAAATGTTCAAAGTCTGAAGCAATCATTTGTTTAAATATTTTATCATTGTTGAAAGAATTGTGAAGGAAATGATCAAATCGGTCTTTCAGATCTAACAGGTTCTGCAAAGAACAAATAACACTTCATTAATTTTAAGATTAAAAAATTAAAATTTCCTTTAAAAATTAAAGTATGAGCAATCACAGAAAGGGACATGCTTTTTTGTTATTCAGTTGACATTTTTTATAACACTTTTATAACTTGCTGCCGGTACAATCCTTTATTAATTTATCATATAACTCCACTGCAAAAATTTCAAATCAGTTTTTCAGCATCTTCATAAAAAGAAAGAAAGCTTTAATAATTTTCACGCAAGACAAGTTTTACCAAATTGTCATCACACTGCTTCAACAGTCTTGAAAAATGTTGGTCATCATTCAAAGTACACAATTGGTAATTAACAATAACTGAAGTCACAACAAAAATTCTTTTGTATTTTAAAAAACAAATGAAGTTTTTCAGAACTGAATCTCAACACTTAGAAATATTTACTAAAGATTTCAACATGTATTCTAATGTAATATTATAAAACATGACTGTACATTGTTCATGCTATTCGGTATCAATTTGCACTTACATATTCTTTCATTGTTTGATGTATTTGACCATATAACAAACTAAAGATTTAAAATTTTTAAATCTTAAACCTCATCTTTAAAAAATGCCAGCTATAAATCTTCCCTATTTATTCTAAAATGGGAAAACATGGAAAGCAATCAAACCTGCACAAAATTTATCGCATTTGTGCCACTCTCCTCCTCTTGTACAAGGGCTTTACCCTGTTCTCGCAAGTACTGACTAACACAATCTGCCATTGTTTTTAAGCCATCTGAAACACGGCTGAAAAGCTTGTACATACAAGCTAAATCTTCAGTTTTTTGATTTTTTAGCATATGAACAACTCCAGAATTTTCCATCTGAAATTCAAGAAAATGAAATTGTAAATATAAATACAACTGTGGAAAAATCACTTTCTCAGTGTGTTTTTAGAACTTTACATACCTCTACAATGGTTTTCATGTGTTTTTTAATAAGCTCTTCTTCTACTACCTCTACAATTCTAGGTTCTGTGGATTCATCTAGATAGTGCTTAGCTCTTTCAGCTTCTTCATTAATTCGTGCTTCTACTTTTTTGATGTACACAGAGGCACTATTCTCAGCCAAAAATTTCTGACTTTCCAACTATAAAAAAAATATACATAGAAATAAACATTTGGAAAAAAAAGATACAGCATTATATTTTAAAGCAATTAACTCACTCTGTAAAATTCAGCTGACTGCTGGAGAAAGGGTCTTTCAAAGTCCTCCTCATACACAGTTCTATTGTTAATACCCAAAACCATGAGCATTTGGCAGGCATTTTTAATGGCAATTCTATCGACTACTTCGCCCTTCCTTTCTCTCATCACCATATCTAAGAGTGTTTCACGCAAATGATCCCTTATACACCCATACCTCACCACCTGTACAAATTTGATCATTTGACAATGAAAAGTGATCTGTCAAAAGAACCAATTTATTGCATATCATCTGCACATACAAAACAAAAACTTACTTGATCCCTAAATATTATCAGTCCCAAATTATATACATTGTCAACATCATTCTGTTGAACATAAACACGATCCATATACATCAATATATCACGAATCATGACCATGGAGGTTTGATGATCATTCCAGGCTTGATTTAGGGTTTGTAAGAAGTTATTGTGAAGAGCCTTCAGGACATCTTCCCTTACCTAAAAATATAATTGTATGATGTAACAAGTGATATATATATATACACGTACACGAGAACATTTACCAAAAAGACAAACAGCTGATTCTTAAAATTAACTGTAGTAATAACTAAGGAGAAATGACTTCCAAAATCTTAAAATATGCTTCTTAAAAACATGTGTTTATGACCTAAAAATTCTGATATAGCCACTTTTATATGCAATTAAAATCAACAATACTTCATTACCTGAATAAACCTTTCTTGATAAAATTTCAGAAGAACCATGCTTAGAATGAAAAGATATATTTTGTGCAAAAATAATATAATCTACCTTACTTCTTGGGATAAATAATTGTGAATATTCACCTTAGTGAAGTACATTGTATGTCTTGTTGCATTTCTTCTGCCCGACTAAAAATATATCACAAAATATCCTACTTTTGCACAAATATTTTATCAACTATAGAAAATAAAATAAAATTCAAACTTTGAAAAGCTGATGACTACTCACAAATAAATAGATTCTATGAAAAGCCTATTTTAATGAAATATGTACCTATAATTACATGAATGTGCATAAATAGGAAAAATTGCCAAATATGCACAAACATATTAATCGACATAGCATCCAATTCTAACCAAATGTCAAGAAATTTCACTGAGCAATGCCCTGAGGCACCAAAACCATAAAAATCTGCTCTGTAGTCATAACTTAATAATTTCATTTGTTTCTTTGTATTTTGCAATAATATCATATTATTGAAAAATAAATTGTACACTTGAATTCACGCTCACCTTGGATTCTAGATGTTGAGTGACAACTTCTTTTAGGCCTGTGTATAATCGTTCTCCATGTTTGTGCAAAACCATTGTGTATGCATTTCGATACAACTCTTCAAAACTCAAACCAGAATTATTTTTCTTCTGTATTTCTTGTATAGCATTTTTCAGTAAGGACCATATACTCTCAACATACTTTTCATCCATTGTCATCTGAAAAAAAAATAAAATAAAATTAGTATTTACATAATCTCAGACTTATGCAAATAACTAACTAGAAAATACTGTCAATATTATTACCCAATAATATGGATGACCTTTCACTGGGGGTATATTTCTTGCAAAATTTAGTTTCCATTTTAACTGTAAGTTCACGTTTTCCATCCACAAAAAATTTGACAAAATTGGAATGATATGTGTGAAAAGTTTTATAGAATCTTAGGTTGCAACTCAAATGTCAAAATAATGTACAATTGGAACAAAGTTAAGATAAAAAATAAAAATTAGATGTGTAGAATGAGGCCAACTTTCAAGCACATGAAGATTTTTGACAATTGCCGAAATTTTAGTTCTTTCAATTAAAGTTAAAATAATACATTATACATCAGCACATCAGAAACATTTCCACCAAAAATTTTGACGTTCCATCAATTGTTTACATTGGCGCTCACAGTGCGTCGCTTGTTCTCTGCCACTAAACTCAAACTCGTAATTGTTGAGAAGGACAACGCAATATGGTGGGCTTGTCACCCGATTGCGCCTTTTAGATCATCGCATTCTCCGAATAAGAAAGTTCTATTTTATTCATGGCAAAGATACTCTCGGTATATGTTCAGATGTCACTCTTTCGTCTCAAAGTTGGTTTACAAACAACAGATCAGTAATCTACATTTTCCAATTGTGGCAACATCCATCTTATAATTTTTTTTTTTTTTTTTTTGCTAGTTGGCAACACGATGTGCATCATTGTTTCTTCTTCGATAGTTCACGTCAATGCCCTAAATACTCAGGAATACATGATAATCGGCGGATCATCCTAACTTGACAAAGTCTGGAACTTCCACAAATTAACTTTTTTGGGAGCATTTATCAATTAATTTACTATTTTATAAAATATTGGGTGGTTCAATACTGAATACTTGCAGGGATATACACGATTTGTACAGACCACCTGGCACCAAGAAAACAAAACCTTGACTGAGGAGAAATCTTTTAAATCATCAATATCGCACACATCCTAAAAAATTGTATAGCTCGTTCCACGTTACATACACAGCAAGGAAAAGTAGCAATAATTTGGAACATTCTTTAAATAAGGACAACACTATTAAAAATACTATAAAAAACACTTAACACCCAACAAATTTACTATCATTAAAAATACATGTGAATCACGTAAATATTTTATTTCTTATGAAAATGAATGCCATCGATTAAAATCCAATGTGGAGTCCACAACTTATTACAAGGTTACATACATCACAGCAATTTTAAAGTGGGAGTCTGCAGTTAAAAACAAGCATCAACAAAGTAATTACAAGCAGATTTCTTACAAAAAAGTGGACCATCACTTTGCTTTATTAGAGACTTCAAGATGCACACAACCACTTCATTAGAGAACAATTAACAGCATCTACTCATAAACTGATCGAATACTGTCCTCTTGTAAATGTTAATTGAAGATGTGTAGTAAGGCTTTCAGCACAGTTTTGCAACACAATGAGAACTTTGTATTCCTAAATCACATAAGTGATTTCAAGCCAATTAACCTTATTTATAAAATAATTTTCATATGCTGACATAACTTAATCAAACAACTTAACCTATTTACAAACAGACAATGAATACTTTGTGTTTTTACAATCTCTCATCACCAAAATAATTTAAAAAATAACAATTTAAATACTTTATCCATGCATTAGAAATAAAAAGGTCCAAAGTTGTAGGTGGCAACACTGAGCAACTTGGATATAAATATCAATATTCAGAAAACAATATTGCCCATTAGCAATAAATTGCATTTCACAAGAAGTAATTTCGAAATCTATACACTCACCGGGAAAGCCCTGATTCGCATTTTCCCCTCCTTCTTAGGAAGGCTGCTCTTCATCATTTTGACTGCTTCTTGCCTTCACTTTCTTGAATGGACAATCTTCTCTGACATAAGCCTGCAGCCAAATTCTCGCTTTAACGGAGCAACAATTACACAGCCATGAGGTACATGCAGAAGACTACATAGAATCATGAATACTTGATAACTAAATTTCGATACGAATGGAACGGATTTTCCACACTTTTTCCTAGCCCTTCTATGGTGAATATACAACGAAAGAACGGACTGCGAAATTAAGACACACACGACAGCCGATAGATGTCGACACAACCTCTCAAGTGAGAGTAGAAGGAAAAGTAGAGCCTAATATAAACACTTATTTGATTTACATTTAGAATTTAAAACCACAACAAGACATTTACAACTACATAGATATTTTTTCTAATCACTCAGCTTATCACCTCTCAGAAATGTCTACCATTTACCGCGGATGAATACATGTCCGTGCACATAGATACGTCAAAGGAACCTGGGTCTGACCAGACGGACCAGACACCGCGGGGCACGAAAGTGATGGTACGCTTGCGCTGAGAACGAGAAGAGCCGCCGGAGCAGCGCTGCTGCATGTGAACTTGCGGGATTTGTGAGTGTTCAAATGAGAGGTCCGGGATCATTAAAACATGTTTGTCTATTTAGTTTGTCATGGGCATGCATTTTTGGCAGTGTCTCGAAAGCGAAGATGTTCGCTCGTTTGATGCAAAATTCATTTATCAAAAATGTCATTTATGTCAGCTAATAATATTACACAAAAACGTATTGTGAAAGTAAAAATGGCACAGAGGTCGCGATTCCGAAGTTAGATTTAATATTTTATGAACTAATTATTTAATTTTTGTAGAAATTAAATGCCTAATGATTATTTAAAATGTATCTAGAAAAGTTAACTATTAATTGTACAAATATTGAAAATAAACAAATATGACAAAAAGAATGCATTATTATCTAGTCTTAATTTCTTTAATATAAAGTGAAAAAATATAATGTTTCGGAGAATGGTATTGATAAAGCATTTTTGTGCGAAAAGTAATTTTTGACGCATATATTTGTAAAATTCATGTTCAGATTGAGCATGAAGAAATTCAAGTAAAAGCATGTTCAATATGATGGGCTATCTAGTACAATTTCGTGAGAAAGAATCCAAATAAAATGAAGTTGAATTTGTAATTTCAGCGCATAATCTGACATTTTGGCAGATTTAGCATATATTTTACAATATTGAGTTTCAATGTATGAAGAACGCAGTCAATCTAGTTGATGGATCAAATAATACAATTCTCGAACTTTTATTGTAGAGTTTTCTTGAATCACAGAAAGGTCAATTACCTCCTGCCATGTGTTAGCAATAATTGACTTGAAGAGGACGCTCGACCAGTAAACTTGATAAAATTATACCCTTAAAAATGTACTTATTTTCGTAATATTTTCCAAAATCTGTTCACGAAAGTTTGACATTTCCATTTCAACACTGTGTGAAATATATTGTTTAATTATTACTTTCTTGGACTGTGAATTGAAACCTAGAAATAAATTAAAGTTTTCCAACTTCCAAACTACATAACATTAAACCGATTGAACAATGTTATGAATAGAGACCGGATTTTTATGTAATTACATATTTTTTGTCTTTCTACTTACCGTTCTCAAAATTGTTATCTTCGCAAATCATGGCCGTCTAAACACAATATCCAATCTTTTCGTTACATATTTTTACATGTTTATTACAAAATACAATTACAAAATATTACATATTTTGCTATTTTCACAAAATATTTCTTATTTCTTCAATTTTCTTATGTTGCACATATTTTTTAAGAAAAGAAATATTTTCCAAACAGATTTTTTTCCTACATTATTACTGAATGCTGTCGAATCGAGTTGCGCTACGTTAAGACACGGTCGGATGTCCTTACAATCCGGCGGGCTTGCTTTAGATATCTGAGTGGCGTCAGCGACCGAGATCATTTTGGACTCTTTGTTTGAAAAGTATTACTGACGCCGGGTTTCGGGATCTTTAACTTTAATTTCCGAAAAACTTTGGCGATCGCCGACTAGCAACACTTCGATGAAAGTGCTGCACACTGCAGTGATTGTTTGCTGGTCGTAGATATCCCTTTTTGTATGAGGGCTTCTATTACGTCTAGTGTGGCTGCTAAACTACGGTTGTGGATAACAATAGATGAAGTACCCTTGGAGCTGTAGACGGGATAGTTGTTTGATGCAAAGTGTGCATCAACTTGTGCTCTTCAAATTATTTTTAAAACGTTTATATTATTTTTAAAATTTGTAAAGGAAATTTTTGATAAATGTAATTTCGTGTTAGATAAATGTGTTTTATAATTGATGCATTTTAATATTACATATATCCGATTTTACATATTTATTACATATTCTCACTGTTTTCATTACATATTTATACACACATTTTGACCTTTCATACTACATATATTTTCCGGTCTCTAGTTAGGATAGATTATTTTGTAGCTAGGATCTAAAAGGCTTATGCTCGGAGGAATACTTTCTTCAGAGCCTAAACATCTTCCTCGACTTCCTGATGCCACACTTTCCTGTGCAATTGCATATAGTTTGTCATTTTTAACACACTAATTAAATGTAAATTTGCTTGGTTTCGCGCAATTCGAATCACATAAAGGTCAGTTTTGTAGATATGAACACTTTAGAATATACAATAGTGTTTTGAGAATATCGTATGAAATATTAATAGATTGACGGAGCTGCATTCTGCAAACGCAGATTTTGCATACTTAATTCAAGACACGTTTTATATCCATTTTCAACCACACGGTATATTGGGTAAAACATAAAAATGCATATTTTTTCTTAAAAATATTGGTAATCACTCAATGAACGTGTGATATGTAGAATTTTTAGCTATAAAAAAAAAAAAATACAAATGATTCACCAGGAACATGCGAATTGCGAACTGAACGGGAAAGGAACGGGAACCGTCTCCTCTGGAAAGTGTGAAGAAGAAGAAGAAGAAACTTGGGTTGGTAAATAAGGGAATGTGTGTTCGCCCACTTGTATTGTGCATATTGACGGAATAACGGTCAGAGACTATATATCGGAACACAGACGTGTGTATAGTATTAATCATATCCACAGCTAAAAATAAAATTAAAATGTTAGTCTCACCAATAGTTCACTTCAATTTTTTATCATCTCTCCTGGAAAAAATCCTAATTCGTACTCTCCCGAAGCATTCCCTCTCATAGCATTGAAGTACTTTATTTAAAAAACAAAATCATTATGCAACCCGCAATGCACATACCCAGTGTAATACGCAGAGGGTTATGATTTTTAAAAACTTTTTTCAAAATATTAATTTTCCTAATGTTGAATTTGATGAACTTTTATCTAATTAACCAATTTTTTCTATTATTTTAGTTTGTTTATGAAAAAACCTCCCGCGCCCAATATAATTTCATTTATGAGATACAAGGTAATAAAGAATTACATTTGTTTGGAACTGTACTTCCTCAATTGTTCTTTCTAATGATGTGTAATTTATTTTTAGATTGTAACATGCTGTTTCAAAGTAAACAATCCAAATAAGCCGTGAAATCGTCTCGAAAGAAATGGACAAAGAATTTGCCAACTACAAAGCGCCAGTCCATCATACCAGAAATGAAAAGGGGCATAAATGAGATCACGTGCAAAATGTCTTTGTACAGTTACATTGTTGGTAGATATTTGGGATTGTACGACGAACTCTAAGGGTCAACTGACCGAATAAGACAGATATCAGATGAAATGCTGATTTATCAGTTCAGACAAGCCAAGTGCAAGAGTTTACTGATAGTAATACTGAAGAAGACATTTCTGAAGAAGAAAGCACTGATTGGGCTGCACCACAATTCAAAAGTTCTTCCAAACTTGGCTGAAAACGTAATATACGTACCTACACCATCATAATCGAGGATTTGGCGTCGAGTGATAAAGGAAGCTGGAAAGATCAATAAATGCCTCAAAGAACTTATTGCTGAAGAGGAATTCTGCTTGCATTTTGATGGAGAGAAAATTGAGAACAGAGAATGTCAGGCAATCTGTTTTAATATTTCTGCAAGAACTCTGCACCTCGAAGTTTTGGTTTATGGAAGAGGATCAGCTGATGACATCTTTATTCAAGTACAAGTCCTGCTAGACCAATACAATGCATGGAAGAAGTGTTAAAATGATAATTTTTGATACCACAGCAGTCAGTACAGGTCACAAAAATGGAGTTGCAGAACTCATGAGAGAGTTCAGACTAAAGAGTCTAGAAGCACCTGAGTTTATAGGGTGTCAACATCATATTCTCGACTTGGATCTACATCACTTGATGGATTTCCTGTTCCCAACAGAATCAGGATCACCCAACACTAACTATTAACTCATTGATGATTTTTTAGTACGGCATGATTACTTACAAAAAAAGTTATTCCGGCAGATAAAAGATACCGACTCATGAAAAACAGAATGACGAGATGACTTCAGGTTTCTTTTTGAACTCTGTAAAGGATATCATTTCTACCAGAAGGAGAAAAAAGTGGCCTCTACTTAAGTGACAGAAGATACCTTCCCCTCATAGTGCCAGATAGAATTCACGGGTAATCTTTGCCTAATTGCTTATTTTCTCTTTCTGAAATGGAGAGATCAGCTCAAATCAGCTTGTGACTTCATCGCAACTGCTTGGGCAAAAGCTTGGTTTTCAAATCAACACTATTTAAAGGACACATACAATGATCTGGAGGCTGCTGTCTCCAAATTGAAGTGTCATAAGGTTTTAAAATATTTTTCCTCTCACTGGATAAAGGTTCGTGCTTGATTTGCCTCTCTCGAACCCAGTGGCCAAACGAGCTGTAAAGCTGATGGAAGAGCTACAGAGCACTTGGAAAGGGGACAAATATCTTAACAGCACGTTCATGAACAGTAATAGACCAATTTAACACCATTTGTTTAATTTATTGTATATGTCTTTATGTATTTATTAGTGAATACAGCTAAATTTCCTTTCGATGTTTCAACTTAACACAACATGTTGTTTGGCGCGGTAGTTTATTTCAAAATTTTAAAAAAATGGAAGTTATTTTTCAGAGTTTTAGACAAAAAATCATCGTTTGCCACCACAGGCTTTTAAATCTGAAAAAAGTCATTGCCCTAGTGCGCACAGTGGGCGAGACAGGCAAGGTTGTTTAAGCCTCGTCAGTTTCAGGGGAATTGTTTGTTCAGACCTATCTTTGGTTAGAGAAGAGCACTTCAGTCCAGATTTTCTGCATCTACATGCTTCAGTAAGCCATTTTCTTATTTGAAGTAAGGGTTATTAACGAGAATTTCGTATTATTTTAATCGGGTACGAGTGTGCTAGATGTCCAGCACCAATCCTCAGGAATTTTTTTGTGTTCCTAAACTTAACTTTATCGTTGGTGCGACATCTATGTTAAAGGGCTACATCCCATGTAGGTGGATTTATGGCAAGACAAAAACTCAGGTTTTATCAGCAACTCTGACAGTACTCGATAGCGGAGATCGTCCTGTGTTCTTATGTTCATCATCTCTTTACCGCAGAAATCGACAAAAAGGTTTCACTAGCTTCAGCAATATGTTCTACTGTAGCTTCGGTCTGATTAAACAGAATATTTCAGACAAAACACATTGTTTTCGATATTCACTGCAGAGTATTACCTTCTATTGTCTGAACTGGGTGATTGCATCATATCGAATAATAACACATAGAAAAAGCATACGTTTCCGGTATTATTTAAATGATTTTGATGAATGGGACTTGTCCCTTCTTCTTCGTAAAAATAAATGTCTTGCTAAGTAGCAATTCTGTTATGTCATTCACAACTTGTATGATGGTAACACTCTCAGATTGTGTAGCAGTATATTGCAGTATTTACTATCGTGACTTTTCTGAAAAGCACTGTTAACAATAAATTGCTATAATATTTATGGTAACTGCTGGAAGGTCATTTTTACTTTCTATCAGTTACTTCGTAAAAAGAGGAAGTTATCTAATCGTGAGTTGGAAAGCGGCGAATTTTCGGCAGAAAAACTCTTATTTCTGAGACCTGGCAACGAAAAAATGGATGAATACTGTCGCTAGTAAATTAATCCTCTAGCATGTGGTGTAGCCTGAATCCGTTTTGTGGGTCCTGGATATCGAAAAATCGAAACGTCTGTCTGTCCGTCCGCCTGTGGCCAACGCTAGTGCCTAAAACATTCTGTCGATTTTTTCCAAAAGTGATATTCCCCAATCGATCGATCTGAACGAATTGGAGGCATTGCGAGTTTCAAATGGATATTTTGATTTATGAGGTTACTTTACATGAATCCCCAAAAATATTTTCAACATTTTCTCAGAAATGGTACCAAATATTTTTATATTGAAGTTTGTCCTCGGATAGTGCAAAGAATGCTTAAGAGAATGGTACAGATCTCATGTTCGTAGAAATCCACGAATCTTTCGAAAATTGCAAAAATGCGATGTTTTTGTACGTCTTCCTACAACTATATTAAAGATAGAGATTTTTAGTATAAACGTAGTAATTACGTAGTTTAGAGAAAGTTATGTAATGCTGCGGCAAAAACGGCGATTTTTTGACAGAAAAACTCGTATTGTGAAGTTCTCATACAGACAAACGGGATAAATCCTGTTCTAATAGGAAATAATTACTCTCTCTAACACGTTACGTGGTCAAATTTCACAAATACTGAGCCCTTGATATCGAAAAGTGGCTTTTTCCAAAACGTCCGTTCGTCTATCCGTTCGTCTGTGAACACAAGCGCATGACTCCCCTGGGAGACCAATGTTCTCTAATACAGCGCTAAATTTTACCTTTAAATTTCTACTAAGAATAGAATAAAGCACACTTATAAAGGTGGCATAGGTCAGATTTCCACTGTTAAATCTAAATTTTGGAAAATTGCAAAAGTTTGATTTTTTCGGCATCTTATTACAACTACAAAATTGAAGATAGAGATTTTTACTTTAAATGAAATTTGTTGCAATTTTAAAAAAATAACAAAAACAACAATTTCTCAAAAAGCACTTCAAATTTTTTCTTCACACTTTTGGTAGAGATAGTGCGAAATGTACTCTATGAGATGACATAAACGCCATTTTGCTTTATTACTTTGTTTTTTAAAATAATTACAAACAATATTTTTTGACTAACCTCTCGCATCGATAATATTTACATTACGTAGTGGCGATTTGTTTACATCATTACATTTAAACGTACAAGTGCTTGAAATGATTGTTTATAAAGTTTTTGGAAAACTCAAACGTTTTCTGTGAAAACGCGCTCAAAAATTCGCATTTTCAGAAATGTTTAAATGCCATTTTCTCAAAAAAGCTCCAAATTTTTTCTTCAAATTTTTCAAGGGGGTAGTGCTAATTCAAAAAAATGATACAAATGTAATTTGTTTCAAATATCTCTCACGCCTTTAATATGCTAATTTCCAGAAATTTGTTTACATTATTGCATTTGTGAGTGAAAGAGCATCACCTTACTTTCAATAAAGTTTGTCGAAAACTCAATAGATATTTGTGAAAAAGATCTTCAAATTTCACATTTACAGAATCGCATAAACGCTATTTTTTTTTAAAAGCGGCTCCAAATTTTTCACCGAAAATTTCCATATAGGACGAGGTTTTACTCTTCTGTAATATTTTTAAAGTTCATTTCGGTTCTACTATTACGAAACCAAAACAATGAGAAAATTTCAGAAAATATACTTTGGGCGACGATAAAATTGCAGTTGTCAAGAGGATGGTTTAAGACCGAAAAGCTAGCCTAGACCATAGAAATTAGAAATGTAACTAGTATGAGAAAGTCTGTACCATTCTGCAGCACCACTAGTTATTGCTGTTCGCCCACCACTGCTTTGTCTGCTCCATGCAATTAGCTTTGTTTAGCTTCTCCTGTTACATATAAAACAGAACAAATAGTAAATTACATTGTAGTAAATTTAATACTGCATTTCAAAGGAAGATTGCTAATCAGCATATTTAAATTATTAATTAATACAATTATAGTGTTGGATTTGATACAAAGATGCACTACATTGAATACAAATATTTAAAATTGAATTCACAAATGATGCTTTTCACGTATTGGACCACCATATAATCTCTTAAATAATTCGAATCTTTCTCAGGTGACAAAATATTTATTGAGATAGCGTTTTCCAGTATTTCTTTCTATGCCTACAACTTGTCTTGTTTGGTAATTTTTCTGTAAATCTTTCAATTAAAATCGACTTCCTCATTTTTATTTTAGCCAAAACACACAATTTCATCTTCCTTTGCTCTTCTCTTCAACTTATCATTGGAATTCAAGAATACTTTACACGCCTCACGCGCTTTACACAACTGAAAATAGTCACTGTGTTTTGCTGCATTCATCAAATACACACGCTTGTGTATCGTAATCAGAGAGGCCGAGAACACTGTTGAATTCTGTGAGGAATGAGTAACTTGTAAACTTTATTAATATTACTATAATTGTAGAAAGATGGTTCTTTTTAAATTTATTGGACCAAATAGGATCAATCCACGATGATACCAGGAATTAAGATGTATAATTCATAGAAATTTATTGGTGCTTAACGTTTCGCACATTTGGCATGTGCCTTTTCGAAAGCATTTGACAAGCTATTGACAATAAACATTACATTTTTATGTAGTATTAGGCACATGCCAAACGGGCGAAACGTTAAGCACCAATAAATTTCTATGAATTATACGTCTTAATTCCTGGTATCATCGTGGATTGATCCTATTTGGTCCAATAATTTTAAAAAGAACCATCTTTCTACAATATTAAAACGGGATCAACAGGAGTATATTAAACCATTCTAATATTACTATAATTAATAACATTCTAGTGTTATTATAAATTTTGTACCATTACGCAGCAGAAATTATCAGTGTTAATTAGTTGTATTTTGTAATTTTCTTCAAATAATATTAGTAAAATTATGCAACTGGAACCTGCTGGGAAGAACTCAGGATACTCTTCGCCGCGCTGTTGAAATAATGAAAGCCGAGAGCAGAACCTTCAAATTGGATCGAACTTGGCAAGTTTCTTTTTTTTATCATGGCTCTTCAGAAAGTTTCCATTTGGTCCATTGAGCCTTTTTTATGACGTCATATCCATATACCAATGTATTTTTAACAGTTATGACCCGCATGAGCAATTCTGGATAGTCATTGGCTTCATTCAGCATCTCCTGAGCAATGTTCATTCGACATTGTTTTGGGCTGACATTCAATTGTTTTGGGACAACTTTTTGCTGCTAAGCGTTTCATGTCCAAAACATTCGTAAAATGAGAAATATTTGATCTTTCCCAATTCCGTAATCATTGGATCTCTTTGTCAAACACTGTGTGTGTCGTTCGTCATTGACACTCTCAGTTTGAGTTGTTGCTTTATGTGAATACTAGCTGACCCGGCGAACTCTGTTCCGCCTTAAAAGAGAACTCCGTTCCGCCCAAACATACGAAAACCCGCGAAATCACGCGAAAACGTGCGAAATCACGCGAAAACATGCGAAATCACGCGAAAACGTGCGAAAACGTGCAAAAACGTGCGTTTTCACACAGGAACGCTGTCGAACGGGATAAACAGTATCCTATGTCCGTCTCCTGGCTCTAAGCGTCCTGCTCACCAAATCGGTACAGCCGTTCTTGAGTTATAAATAGTGTAACTAACACGACTATATATAGATATAACGGCGAACGAAAGGCGGCTTTCATTATCGCCTTCTGTTATCAGTGCGGCGTTACAACAACGGGTTACAACAGGCAACAATGACCGCTCACATGCGAAATCACGCGAAAACGTGCAAAAAACGTGCGTTTTCACACAGGAACGCTGTCGAACGGGATAAACAGTATCCTATGTCCGTCTCCTGGCTCTAAGCTTCCTGCTCACCAATTTTCAGCCAAATCGGTACAGCCGTTCTTGAGTTATAAATAGTGTAACTAACACGACTTTCTTTTATATATATAGATGATTATTCCATTTACGATATCTGTACTCGACTATTGTTTTATGTAATTTATATGTTGACACTGTACACAATCTTTTATCAAATATTTGTACTAGATTCTCAACAAACAAACTAGGGATTGTCAGTTTTCGAACCCGAGATAATTTCGGACCCAGTGTTCTCGGATACTCACAAGTCTATGTATCAAATATGTTCAATAAGACGTAATTTTTTTTGTTTTTCGCAAAATATGCAAATCCATATTATTGATAAATGTTGAACAAAAATAAAATTATTCCAGAGTACGAACAATAGGATGGCTCGTAGGCCTTAGCTATAGGGTAATTTTCGGAAAGTTAAAATTTTTCTGTTCTCATCCCATATTCCGGGATCATTCGACAAGAAAATCTGTGAGAAATTTCAGCCCAATTGAACAATATCTAGGCGACCCGAAAACAAAGTTTGAGCTTAGTCCAACAATAAATAATTCCATTAAAAAGCTGTAAAGTATTGACCACCGAGACCATTCTCTTGTTTCCTCAATTTTTATGACTCATATAGGCAACCCCAGTAATTGTTTAAAAACATTCTGAAACAAATTACTGAAAAGTTTATGTAATAATTTCTTAACCAACATTAAAAATTGAAAAAATATTAGATTTTTAATAGTGCACGCATCTATAAGAGAAACACAGAGAATATACAGTAATTTCTGTAAAATCAAAACATTATTTTGTACGAACGAACATCGAACATTACTTTTTCCTAAGAGTGTATTAGCAGTTGGTAATTTTTCCGATCTTTGCCAACCATTTGTAAAACAAATTGTAGTCAGTTTAATGTTTTGTGAGGATATTGTTTTAATACTGACTGAATTACAAACCTTTTTCCACAACGTCATTCACAAGTGTTCTCACATTTTTGAATAGTGCTTCCTACAAACAAGGTCATCCTTCTATATTGAAGGATCTTTACAGCGAAAATCTAGTGAAGAAAGATTTTGTACCAGGAGTTACAAAAGAAGAAAACTCGATGTTTGCAAAGAAAGAAAGGAAAAAAGGGAAAAGGGGGAAAAGGAAGAAAGAAAGAAAGAAAGAAAAAGAAAGAAAGAAAAAGAAAGAAAGAAAAAGAAAGAAAGAAAGAAAGAAAGAAAGAAAGAAAGAAAGAAAGAAAGAGAGAAAGAAATATTATTTTGATTCAAGAAACAATTTTGATGCAACAAGGATGTTACTCTTCGGTTGATTTTTTCTTCTTCTTCCTCTTCAACTTTGTCTGCTTCTTAAATAACAAGCCATTTCTGCCTTACCCTACGTTGGGACTCTGTCAAACAAGGCTAGTCACATGGGAGGTACCAGAGATGATTTGAAAATTTTTACACCAGCTTTACTGATTTCTGAACCAATATCCTGTTAATTTATCAGTTGACGCATGAATGGGAAATGATACGGTGCACTTATTGCTTCTGGCGCCAGAAATCAGGTTCGGACGTACTCTACGGATAAAGCAAGAAAAATTACAAAATATTGTCAAAGAGGTCTTCTTTTTACGTGGTAACTGAAATCAACTTTGAAATAGGAACCTTGAAATAGTTCATATTGTAAGAAACGAATTCCATTCTTTGGAATGCCGCTAAGAAATATTACACTAGAGAACAAAAAAAAAAAACAAAAAAAAACGTCTCACCTGCAGGATGAAAGTAGTTGATTTCAAAGGAAAATATTACGCTGATTTCGAAAATCATTATAAAACGTTTCTATCACGCAAGGTTGAAAAGATATAAACATATTCTGTAGTTGACATAAACAAAAAAATACTAATTTCCGCGTTGCCACTCCGGTTATTTACAACAAACTTTTATGAGCATGCTTTATATGAGGTCAGAATAACTTAAAAATGGAATACACATATTCGTGCATCGTGTATTCGTGATCTAGGAAGTATAAATTCCTATTGCATTACTTAAACATGCTCTGCGCCATGTGACGTACTCTTGCATTCCTGATTCGTCGCTCTGACAAGAAATCAACAAAGGAAACGATCATCCTGATTTCGAAAATCATTAGTATAAAACGTTTCTATCACGCAAGGTTGAAAAGATAAGAACATATTTAGTAATAGTTGAAATAAACAAAAAGCTATACTAATTTCCGCATTGCCACTCCGGTTATATTACTATAAAATTTTATGAGCATGCTTTACAATGAGGTAAGAAAAACTTAAAAATGGAATACGCATATTCGTGATTAAAAAACATCTTGGAAGGAGAAATTCCTATTTCATTGCTTAAAAATGCTTTCCGCCTTGTGACTTATTCTTGTATACCCGTTTACTCTCTCTGACAAAAAACCAGCAATATCTCCCAATATTGCAGGATCCTTTAGCCATTGGTGTCTCTTCTCCATTGTAGCAATATCTTGATGAAACTCTTCACCATGTTCATCGCTAATATCACCCAAATTCTGCGGGAAAAATTAAGAATGTATTGAAGAAAATGAATTTTTAGAGGCATTCTGCCCCATCATATTTTTGTATCTTTCTAAACCATTCGGTGACCAATGTTTTATAATTTTCTTCTTTGTCCTGAGAAATGCATACACAATTCTCTTAAAAGATTGCCAAGCCGGGAAGTCAATGTCTCGCAATTTTTCTTCCAATATTTCATCCAACATGAGATTTATGATTTGCGAGCCGATGAAAATTCCTTCCTTCAATTTTGCATTACTCATCTATGGAATTATTTCACTGCTTTGAAACTATATTTTGAAGCATCTATTAACAATTGCCATTCATCTGGATTACAGAGAACACACAAATCACTCATTAACCCCTTAATGTTTGCATAAAAACAAAAAGTACATTCAAGAGCAGAATATTGGGCAAAGATCTGGTGTCTGTTTCTGAACACTGGATTTTTTGTCCCAGCAGCAAGTAGTTTCCAATACTGTAATCTGGAGTCTAGCTGCTCAGATTATTTGTTGGCAAATTCAGGACACGTGCCAAATCATTTAGATCTTCCTGCCCTACTAAATGCAGGCCAGTGTCAGACTTTCCTGTCAAATAGTCTGGATCTTTTGAAGTGAAATTCGCCAGGGTTTTGTTTCTGGGGGAAACGGCTTCAGTTTCATCGTTTCTTTTTCCATGATTTATTGGCCATGTTTCCGGAGTACAGGCACTGGCAGAAGAATTATCTGGATAATTGATCTCGGCAATGCAGAAATATTTATCATGAGGAAGTGGCAGTCATTAAAATGATTTATTGGTATTCTCCACAACATTGGTACAGCGAATCACAATGATTTATTTATTGTACGAGCAACAAGCTTGGCACTCAGTTTTCGACTACGAGTATTGTTACTTCAGGAGTTCCACAGGGAAGTGTTTTAGGGCCATTACATTTCTTAGCGTAAATGATCTCCATGTTAACATACAATCAAAGGTACATTTATTTGCAGACGATTGTGTTATATACCGAAAAATCAAAGGTAGCGCTGACGAACAAATATTACAGCAGGATTTAGAACATTTACGTGATTGGGCTGAAAAAAATGACATGGGAATTAACGAATCGAAAAGCAAAACAATAACGTTCGGGCGGGGACGAAATTATGAAGAACCAGACTATTGTTTAGGTGAGGTCATCATCCCAAGAGTCTCATCATGCAAGTATTTAGGCATTCATCTAGATAGTAAATTAGGGTGGGAGAAGCATATAAATCAGGTAGTAAGAAAAATGTTGAAGTCCTTGCATTTTGTAATGCGAATTCTAAAGAAAAGTTCTGCAAACGCCAAAGAATTAGCATATCTTTCGCTGGTTCATCCTCTCATGGAATACGGAGTGACATGTTGGGATCCATACAGAAAGTCGCGCCGGAAAAATCTAGATAGAATACAGAGGAAAGCGAATAAGTTTACCTATAGAACTAACGCAATAAAAACGTCATGGGAACCTCTAGAAACGAGAAGAACAAGGGCGAGGCTTTGCGCTCTTTATAAATCGTACGTAGGCCAATCAGCTTGGAAGGAAATTCAGGTTAGACTAGAAAAACCAAATTATTTCGGCCGAAGCGATCACACCCATAAACTTCGAACAAGGAAACAAAATTCAGATTTTGGGAAATTTTCCTTTCGTAACAGAACAATTAAAGATTGGAACAGTTTACTCGCAGCAATTTTCAAAGCTTTTCCTCTAAATGTACGAAGTTTTAGAAATAAGTTAGAACAAGATGAGAGTAATAGACATTAAATGAGTAAGTGCTGTGAAGTGCGGTGAAGTGCTATGAAGTGTAGTGAAAACGATCAATGAATTAAAAAAATCTAATTTAGCCACTATTTATGTAGCTTGTATTAAATTGTAGCATCACCAACATATAATTATTGGAAATCATGACAGAGTTGCAATAATTGTTATAATACTTAATATTAGTGACTATGATTATTGCATCCTCGGTTTGTACTGTACTCCTTTATTATTATTATTATTATTATTATTATTATTATTATTATTATTATTATTATTATTATTATTATTGTTATTTAACTGCCACCGGGTCATACCCAATTGCAGTTCAAATAAATGTATATACTATGTATATGATTTCAGTTTTTCATACAACCACCACCTTAGGTTGACAGGTGATACAATGCTGGGAAGCAGCCCATGGTTTGTTCTGATCAAAAACACGACAGCCAAAATATAAAGAATGCCCAAGTTTTGTAATTTCATTTTTTTCTTCTTTTGAAGTTTGGGTATAAATCTTTCACAAACATAACAGAAGTTATCGGGTTGATTCGCACACTTTTGATGTGAAATGACGATTTGCATTTCATCGAACAGATTCAATTTAATAGATCATGTGGAGAATTTCACTGTATAAAACTCACAGAAAACTCGCTAATGAATTAATGCATTTGAGGCACACGCAAACCAGACACGAACTTGACGCACCCTGTGGGCACAGTTTCGCATGACACCTACTGTCTCAGAATCTGCCACTCTCAACAGTTACTACTCGCAAACTTTTCTTGAACGATGGCCTTGCTTCCCCCTCCCTTGAACAATAAACAGTTGAAGGCAAAAGCTCGCAGCGAGCACTGATTACAACATTCCAGGCATTAAAACTTCGATGGCGCGAAACAGAAGCTAGTCAAAGCTAGTTTCTGTCATTGTCGAGAACTTCCGTTCAGCTTGATTACCATTATCTAAATAAATGGCTGAGGCAGGTACAGGTCCTTCATGGGAGACACCTAAAACTTCTATGTAATGTTCGTGCTGTTGCACAACCAGAGCGATAACCTAGCCACACACGTAGCAGGTTTGACTTCGATTTTTCAGAGGTTGGCATTACTGTAAATACTCTAGTGGCCGACTTTGCAACTAATACCCCCTCCACCCGCATTTCTTCAATCCATCGTTCAAGAAAAGTTGCGCGAGTAGTAGATATTGTATTCTTGCGATAAGGGAAGGGGCTAAAATAATTCATTTCGGTGACTGATTCGCAGGAAATATAGGAAATATGAGGGTGTACGTGACTTGTTTTCAAAACATCCATTAAGGTTTACTAAGACCACCAAGACCTACTCGTAATTGAGTGCGACAAGCAGACGCGACAATAATGACGGCAATCTTCGAAGTTAAAAAAACAAATCACGAAACCTAATTTTGTTGATATCTCATGATATTGGCATAGATGACCTAAAAAACATTTTATTTTTAAATAGATTTTAACCGTACTGATTCTACATATTGTAATGATCCAACGTTTCGAGAATAAAATCCCATATGCAACGTTGCCAAAAGGTAGCAAAGAATAAACGTATATGTGGAGTGCAACGGTGCCGATAGAAACATGTTTGTAAATCCAAATTAAAATAAGAAATTATAGCATGTGAGATTTAGGGAAAATTGAATATAATCATCCGATAGAGCAGAAATTATAGAACGAAATAAAACAAACGGCATTAAATTCGGTTAACACATTCGGAAATTTTAATTTGAAATATATTTGGAATTTTTAATAAAATGAACAGGATATGGCCATTGTTGTGTTAGAAAAGAAACATTACAAACAGGGTTTTTGAAGAATAATTACCAAACGCACGGACCGATTTGGTTGAAACGTTGGGAAAGAATAGAATAAAATACGGGGAAGACGACAAAATTAACATCAACTTTGTCGCATTTTTGCCGGCGAAGTAATCATAAAATATGTGGAAGTTGGAATGAAGTCAATAGTGTAAACAAACGACGCCATGCTGAGAAGTAAGGAAATCTTCCAGACCCAACAGAGCAAGCGTGTGTCAATTATTTGTGACAAAAATCGGTAGTAACAATGTAAATTGTGAAGAAAGGATGCAGATGTGGAGCAGATGTGTCGTGGACATGATGATGAGCGCTTGGTGTACGTGAAATCGGTGTGTCGTTAGTTTTTTTGGAAAGTGTAAAATAGTTAACGAGAAGTAACGTCGAAAGATTTATAAAAATTTTGGAACATTAGAAAAGGGAGCAAAAATTTAAATTCATTGAATTCACGTTATTTTATTAGTAAAACTTCAAGCAATTACGGATAATCAATTACGTTGTATTCTAGTGTGAGGAAATTTGGCGCGGTAAACATTTTTATTATGGGACTTAACTGAATCAATACACATCAGTATAATTTAGACGATTATTTTCCAAAATAAATGGAAATAAGCAATAGAACTTTTCAAGAGGTGAAACATAGTGGTTGACGAGAAGTGATTCTCGGAGGCAACCGCGAGCAAGAGTGGCCGTCGACTGACATCGAGGAGCATTGGACAGCGGACACCGGACGTCTCCAGTACGAAAGAGGAGCTGAAAAAAAGGGAAGTGAAACGCATATGCATGTGTGTGTGTGTGTCGGAATTCCTCGAAATGCTTCGTATCAAAACGCATCCCATAATTAAAACAATTTTGTTGAAGATCAAGTTATGTTAGTAGGAATAAAGTAGAAATAGTTAGAGGAAAACAGGGAATGCGCATTCGAGGGATGAATGTGATTTTGATATTGTCTGTGTTAGTGTGTATGAATGATTTTTCGTTATTGTGTATTATCTTGTTTTTTGTTGTTTTTTTTTCGTTTGTGTATGTTGATGTTATATGATATTATATGTTAACGTAGAAAGGAAGACGGTGAATTATCGCCGTAGAAATGGAAATAGAGTGAAGTTAGAAACGTAAATAAATGATCGAACCAGAAATGCGGTTCGTTTTGGATCAATTGAGATGTTTGTAGAAATTTAACCTAGCACGCACAATCTAGTTACCTCACTGCGATTCCTGTATAGGAACGCCAGCGTATCCACGGCAGTAGATAGTTAAAAGGGGAAAGAAAAAAAGGGGATTTATTATATATATTTGATAAAAGCGCGGGCATAGATAACGTAGAGAAGTTAGAGGATAAAATTAATGAATGATAGGAAGATAGCAGGAGAGAGCAGGGAGAGAGTGTTACATTATATTAAATGACGGCCCAACGGTGGGGCAAATAGAATAGATAGTAAGAAGAAGGAAAGGGTACATTACAATATCTTACAGATGCAATTTAAATGTATTTGCATTAATAGCAAAATACGGTATGATACGGTTGGTTAATGATTCCGGGGGCGTCAACAGCTTAGGTCATTAGTCTCGTAAGTGTAGTTTTTCCTCGGGAGAAGGCGGAGATCTTCCCACGCTAGATGGCGAAATCCGGCACCGACCTACCGTCGGCTAGCGGGGTTTTCCCCTAACCAGGACTCTCCCACCGCCAGCCACCGCCCCAGCCGTGACAAGCTCTAAGCTCCCGACCGGTCTCCCGGAATGTGTAGTGCATGTTAGTGTAAGTGTGTGTGTGAGGGGAGAAGATAGGACACGGACGAGGAAGGAAAGATCGCGCACATATCGTGGCCCGTTTGTTAGGGCACTGCTCCGGTATTTGCCTGGAGCTGATCGGAGAAACCACGGAAAACTGCCGATCAGAGCAGCCGCCCACTAGAATTATCCTCCAGACAGCGACTGAATTCGACCTAGCTGAAAAGCTAGTGTCGAAAATCCTGCTGTCGTCAGGACTCGAACCTAAAACCTCCCGGTCAGAGGCGCTGCAGTGACATCAGTTGATGCACTGAGCTACCGCTCCCGGTAGATACGGTATATTTAAAAAAAGCTGTGGCGTGATATGACGTGTTTATTGTGAGATTCGTAATCTACGTATAAAATTGAGTAGGTACGTTGCACACTATCTTCCTAAAGGTATAAATATTGTTCCCTAGTGTTATTCTAGCAATTCACGGTTATCATTTCGCGGTTGGATCTGTGCACACAGTTGGTGTTCAAGATGTCCACGAATGGGAAAACGAACATCGTGAGGAACTTCTTTGCTTCCAGTTATGTAAAATTTCTTGTCAAGTTTTGACCAGGTTTGTGTAAATCTTTTCAAATACTTCATGTCCTGACCAGAAGTTGTACCCATCAGTCTTCAGAACACCTCCGCAAAATTGACTTAATGCAATGACGGCGAGGTAGGTTCAACAGGGTACGATTAAACAACTTTTCTACATTTGTGTAGGCCCAATTTCCCGACCTGTATTGTTTCCTCTCGTGGCAGAGAAAAGTGCCTGAATTTTTTCGGCTATATTCTACTTCCCTATTGTTTGGTAAACAGCCATAGCTTGTAGTTTTCCTGAAGATATTGAGATTTCAGGGATTCCGAGCAATAGATCTTTTCATTAAAAAAGTACTACTACTGCCAGTCTATCAAACATATCAACATCTTCGAGTGTTGAGAGTAACTTTTCATCTCATTGCACCATTAATTTTTGTCAGACTTTTAGATTAATTTATGCTGCGTTTCTCTGTCTCCTTTTCTAAGGCGTTGATATATGACAGGCGTCTTAATTTGTTTTCTAAGGCGATGATAAAAGTGCGATTTAATGCCAGGTTTTCAGTTTCATGCCCAAAAGCTTCTGCAGCAGCCATAAGTATGTAAACTCTTTTTCTACTAGTTATTTTGCATCCATCAAGAACTTCAGAAAGGACGTTTGGAGGCGAGTGCTGTTCAGCGCAATCCATAGTAGTTGAAACGGATAGACGAATAGAGCTCAATCGCGAAAACAAAGATGTATCATTTCATTGCACAAACAAAGCATTGTATTGTGTTGCATTTATATATTTTCATCACTAAACTGTAATAAAAGCAATAAATGTAGAGCATTGTATTGTGATGCATTTGAATTCAGAATACACCGTCTTGAACATATAATATATGTGTCGTATCGTCATATTTTTTTCTGCGAATCCGCTATCATTGGGCCACTGGATACGTGCAGCCCACTGGAGCTCAGACTGAAATATTGGAGTAGGTGCACGGTACTTTCTATAGAAGGAAGCTCGCAATTCGATTCCATTTTTACACCCCTGGGGGATAGGGTTAAGTTATGATAATAATGGATGATGAAATATACACACAATCATAAGGAGACACACATAACCAGGCCCGAAGTGGGACTCGAACCCGTGACCGCCACTGCATTACTGCTATAGTGATCTCGGTCTTCGGTTCGGCTAATATATTATTATTATTATTATTGTTGTTGTTGTTGTTGTTGTTGTATGTATGTATGTATTTGGCGTTAATAGGTCGGTAGTCCGACTTTGCCGGCCAGCTACAGGTTTCCCCCTTGTCTGGGCCTAGTTAAATTCCCATGCTTGGGGGTAAGAGCGACACTAGGCGAACATGGCGTATTCTCTTCACCGTAACTAGCAAGATCCACCTGCTTGAGCTTTTCTTCGTCACACTGCTACAGAAGCTGGGACGTTTTGAAAGGAAAGCTACAACTATATTTATGCCTCGACCGAGAATCGAGCCCGGGGACTACAGCCCGGGAAGCTAGTACACTGCCCATGAGCCATTCCAAAGGCTTTATTGTTATTATTATTATTATTATTATTATTATTATTATTATTATTATTATTAAATACTTAAATTAAAACAAATTAATATAGCAGTAATATCAGAAACAAAAATGAAGTGCAAAGGAAAAAATGATCTAGAACATTATGTTATGATTTACAACGGAAAACCTCAAAATGAAAGAGCCAGTAGTGGAGTAGCTATTTTAATTGATAAAAAGTGGAAAACCAAAATACACAGTTATGCCTACATAAGCGATCGTACCCTGATAACAAGATTGAAAATAGAGAGGATATCTAACTGTAATCGGAGTTTACGCTCTAGAAGAAGGCAAAACAGATGATACGGAAGTATTTTATGAAATACTACAAAAACAAGTAGATATGTATAAAAATGACCAGTTAATTACAGCGGGAGATCTGAATGCTAGGGTAGGTAAGCAACTAATTCCAAATATTGTTGGATGTTATGGGGAAGAATGTATCAACAGAAATGGAGAAGAATTGCGACAATTTAACACCTACAACAATTTTATAATTACCAACACGTTCTTTAGGGAAAAAGACATACATAAGTACACTTGGAGCCCAAGAGGTTGTAGATCAATTATTGATTATGGTATAGGGAACAGAAAAATAGTGTCCCAAATATCTGATACGAGAGTCTTTCGTGGTAGTAATGAATACTCAGATCACTTTCTAGTATATCAACAATATCCATATTAGCTAAATGGAGGAAAAAATTAATAAATAAAACACAGTCCAAAAGTAAATATTTAAAATCCACTTATTAAACAAAGATAGTATAAAGAATTTATACCATGAACGATTAAAGGTATATACAAGTCAGATCCAGACACTAGTTGATGTAGATGAAGAATGGAATAATGTAAGAAGTATAATAAAGAAAGCTGCTAATGACGCCTTGGGCAGAAAGAGTAAAAATAAACGAAGAAAAGGACTGAAAATATGGACACCAGAAATCGGCCAAGCCATTAATGATAAGAAACACGCTTACAATAAAATGTTGCAAAATAATAAGAAGAAACCAGAGGGGCATAAAAACAAATAAGGAACTACGCTAAGGCGCTTAGAAAAAAAGCCCATCAAGAATCATGGGGACGATTTGTTTGTAATATTGAGAACGATGTGTTTGGACGACAAACCTTAGCTTAAAAAGTAATGAAGCATCTAAATAGCGATACAAAGGATAATGCAGAACTAAACATAATCAAAGAGAAAGAGTGGCTGGATCACTATAAAAGTTTATGGTACGACTCGAATGTGGAAGAGGCAGAAAGAAATGACTACGAAATCTATAACGTAGATCCATTGACATTGAATTAATTAGTTGACTCGCTAAAGAAGCTAAAAATCGAAAAGCACCAGGTCTTGATGAAATTAACCTGGAGTTAATTAAATATAGCGATACGTCATTAAAAAGTAGATTTCTCAATTTACAGAACATATGTTGGGAGTGTCGTGACCGCACGCGCGCGGTTGAAAGACTCGCCGCCGAGCTACGTCAGCGGGCCGTCACCGCCCTCGGCCGGACGGGAAGGCGACCGTTGCGGGCCGACCGGGGCTGACCGCGCGCGGCCGTCACGCCAGAACAAGCGGGTAGGGATTCGCCACCGCCCCTACTCCGCAGCTAGTCGGCAGGCCGCTAGCCCCCGCGGGCTATAAGAGGGCCCCGACCCGACGCCAGGGCAGACTGATAGCGACGGTGTTGGCAACGGTGTTCTGGCGAGTGGTGTACGGAGTGTAGAGTGGTGATTAGTGATAATGACGACCTGTGCTACGGAAACAGAACTCTCTGGTGGATATTCTATGACTCCGCTGTGTATAGGACTTCTACTGGACTACGGTGAAACGGCTTCGCAATTGGCACAATCTACAGGTTACAGAACTTTGGCTATTGTACACGGGATTCTCATTATTGTACCTAGATATTGAATAAAAAACCATTTTATGTTTTAAATTTTGCCTTTGTTTGGATACTACAGGGAGACTTGTACTATTCCAGAACAATGGACAAAAGCAAAGGTAATATCACTATTCCAAAAAGGAAATAGAAGTGAACCAGACAACTACAGAGGAATTGCCTTGCTAAATTCGGCATACAAGATATTTACTAATATTATTAACAGCAGATTTACAACTCTTCTAGACAATACATTGTTAAAAGAACAAAGTGGATTTAGACAAGGAAGATCATGTATAGATTATGTATTCTCCATTAACTTGCTTACACAGAAGAGGGTATAATTTAATCAGGAAACGCATATCGCTTTCATAGATTGTGAGAAAGCATTCGACATGGTGCATCGGTACACGATATGGAAGATAATGAATAAAAGAGGCATTCCACTCCATTTAATTGAAGTAATCAAATCCCTGTACCACAGAACTATAAATGTGTTGGATTTGAATGGAAAATTATCCAAGGAATTTAAAATTAATCGAGGTGTTAGACAAGGTTGTAGCCTATCACCAAGTTTATTTAATATTTATATAGACGACGTTCTGAGGGAATGGAAAAAATGTATTACTGATGGCATCGAAATAAACTCCGAAACCACTCTAAATACACTTTTATTTGTAGGCGATCAGATAATTATCCAAGAAAGTGAGGATCAGTTACAGAGGGCTTTCTATAAATTGAATAACATATGTGAAAGATATAACTTGAAAATCTCCAATCAGAAAACCAAAGTAATGGCGTTTAGAGGCAAATATCATATACAAAGTAAAATAATAATAAATAATAAAATTATAGAACAAGTTAGCCATTTTAGATATCTAGCATATTACTTTTGAATTCAATAAAAATATTTCGATAAAAACCCAAAATTTTCAAAACATCTGTGGTACAATAATAAAATTCCCGAGAAAGAAAACAAAAACGGAAATACAACTTAAATTTTATAAAACAATGGCTATCCCCACACTTTATGGATGCGAGACAGACCATGAAAAAAAGATTTTATTGGAATTCAGACATCTGAGATGAGGTTCTTGAGACAAGTAAAAGTCTGCACTTTATTAGACAAAATAAAGAGTGAGGTACACAGAGAAGAATTAGAAGTACTCCCATTATTAAATAACGTACAAGACTACAGGACCCGATGGTCCCAACATCTACACAGAATGAATAGTGACCGCATCCCAAAACAAATATATCACTACAGACCTCATGGTAATAGGGATGTCAGCCGACCAAGATTGAGATGGCATGCTGAAGACGGAACACGAGTCTCTTCTAAACCCTGAAGAGATTATTATTATTATTATTATTATTATTATTATTATTATTATTATTATTATTATTATTATTATTATTATTATTATTATTATTATTATTATTATTATTATTATTATTATTATTATTATTATTATTATTATTAAATTATTATTATTAATTTAAAAGTAAATTTATTTAAAAATAATACATTGCAGTTTTTTAAGTAAACTTTAAGTTTCCCTGATTTGATGTACGAAACTCCGGAGTTTCAGTACGTGCTTTACATTCGTGATATTACGGAGGTCATGCCGAAAGATTTTAACAGCGAGCGTACGAGGAATTTGAGAAGACTTGGGTTGGCAGGGCCTGAAAGTGCGCTATTTTCTGGTCTTGAACGCAAAGAGGTGGAGAGATGGGGTGGGGTGAAACAGCCACCGTTGCAAAGTTGCCGTGCTCCGAGATGGACGTCTCGCGCGGTGATTTCCGTGCCATGTTTTGTACGATTTTAAAAAGCGTTTAAGTGCGGAGGAATCCACAGTTCTTTGACGTCTGTTTTTGGTGAATCTGCATTGTCTAGAGCGACAGTGGGAAACTGGTTTCGAGAATTTTTGAGAGGAAGTCCCTGGAAGATGAACCGAGTTCTGGACGTCTAGCCACGGCAGTGACGGAAGAAAACATTAACGCTGCGAGAAGAATGGTGACAGAAGACCGCACTTGACATTTGCTGACATTAAACAGACTCTAAGTATTGGGTCGACTGCAGCACAAACCATTGTACATCAACATTTGACACTCACCAAGCGATGTGCTCTCTGGGTGCCACATGAAGTGGGTGCCACTGAGGAGCAAAAATCCACAAGGGTGGAGTGGTGCAAATTCATGTATCAAAAATTTGATGGATGCCGGTCTAAGGACGTTTTTAACATTGTAACAGGCGATTAATCGTGGATTTACCACTATGAACCCGAAACGAAAAGACAGTCATGTGTTTGGTGCTTTCCAGATGAGGAGCCGCCCACCAAGGTGAAGAGGGGTCGCAGCTGCGGAAAGAAAATGGTTGTAACTGTTTTTTTACAAAGAAAGGTCATCTGACTACTGTGACCCTAGACGATCAACGCACTGTGAGTGCTGAGTAGTATGTGCCACAATGCTTGCCGAAAGTATCACAACATGGACATCAAAGCGTCCAAAATTCAAACAAGGTCATATTCTGCTGCACCACAACAATGCTCCTGCTCACATGGCTGCAAGAACAATCGTCTTTCTCAGCAATGAACTTGTGCGATTATTGTCCCAACCACCCTATTCGCCCGACTTGGCCCCTTGTGATTTCTTTTTGTTTACCCGAACCAAGCAAAAGCTCCGAGGACAGCGTTTTTCTTCGGATGAAGAAGCTGTGGACACTTACATTGGTGCTATAAACACCATTCCCGAAGAGACATGGAGTGACACCCTTTGTAAGTGGTTCCAAACAATGGAAAAGTGTATATGTGCTAATGGAGAATATTTTGAAAAAATGGAATGGTTAGACTTTCAATAAATTGAATATTTTTAATTCTGCTAAAAACTTTCGGCATAACTGTCGTAGAAGGTATTCTCAGAGCTACAAAAGTGTCTACTTAGAAACTGTGGGGCCGCGGCGTTTCAGACTAGTTATGCGACATTGACAACAAAACGTCACAGTTGCCAATCATCGATGTTCAAAATTAATACATCTATGTTAATAATACAAAGACTAAGAATCACCCGTATTCTTAAACATTGATGTTTTGAAGCTGGTTTAATAACTCTGACATTAAATTCGTGCGCAACAAAATTTAATTTGAAAGTAGCCGCTTATTTTAATTTACAATTATATTTATCTGTAAACAAAGATTTAAAACACGCCTCTTCATGGAAAGACGGAATACGTGGAAAGACGAAAGGTATTCCAATGCATAAGGATCATCTCGAATGAGGGATAGTCTTTTCGATGATGGTAGTACAATCCACGTGAGTTTGGTTCTAAGATATAGACATATCAGTTATTAATTCATATTTTAACTTTTACAAAATTGTGATTATGGGAACTTTTCAGCCATGATCGAAACATCGAAAACAATCATCGAGTACAATTCATTGATGTTCGCAAACCATCGGCTTCAATCCACCAATGTTTAAAACATTAGTATTTTCATAGAAACATCGATGTTTTGAAAACATCGGCATCGATGTCGCATCCCTATTTCGATCTCCCGGACGACGGGCTCTTGATTGCGCAATTCCCTTCGACTACCCCTACACACGCCCGGCGCTTCCATACGATTTTACTTGCAAGCAGGGGCGGCAAACTTAATAGGAACGATTGATTGATTGATTGATTTTTTCGTGTTTCCGGGCGCGTCAACTGCTTCGGTCATTAGTCCCGTTAGTGTAGTGCATGTTTTTTCTCGGTAGATGGCGGTGATCTTCCCCCGCTGGATGGCGAGATCCGGCGCCGACCTACCGTCAGCTAGTGGGGTTTCCCCCTAACCAGTTCTCTCCCACCAGCAGGGTACCGCCCCAGCCGGGACAAGCTCTAAGCTCCCGACCGGTCTCCCGGAATACGTGGTAGTGTAGTGCATGTTACTGTAAGTGTGTGTGTAAGGGGAGAGGATAGAACAAGGAAGAGGAAGAAAAGATCGCGCGCGGTCCGTGGCCCGTTTGGTAGGGTACTGCTCCGGCATTCGCCTGGTGTTGATCGGAGAAACCACGGAAAACTACCGATCAGAGCAGCCGGCCGCTAGAATAGTAACGAAATGCTGTTAACTTAGCAATAACATTTTTACGTAAAAACAAGCATTCACAATGCCAAAGGTAAGTTACGCTTAAATCAATCAGAATTCAGCGTATTGAAGCTTGAATGATTCGTTTCTAGCTTTTATTTCGACTTTCCTACCTTTTCTTAACCTACCATTCATAAACGCAAAAAGAGTCATTTGTGCTCTCATTTCCTTTATTTTATAAACAATGATTCTCTAATACTAAATTCACTTCCTTTATTTTATAAACAAGTATTCTCTTATACTAAATTCACGATTAATTTGTCGAACGTATTTTTATTCGCCGTGATAAGTTAAAGTCACAAGAAAGTGGTCCAAATGCTTACTCTGAATTTACTACTCGCACCCAAACCGTTCACAAACTAGTTCATGTAACAATAATGAAAAGACATCACCACAAACAACATATAATGACATATAAAGTTACGTAATGCCATAGAATGACATGTACATACCCATATACAAACCTAAACACAATCTGAAATTGGCCCTTCATTTGCTTCTCGCCGATTTTGTTGTGCACACGAAGTCTGCAGTCCTACGGATTGCGTGGTTGTGCATTTGTTTGCTTTTTTTCATGCTGCTCTCTTATTGGTCTTTGGTAGAATGCCGACGTAAAATTATAAGTTTAAAATTACAAAATTAAGAGCTTGATGCTTGTGAAGTCTTAAGGTTACGGATTTACATCTACGTTACGTGAGGGAGTTATGAATGGTCACACTTAGGGAGTTTTTGCACGCCTTAGTGGGCAACTATCGACTACAATCTCGATCTTTTGCGCATGCGTAGATGCACAACGCGATGCGAAATTTGAACTGCGCATGCGCAAAAGATGGATAGTTCTGTCGATTGCTTTAACGTTCGACGGTGCAAAAACTCCCTGTTAACTCATTTCTAGGTTTTGCGGCAAGGTTACGTTTACGTTTAAGTTTGCACTGTAAATGGCCGGTGAACTGGCTGTCTCTGGTCAGTTAAATCTCACAAAGAAGTCGAATTAGTACGCCACCGGCCACGGCGGCGCGGTCGTCAAAAAGAAGTAGGCAGGCTTTTAAGCTCCGTGAAGTTGGTAGGAAAGAATCTGGAATTTTAACCGAACTTGGTACATCATTTGCCCAGATTTGCCCACCAAAAATTTTCGTTTACCCATCACACAAAAAAGTTACATGCGAAACAAATTTTCGGGGCAAATCAACGCTGGCCGTAAAAATGTAGGTATTTTGACGAAATTTAGTACATCGTTTGCTCAGATTTGCCCACCAAAAGTTTTCGTTGCCCTCCCTCACAAACAAGATAGATGCGAAAAACAATTTTCGAACAAACTCCAACATTGTCGAAAAAGGAGATATTTCTTACAATATTTCGTACAATTTCCCCGTCATTTGCTCACATTAGCCCAACCTAAATTTTTGTTTGCTCCCCACAAAAGACCCAAAGAAGCTATCGAGTCCACATTGAGCAGAGTGAAAAATTCCATGAGTGTACTCATGGAACCCCACAAAACAGACACAAAGAAGCTATCGAGTCAAACTAAACAAAAATTTATCATATATTAAAATGATCTCATACTTCGTCTTCGATTTTCGTACGCTAATTAGAATAAAAATTCTCTGAGAAACAATTGTTCACGCTACTTTTACAGATATAAAAAAATTCCGTGAAACTGTATAATATTAAAAAAGATGGCTTTGATATCCCAAATACAATGTTGGTTTGCCCAGGAACAGAGGTTGATTTGCAAGCGGAAGCTTGTGTTCTTAGAGGGCTTCGTCAAGCGTAGTTGCAGCTATGGTAGGTCGGGCTACTTTCTATGCTAAAGGACAAATTATGATATTGTGAATATTCTTCGGTAAAATTGTATTCTTGTTTGTCCAGGTACAGAAATTGTTCTACAAGCGGAACCGCGAATTCTTAGGGGCTCCTTCAAGCGCAGTCGCTGCAATGATCGGTCGGGTACTTTCAATTGCATACTTGTACTTTACAATTATGATATTGCGAATATTATTCGGTAAAGGTGTGTTCTCGTTTGCCCAGAAAAGTTTTTCATTTGCCCAGTCCCAGAAATGGATTTACAAACGGAAGCGTGTATTCTTAGAGGAATCCGTCAAGCGCAGTCGCTGCAGTGATACGTCGAGCTACTTTCTGTGAAGGAAAAAATATTATATTGTGAATCCTATTCGGAAAAAAAGTGTTATTTGCCCAAAAAATACTACAACTGCTATTATGAAGTTACATTTCTTAATGAAATGTGTTCCTCAAAAACAGATCTTCAAATAAGGTCAGGTTGAATTGTACAAAAATATGAGTATTTTTTGAGTAATTTGGCGACAAAAATAGTTGACCGCTCCCAATTTACTGCTCTTCCTGAAAGTAAAATGAATAGTGATGCTAAGCAGTTGGATGCTACGTAAGTTAGAATTTATATATTATTTCATATTTGTTTGTTTATACTTCAAGCTTTTGTTATAAGTTTTAAAACTAATCTTTTAAAAATTATTTAAAATTTATTTCTAATTGCGTACTTTAATTGAGTTAAATGTGAAAACGAATAAATGATTTTGCTTTGCCTAATAAGATGTCGGAATAAAAAGTAATGCATGTAAAAACCGTGTAATTTTGATGAATATAAAAAAGTTTATATTTAATTATATTTTTCTATTAATTTAATTTTGTTGCTAGCAGAATCAACGAGGCTAATTGGCAAAATGTGTTTTATTATTTTCAACATGAGGGGACGTGAAAGTGGAGTTACTCTGTCACAATGTTCATTCTCTTAAATGTTCACTCTCTGGGAGAATATCCTCTGGGAGACTGTTCTATGCAGGCAGAATTGCAGTCATTGCAATTAAGCATGTAGGGATATACCTCAATCTTATCTAATTTAGAAATAAAGTCCATATTGTTGGGGAATATGTTTTTTAATTTACGAGTACTCATGTAAAATGTGAATGATTTCGTTCTTAAGGCAATCTATCTTTAAATGCAGAACCCCAAATATGAGATACTAACAAACATTTTTTTCATTTTTTGGTATACTTTGACTCTTAAAATTCCCCTGTTAATGTGAATACTTCTTTTTTCTTTCTTTCTTTCTCACATTTACTTCGTAAGAAGAGAACGTATTGTAATCGTGTGCCGGGAAATGCCGAATTTTCGGCAGACAAAGCTCTTTTTGCCGTGCCCTGGTAACAAAAAAGTGGATGAATCCTTAAGTCAATTACTTTCTCTAATATGTGGTGCAGATACAATCCATGTTTTGATACTGAAAATTCGATTGACGGCAAAACATCAGTGTGTGCGCCGGTCTGTCTTACCTTTCCGTCCGTCCGTAGCGTCTAAACTGTTCAGCCACTTTTCTCCAAAATTGATAATCCCTAATCAATCTGAACAATCTCGATGTTTTGAGAGTTTCAGAGGATATTTTGGCTACTTTAATTAAATTTAGCTACTTTTCAAAGTTTTCTGAAAATTGGCATCATTTTTAAAAAGCAAACTTTGTCCGCAGATAGCGCAAAGAACGGTGCAAGTCTCATGTTCGTTGATATCCCAAATTTTTCGAAAATCCCAAAAGTTTAATTTTCTTTGACGTTTTCCTACTAATATATAATTATAGACAAAGATTTTTACTTTCTACCGCTACCGTGTTAAAGAGAAAGTTATGTAATGCTACGCGAAAAATCAGCAGAAAAATTATTACAGGGCCCTGGTAACGAAAAAATGGATAAATCCAGATACTAAATTTAGAACAAAAAATCCTTTACGTGGTGTAGCCAAAATACATGTTTTGTGGATCCTTGATACCAAAAAACTCGAATGACGGCAAATCGTGTCTGTGAACAATGCTAGAGGCTAAACCGTTCAGCCGATTATCTCCAAAATTGATATTCCCCAATCGATCTGGCTGATGTCGTGGCTCTTTGAATTTGAAACCGATATTTTAATTTTGGGGGGTACTTTACATGAAGCCACTGGGACATTTTGAAAATTTTCAAAAAAATGGCGCCATCGTTTTTAATTAAATTTTTTGTTGGATAGTGTAAAGGTCGTTTAAGAGAATGAAGGTCTCATTTTCGTTGAAAACTGATTTTTCGAAAATTGCAAAAATCAAAATTCGAAGTCTTACTACAACTAAAATGTTAAAGATAGAAACTTTTCCCTTAATAACATGTGTTCCTTAAAAATTTATTTTGAAGTTAGGTCATGTACAACTTTTCGAGTTCTTTTTCTTGTAATTTTGCCTAAAATATAAACATAGTTTTGTTTGTTTTTCAGCATTTTTTTCTCAAAAAACGGCTCCATCGTTTTTTATGAAATTTTGTTATTGGATAGTCTGAAGGACGTTTAAGAAAACGGTGCAGGTCTCATGCTTGTTAAAAACCCTGATTTTTCGAAAATTAAAAAAATTTGTTCGTTTTCCCACGACTACAATTATGAAAATTCACTTGACGTAATGAAATGTGTTCACCAAAAAGAGATCTTCAAATGAGGGTATGTTGAATTTTTTGAAAAAAACATTTTTTTGTGTAATTTGGCGACAAATAATAGCCCAATCCCCATTTTCTGCGCTTCGTGAACATAACATGAATGTTATTGCTATGCCGATGAATGCCCACGTAAGTTAGAATTTGTATATTATTTCATATTATTACTTATTATATTTATATTTCATTTTAAATTGCGTCTTATTATTTATATTAAATGTTAAAGCGGACAGATGATTTCGCTTTGCTTATCACTGGAATTAACTGGAATAAACTTAATAAACTTACTCCGTTTTCACATATGAGGGCAATTTTAGCTCCAAGACTTCCATGTAGTTTTCACCAAAGCATCTTTATGTAGCACAAAAGAATAATAGGAATTAAAATGGAGGAAATAATGAAGGGATAGGGAGCAGTAAGAAAACAGTAACACACATTCACAAGAATCCAAAAGTTTTATTTTAAAACTTCACTGGACAAATTCTTCACTGGATGAAGAGATATCACTTCCTTTAAACTGCTATATGCAGAAGAAATACGACCTGCTCGTACAGTTCGAGCCTGGTTTGAGACGTTTTCGGCGGCTCCCGAAATTCTGCCCCACTTAAACTCTAGTTTTGGATTTACATAAATTTCATCTTGCTGAAGTATGACCAACTTTTCACGAGGATTATTGTTATGAGCTATTGTCGAAAGAAAGTTCTCAATAGAACTCTTGCTTTCAGGGGAAATATAAAGATATTTGTTGGTGATATTTGGGACGGAGAACTTTTTTTTTCTCAGTGTGGCATAACAAAGAGAAAATTGTTCATTTATTAGAAATGAAGAGATAATCATGGTAGTAGAATACTTCTTGGGCATAGAACGTAATTTTATTTGTTCCAAAATAAATGCTAAATGTTTGTCATCATCTTCTTCACTGAGATTACATTTCTCAAACAAATTGATAATTTTCATCAATACAGGATATCTTCCTTCACTTTGTAGACAGGAGACAGAACTGAAAGCATTTGTCACATACCTGAATAACAAATTCTCAATCTAAGACCATCGTCTACGTTTCAGGTCTGTAAGAGACTTTTGAAATCTGCGTTAAAGCCGACATGGCCATGAATGAACTCTCAGGATTGGAATTATTTGACACAAGCCACAAATTTGATTTTTTTTAAATTGTTGATACAGTAGTGACTCGGATGGAGTATCGATTTCAATATTTTGAAAACTTTCATTTTATTGAATTTCTAGACGAAAAGCAGTTTTCCACTCACAAAGTGTCCTTTCGTTCAGAAAAGTTTTCTTTCGAAATAATATAATATCCATTCTTTGACAGTGAGCAGAAATGAACTGACAAATGTATACATTGACAATGCAAAATATATGCCTCCAAATTTGTTGCTGAAATATTTCTTGGACAACTTGGCCTAAAGGAAAAGTTATCAAGAGACATTTAGGTTGATACATTCCCCTCCCCCCCCCCCAGTCTATTTTTCTACAGCATTATGTGAAAAGAATATTATATTAAAGAGAGAGAAGTCATTCCGGAGAAATTTCATGGGAAATATCAGGATCAGTAATTTCAGTTCTCTGGCTATTGAGAAGTGAAATAACTTTGCAGAAACGATAGATTTAAAGAACAAATTATCAATTTTTTTTTTGCTTAACGAAAAAAAAAAAAAAAAAACGAAGAGTGGAGCTAATTTACACAGTGCAAGATAAGATTTTCAGAATACGCAACCGCATGTCAGTGGCGGCTCGTGCTTAGGTTGCTCGGTTGCACATGTACAGAGAAAGGGACGAATAGCTAGGAAGGGAGGGGGCTTGAGCGGACTGAACGGTGCCTTCTCTGCCCAAAGAACAGCTTATGCCGCGCCGAGCCCTGAGCTGCCTGGGGGGGGGGGGGCAGAGGGATGGCGCTGGTTGAGGGAGGAAGCAGGGATTGTCTGAATTGAAATTATATCACATTGCAAATACTATTTATTATGAAACATTATATACAATACCCTAAATGAAGGGCTGAACTATGAATGATGAAGACAAAATGAATGAGATTATAATAAAATGATTCATCATTCGTTAACAGTGCAGTTTACATTTACTAAAGTTCACTGTTCTGGCTGTGCACCACACTTTGTCGCACGGCGTTGAAGACTACCTGGTACCTTGTTCGATGCGTGAACCTCAGCGGTGCCCCTCCGGAACGAAGCAGGAACACGGGCGTCTCACACGGTTCGCCGATTATGGGGCGCGTATGATGCCCCGCAGCTGGAGCAACGAACTGGCCCAAACGCTGTCGTTCGGACCCTGGCAGCAAGAGTAGGCTTGCGGCACCCAAGGTCCACGCCGAAGGCAGATTCACTGCGACTCCGAAAAGCCGTTCGGCGACTGCTTATCGAAAACAAGGCAGCGCGCTTAACCATAGACTGCCGATACATGTACGGTATACGATACGCTTGTCGACGACTAAACTGCTTGTTGACAACAAGGTAGATCTGGCGAAGGCAGCGTTGTCACGTGTGCGAAGCGCTTTGACTTACGAGACGAAGGAGATCGGTTCGAACCCGATCGAAGCCGTGGATTTTTAAGGGCGAAAAAATCCTTCGTACGCCTCCCTTCCAAGGGGAAGTAAAGCCGGCTGTCCCATGTTAGTAGATTTACTGCATGTAAAAGATCCTCAAGCCTAAATGAAGCCTCTGAGCTAAATTCAAATCGCCTGTTTCGTCGCCCAAGTAATACCTTCGTTCTCCCATGGTTGGTGAAAGGAGCGTAGCGGAATTTGCGTGGTCAGGCGAAAGAGCAGGCCTCATGGCCTGAGTCTCGCCACGTAAAATAAGGCGATTTAATTCAATTCAAGGAGAAAACAAGAAGGCGCCGAGCCGGGCCGGGCTTACGTTGTGCGTCGCGGCAGAGACGGAGACCTGTCTGAGAGAGCCGTTTTGGGGTAGAGGTCATCGGCCCTTAGGGGAACGTGTTGGCGGCAGACAGGATGGGGGAGGCGACGGTGAGGGAGGCACGTTGTGGGAGCGCCAACCACCAAAGGAAGAAGCGATGACACGCCGACGAAGACTTTTGTGTCGTGGACAGAACAGTACAACCCCCAGAAAATGAAAAAGATCTCAGAATATACATATTCCTTATAAAACGTTCAATATTCAAGATATTGCAGCAATATCGATGTGTATGGATCATTTTGAAACCAAAGAGCCTCCAGCTGGCGCTCTTTCCGGTGTCTGGTACCTTGCTAGGAATTGCACCACGTTCTTGGCTGTATTAATAGGTTTACTGCCGTTACTCTTTGGCCCTTCGATTTAACACTGAGAACATACGGCGTTTTGGCCTTTCGCCGCTGACTAAACGTGCTAAGAGGTACTAAAAGTACCTCTGGAGGTTGGGTTGTGGTACTGCTGCACATTGGGGTCGTCTCTTTAGAGATTTGTTCTTTAATTTCTTTAAATTACACAATTTTCGTTCCATCGTGTTCAATTTCAATAAAACGGTCTTCTGCCTTGCAACAGGATCAGATGAAAGGTAGAAATTGTCTGAGGAGAGCCTTCTGCACTTGAAGCTTTTGGCCTATTAATCTTCAAGTAGGTCACATATTTCAGAAGGAGCTCTGAAGATGTTTGGGAAAAGAATCTATTTAGCAAAGGTATTCAAAACAAATTATGAACTATCTATACAATGATTGAACGCGCATGGTGATGATGAACACGATGAATATATGCGCAACGTTTCTTGACTGATGGAGTGAAGAATGTTGGTAGAGCGGGGGGGGGGGTATTAGTTACAAAGTCGCCCACTAGAGTATTTGAAGTAATAACAACCTCTGAAAAATCAAAGTCAAACCTACTGCTGGCGCGGCCAGGTCAGGAAATAATTGAGTACTAAGATTTGTGCTGTATGTATTCAGAACTTTTCCATTATAGCTTATTTGACCGTTGCTCTCATACATCTTTAATAGAAATATTCTCTCTCGGATTCGTATTTAAAATTGTCCCTCACGTTTAGTAACGCAGGAGTGGTTAATTTCTTGACTTGAGAAGCACAATTACTTGTTTGCACGACATGAATCTTATTTTATCATAGTGAATTTCTTCTTATTAACTGTGTTAGTCAAAATAGTACCTATCAAGACAATTTTTTAATAACTTAAATTTCTATAAATCAACCTATTTGAAGATTGTGAAAAACTGGTGGAAATATTGAGTAAAAAATATGGTAACATAGAGCAGTATTCTTGGGTTTTTCTAACGTAGCAGCTGAGGGTATTATCTCCAAGACACGACTTTTTGCTTTTCTCAGTCCTGCTGCAAGATATCGCATGATCGCGACCGTATCAAGCAGTGCTGATGATCAAGCAACTCTAGCGGCACGACCGAGAAAGACACGAAAAGCCGTGACATATTCCATTTTGAAGATAACATCCTCAGTTGCCTCGTTAGATAAACCCCAGCAAAGTATGCATAGAGAGGCATACTAGAGGGCTAAGCATAGAGTATGATACATTGGTTTCCTTGAATTTATCTCTTTACCGGGCTTGTCTGGGGATAGTAAAGTCTCTTCTTGTAATTATTTTACGCGTAGTGGAAATACTTGCACCAATGTTCGTAGAAGTCCGAACTAAAGTGTTTCCCTAAGATTTATCAAAAACCTGTTCTCCTTTTCCAATTCACATGCATTCGCTATCTCCTCAACGCAACAATTTTCCGTTCGCCGCTACCATACATCCTCAACTTTCTCAGACGTTTGGCGCCTCTTGTGAAGGACCTGAACTTGCCTCCACCATTTCTTTAGGTATTATCCAGAGGAAAAGTTCTCGTCTTTGAAAGCAATTTTGTCATCCGTGCTCACTGCGAGCTTTTGCTCCCTACAGCAATAAACAAATTAGTGTACGTACTATTGTCATCTGAATAATTGGAATCATCGCTTGGATTCTCAGTTGAATTTATTATGATGTCATCCACTGCGATTTCCATTATCCCGAAAGGCATAATAAAGGGAAGGCAAATAAAAACACACGGCACACTAAGGAACAGCGAAAACCCGAGAACTTAATTTATTCGGAAGAAACTGTGGGCAGTCCTGATAATCTTGCCATGCCCTTTCCGGTGAGACCAAGGAGTTTTACCAATCCATGTCGAATCGTGCTTAATGAGCTCTAAGGAGCTCAGACGCCAAGTATATACTTAGGATTTTACAACGTGGCGCGTCAAGGCCTGTCTTTACCATGGTGGAAATACATGCGCGAGTTTATTTATTTATTTATTTATTTTACGTCAAAAAACAGTTAAAAAAAAACAGTTCCTCCGGCGCACCGATTTTTGATCGTTCTGCGCATCACCAGTTTGCGTCACGAACCACGTGACCGTAGAACGGGCACTTCGCTTGAAAAGTCAGTCCAGATGCTGGTCGCCATGTTGCATGGAGAGCGGGTAGTGTTGAGAAACATTTTGGAAGTGGTATAAAATGACAATATCAACGGTAACCAACCAAAAATAACGCGATGAAGGTGTACAAGATGCAATATTTAAAAGATATGCTTCATAAATCTGCTTCAATGTCTTATAACGATGTGATACTTTTTGGTACCTGGCTGCATTTAAAATTCCCGCTAATATTGTGACGCAAACTGGTGTCTGAAACTGAAGTCGGTACCATGCGTACGAGCCCCCCCCCCTCCTTTACGATGGAATATGGCACGGCTTTTCGCGTCTTTCCCGATCGTGCCGCTAGATCTGCAGCACTGCTTGATATGGTCGCGAACCCGCGGCATCTAGCGGCACGACTGAGAAGGCAAAGTCATTTTCCATCGTGAAGATAAGCCTTGACGCGCCATGTTATAAAATCCGAAGTATAGTCGTGCGTAATGTTTCACTTAAGATATACCGACCTTCCGTAGACCACCCGCCATAAGGAGAAACAACATTGAATGAGAATGACAAAATATTAAGGAATTGTGCAGCATACACTTAACTGAAAATAACAAATATACTTTACATGAGGAAATACACATGAGCAGCCAGAGGCTCCAAATCCAATATACTTGTGAATCAAAAAAGAATTGAATGTATTAGATACTTATACAGATAAGTGCCGAAAATCAGACCATTTCCTTTTAATCGTATCTAAAAATGAATTCCTCCAAAAATTACTCTGAAAAATCAGAAAAATACTCCTTTTAAGTGGATCTCCTGTCACACGACAGAAAGTAAAATTCTTACAAACTAAATTGTAAAATGACAAACAAAAATATAAATATAAATGTGCAATAGCAAGAAAAAAGTGAAAAAAATTAGAGAAAGCTGGGATAACAGTTAGAGCAAAATTGAATATGATGTTCATGGTACTCAGACAATTGCCTACAAATTATTGAAATATTTATAAACAGAAGAAAAAGACACCATGCCTGAATATCAGCACAGAAGATTTGTTAGAATATTTTCTACATATGGAAATAATTTAAAGAGTGACTACATAACTTCTGAACTGATAAACGATTTTGATGTTATAGAATATAATGAAATGGAAATTATCTGAGTTTCATTCCTTAATAATAAAACACCAAGAAGGGATAGAAGTAAATATGGAACTTTCGAAGCATGCTCCCAAGGTAATAAAACATTGTCTTCTAGATATATTGAACTTGTGCTTGAACTGGGAAGAAGGAATAATAATAATAATAATAATAATAATAATAATAATAATAATAATAATAATAATAATAATAATAATAATAATAATAATAATAATAATATATAAACACAGTAATTGTTCAAATACAAATAATTATAGAGGAATTAGTTTGCTAAACTATAAATTACACACTAATATACTCACCAGTTAAACGTTATAAGTGAAGTGAAACCAAGACAAGAGCAATCAGACTTCATGAGCGGAAGATCTTGTTCAGATTATGTGCATATCCTAGACCAAATAATCCAAAAAAGAAGAGAATTTTATCTCCCAACATTAATTCTCCTCTTGGATTATGAAAAAGTGTTTAATAATATTTACTGAGAAAAGCTACGGGATATGGTTAAAATCACCCAAAACCTTTATAAAAAAACACAAAAATAACAGTATAAGAAAAAAAAAAGTACTGCACTATATAGTTTGTCAAAACGAAGTTGCCCATTATCACCGGCATTGTTTAATATTTACTTACTTACAGCAATAGAAGAATGGCAAACATTGTCACCACCTGGACTAAATAATAGGACTTTACATATTCTTGAAGACTATGATCTGCTTGTTGCAGAATCTGGAAATGACTTATAATAGTAGAATATAATTAACAAAAAGTAATGGAACAATATTCCCTTAAGATGTTATTATATCAAAAACCTTGATTTTAGTAATAATAATAATAATAATAATAATAATAATAATAATAATTAGTAATAATAATAATTATTGAGTCACATATACAATCATGTATGATGAGTCAAATGTGATGTGATTGATTGATTTTTTCGTGTTTCCGGGCGCGTCAACTGCTTCGGTCATTAGTCCCGTTAGTGTAGTGCATGTTTTTTCTCGGGAGATGGTGGTGATTTTCCCCCGCTGGATGGCAAGATCCGGCGCCGACCTACCGTCGGCTAGTGGGGTTTGTGGTTTCCCCCTAACCAGGACTCTCCCACCAGCGGGACAAGCTCTAAGCTCCCGACCGGTTTCCCGGAATATGTGGTAGTGTAGTGCATGTTAGTGTAAGTGTGTGTGTGTGTGTGTGTAAGAGGAGAGGATAGGACAAGGAAGAGTAAGGACAGATCGCGCGCGGTCCGTGGCCCGTTTGGTAGGGTACTGCTCCGGCATTCGCCTGGTGTTGATCGGAGAAACCACGGAAAACTACCGATCAGAGCAGCCGGCCGCTAGACTTTTCCTCCAGACAGCGACTGAATTTGACTCAAATGTGATGTGTGCGGAGGGAGTTCATTTGCATTCATCTTCTTGAGTGCAGAGAGTGAAGTTACATTTATTGTCCACAAGCAAAACAAGGGGCCAACTCAGCATTTGCTCAAAGGACCAGGAAAACTGGACAAAAAAAAAACTGATTGAGATGGGGTCATTTACCTAGAGATTATACTACAATGTAGGTCCAGTAGTAGATCAAGAACATTCCAGGTGCAACATAGATCTAAATGATAAAATTTTAGTATAAGTTTCTTCTTTTAATTACACTTATGCTACAGTATGACAATAGAATGTGATGTTGATGAAAGTTAAGTAGATTCCAGAGAAAGTGTGGAACAATTAGGAAAATATTTTGAAAAAAATTCAAAGGGAGACTCAATAAAAATTTACAAAATGCTAGCTGAGCCAATATTAATCTACAGATGTGAAAATTGTTCTTGAAATTCTAAGTAGAGAAATGAAGTTCCTGCGAAGTGTTGCTCATTACTTCATTGGATCATAAGAAAATTGTGGATATACCAGTTTTGAGTCCTAAACGTTGCTGTTGAAGATATTTTTAAAAAATCCAAAATGCCCATTCTGTGCAAGTGTCAGTGCCGGAGTTTTAATCTATCTATCTATATATTTAAAAAAATAAGGTATTCTGCCATAGCTTCGTTTAGAGCTTCTACTGAACCGATTGTAGTATTTTTTCCTTTAAATGAAAGAATGTGATCCCTAGATGTGTTATCAGATATTGTTTGTGTTGATTCACCAACATTTACGGTGTAAATTAATTAATTAAATATTCTTTAATAGTACGCTTATCAATAGTCAATTGTTTTCTCCCAAAGGGTGGCTGTTTTAAAATTGATATACATGAGTCAATAGATTGAGTCCCCGCCGCTTCATGGAGGCGCTGCTTGATGTTTTGTTTTGATTGTTGAGATTTGTTCACAATTCGTCAAGGTTTTGTTTCAGTGTAATAATTGCATTGTGGTGATGACAATTTGCATGTATTTCCTTTTTTAGTGTATTTTGTAGAGAACATTCAGACAGTGGGTTTTGTTCGGTTGTACAGTAGTAGTGAAGTTGTTCACAGGTTATGTCGAATTCCAAATCGTTGCCCACGCGCCCCAAAAGACGCAAACGTAGTACATTGACTGGGAGTAGGGAAAGAGAAAGTCAGCGTATGTTTCGTGAAAGTGAGGTCATTTCGTTTTCTGTTGGGTCATTGTCTATGAAATTTCAGTTTTGTTCTACTATGTACTTCCCATGTGAGAGAAATTCTGTAAACGAGTTTACTCTATGTTGCTAAAATGGGAAAATAAGTTTACCTTCGAGCAATATGCCAGAAGAAATCAAACAGTTGTTTATAGGAGATTATGACACATCAAAAAACTTTAAAACTAATATCCGTCAGTATAATAGTGCTCTTCCTTTTGTGTAATTTGGTGACGATATTGCATTACCACCTGGTCATGGGCCATACGTGTTCAAAATTTTGGGAACTCCACATCACAGAATATCTTCATTATACCCTGAAGATTCAAACAATGCAACATATTGTGAACATTAATCTGGGCACAGTATTTTACATTATCTCAGATCACACCGTCACATTTTGACGGGTTCTTCCTAGTTTATTATTTATATTTTCATTTTCTATGATATTATTAAATCCCGTAAATTCATCATCTTGGTATTTAATTAAAATGTAATAATTAAAGACCAGATTCCCGTGTTACAGCATCTTTTGTTTGCTAACTTTAAACTGGATGAAATCTTGTCAGAAATTTGAATCATGAAACAGACGTTATTTTAGTACTGGTTTTATTTTGCACGAAATTGCACATTGGGAGGGTTACTGCATGATATTGCACATTTTAGGTAATGCTGCCTAAAACTTGCACATTTTGTGATTTTACTGGACGAATTTGCAAGATTAACAGTTTTATTGCATAAAATATCATTTTTATATAATCAACTTGTTATAATTTATCTTTTTAAAAGTTTCATTTAAGAGAAAAGGTTCTATAATATAGCCCAGCAGTGGATTCAGGAGGTCGGTGGAAGCTGAGTGCCGTTTAATATGCATCAATTCTGTATTTTGTTGCCCCGAGAATTGAGCAGCTGTATCTGTCATGATGCCTATTGTCTATTAAAATTTCAGAGTTAATGCAGCAGGGATATGTCTGTGGCAACTCAGCAAACGCATGTTTGGGGTCCATCTTCCCAATCGGATCATATAACCGTTCTGGCAGTCTTTGCCAAACTTGCCAACACGAGATCTAGTCACATTTGACCTTACATCCGAGCAAGAAGCTTAGTGACAAGCTGCATTACATTTCAAGTTCATTGAATTTCTCGAAACAGAAGTTGCCTTATGAGGTACAAGAGAGAATGAACACAGTTTCTTACCTTAGCAGCGTGCACACGTTCGTAAAGTGAGGCTCAGCACACATACAAGTATAAATGTAGAATGTTTTTCCTTTCTGAAACTGTATTAGTTGATAGAAATAATTTCTCAGAACATAATTTGAAAAAATATATAATTGTAAATTATGTATGCAATTATTAAATGTAAATTATGCATAATGAAAACAATTAATAACATTTCTTCTATAACTTAATTATTTTTGATACATGATTTTCTGTATTTTTCTATTTTCGTACTTACTTTCTTTGTTTTTATGTTCATTTAATTTTGTGTGAGAATAATATTTAAAATGTCAAATATGGTTTATTTAAACAATATGTACAAACAATATGTCATTCACCTGAAATATCTCATTTAAAATACAAAAATAAGTTGATAAGTGGATTAACTGGAGTTTTTACATAACACTATTTTCCCAAGTGTTGATCTTTTTACTGCATGTTATAGAGTTTTACTGTTTGAAAATCTTGTCTTTAGAAATAATTTTAAAAAATTATCACAAACTATTTTAATAGATGCAAGTGAATCAAATCACAGCAGAAGAACCAAGTCTACAAACCCATTTGATGTATCGGCCACCTTGTTAGCTTAGAGTAGAGCAATTAAGTGTAAACCAGAAGACACAGGTTTGAATCCCAGTTGGGGATAGAAATTCCTTGAACAATTTCAATTAATTTATTTGATTTTACTTTTTAAAGCAGTAAATTTAATTGAACACATTAACATTTTCACTTGTGCTCAACTAAAAGCTAGGAGATATTCCATTTCACAAAAGATTGGGAGCAGGGGACGAAGAATCATGAACCTTGTGAATATCCTTCTGGACTTACTCCAGTGCCTTTTTATTTTATCAACGGTAAGTGTAATAGATCTAACCTGGGTGCAAACTGAAGGGAATACCAATCATTCCCTCTTCTCATGGTCACCATTAATTCATATCTAGAGGCGTTTAATGATTTCCACTGTTTGAAATTTTCAAATCAACTAAACCAAATCAAGGAAATTGGAAAACAAATTTTTCCCAAGAGCATTTTTAGAATTTATTCAGACTGTGCAGCTTTATGGAGGATGGTGTTCATTTCACTAGCCAATTTCAACCCCATCTCCTACTTTGAAGCTTTGAATGTACTCTCTTGAAGAAAATAACCAACTCCTGACTCATTCTAATATTCAAACTTTGACTAGAGTAAAAGGAAGACATTAACAGGTAGAGGTAAACTATGAGACCCAGGTTAAATTTCCAATTGAGGTGACAATTCTTTGTACCATTTTAATTATTAAATACATTTACTACACAGTAACAAAATCACACTGTAGAAAACATTTACTGGGCGGAACATGTTTCTGATATAACTACCAATCCAACCACATCACAAAGTGGTGACAACTGAATATAATCTTCAAGATGTATGTGATAATGCCAAGAGCACTTTGCACTACTCTTACAATTTTTTTAAAACTGGAAATACTTTTGAGAAAAATTAGAAATGTAATATGGACTTGATATGATGGCATAATTAATATTCTAGTGAAATTCTCAAACTAAAAATGGCATATTGAAAGAATGCCATGGTATTTTGCCCTGAGGAAGGTCACAAAATGGCAGCCGAAACATTGGCACCTGTGCCTAGGATGCAGTGTCTCCCAGTCAGCCAAGTATCTACTAGCCACTGAATCATTTGGATCAGAAAACTTTCAATGAGTTTGCACGTGACTGCAAAACGAGCATTTACACACTAAGTCAACAAGATATCCATATCCTAGGGGGTAGCAGTAACAGCTTCCATGTCCACATGTCTGGAGCTACACTAGCAAAACTGATCTTACAAACACATACCAGAACTGTTGTGAACAGTGATTTGTTTTTTTCCCGGCAGAAAATTCTAGCCTTCAATAAAAATGTTTCTTATGCTATTATTCAGTGCAATGTGCTCTATATACACACAAAGTTTCTTAAGAAGATTAGGGCTGTTATTGAGAAAATATTATTAAAGTACTTAGTAGAAATTTGTCACAATTTGACTCATAAGTACATGACCATTATATGACATTATTTAATATCTTAAAATTAGACAAATCATTGTACAAAGAACAAAATCTCTGAATTCAGAATAAACTATTCTTCCGATAACAGTAAGGATAAGGAACTTCCCATAACAATAAGATAGAGTAAGAACAAGGAAGAGGAAGGATCGTGTGCAGTCCATGGCCCATTTGTTAGGGTAGTGCTCTGGCATTTGCCTGGTATTGATCAGAGAAACCACGGAAAACTACTGATCAGAGCAACCAGTCGCTAGAATTCTCCAGACAGTGACTGAATTCGATCTAGCTATCCAGGTGGTGTTGAAATTCCTGCCACTGTTGTGATTCAAACCTAGGACCTCTCGGTCTGAGACACTGCAGTGGCATTAATTCATGGCACGGAGCCATCTCTCTGGGACCAATGAAAATGATTTTGTTTCAACAGTAGATATTGTTATGATGTTTTCATGCTCTCTGAAGAATGGTGGGGAAAGATTTAAAGACATGATTTATTCCAGCATGAATTTGGAAGAGTATAAACTTTACTAAGCCTTTCCTCCATTTATGAGTAAAAGAATTTTTTTTCTTCATAAAACAGTCTATTAAATGTCAATGTTATTTTCACAGCTTATTTCAATTTTCGGTCCACTTAACCTCACTGGTTAGGTAAACTGGTCCTTTTGCAAATGTAAGAAACATTCCATATTTGACAAACTGTAAGCACAATGATGTTGTGAAATACTATGTATTTATTTATTTTACGTCAAAAAACAGTTAAAAGACTGCGTATGACGGGCTATGGGGAAAAGTGAATTGTGTGCACATTTTCAAAATTCTGTGATCCCTACACTAAATCATATACTACTTAAGTTTTGAATTTTGAAAGGGAAAAAAAAAACAAAAAAACTCCCATGTAATAAAATCGATTTTCAAGGATAAATAAGCAATAAATTTTGAATTTTGAAAGGGAGAAAAAAAAACAAAAAAACTCCCATGTAATAAAATCTATTTTCAAGGATAAATAAGCAATAAATTTTGGCTCTTATTACTTCCTGCCGCGACAACGTGGAAACGATAATTTGAATAATTGTATTTCGCACTATGCGAAATTTCACGTGTATGGGTCAAGTAAATAACATTTTAGAACTAGTTAAAAAAAGTGGACCAGTTGACCTAACTCCCTTATTCTTGTAGATCCTTCATTAGATCACAACATTCTATGTTGTTCACAGGTTTTCTTGATATCTGAGAATGTACTTCCACTCTTGTTAATTCTTAATACATAGAAATACATACTTGTGCATTAATATATTGATGTACTCTTAATGAGATCTTTAAACTACTACTAATTTAATATAGTTTGTAAACACAAGAGAAATAAAACCATAATAAACCCTGCCCTTATCATGCTCCATAGAATTACTAACTCTCTACTGTAAGAACATGAAGAATAACAACGCAAATCAATGAAATTGGGTCTTATAACCGAGAACTTTTCAAGCTCAGTTGATACTTCGCTACTCAAGTCCAAGTCTGTAATGAGGCTGTGGCCTTTAGCCTCCACAATTAATATAAAACAAACTTGAGTCAGTATAACACACAACTTCAAACATATTTTATGCTATAATATTAAAAAAAAAAATTTTTATACAACTCCAAACAAAACTTTTTAAAAACACACAAAGGCAGATGACATCTCAAGCCAAATGGCAATCCTAATGCATTTGTTTCTTGCTAATTAAACAACACAAATTCTGCACACCCATCTAATATTCATTGCATTGTTATTCTCACACTTTCTTACTTTGTGCACAATATTTGTTCCTGAAGCAAATTTCACATTTGTCTCTGCACTATAACCTCCGAATCCCACATGTCATTCTCCACTTTATTTATCCGATCTCATAAGATTGGGAAGTAATTTGAGCACGGGGGCCCACTAAGGGAAAAGATACATATTAAAATACTTCTTGGAATAACTTTGATTTTATTTCAGGATAATTAATAATTTCAAGTTCATATTAATGTGACACTATTTACTTATTGGTATAAAATATTATACACAGAATTTTCAAAACTGCGTATTAGTTATTTTCACTTGAGAAGCAGAATCTCAACATGGAATATCACATCAATAAAAGACTCCAACATAACAAAATTTATTTTACAGTATACATTAATTTCATTTGCACTTACTCGAAGTTTGTCCAAAAAAAAATTGTTTGAAACAAAAATCAAAGAGTGAAACATACTAATCAAAGCACACACTCACTGTTCATGAATCTGAATTTCATTCATTTATCCTTACGTTCAGATAATAAAAGTGTGTTATGTAATTTACTTATTTCAGGTTCCAGAAGTTCATATACAATTGTTCCATTCTCATCAATGAAATTTGCTATCGATTTGATCAGAGTGGCTTCTCTGCAGGTCCCTGACTTCCCATCTTTTACAGACAGGACCAAATTATACTTATCGTCGTACCTACAAGACAATCAAGAAAAAATAAATAGAATATACTCACAGAAAGACATATTTTCACAAAATATTAAAAAAGATAAGTAAATAATACAAGCAAACCCACATACTTTTTCAGGTAAGAACTGGCTTCCCATACATTATCAGGTACGAATCCTGCAGGATCTTTCTGTATTGCTACTACAAATATACCCTTTTCTTTATATGTGGTGTAAAGTGTAAGAATACCCATCATTATAAAGTAGGTTGAGACACAGATAATAAGAATTGGCCTGTCAAACAAAAAAACATTATCAAAACAGAATTGAGATGAATAAGTAAGACTGTAATAAATTTTGTTTGCGAAACAAGTTAAATTTAATGCATTGTAATAAATTTTAATAAACAACACCAGGTTAAAAGTTTCCAGAGCTATCTTACCTTGACTGAGGAAATGGATATAAATAATCCCATAATAAAGCAAACATTGCAACTCCAACAGCGATGCCACACATAAATAATCTCCCATCCATTAATGCAAAATGCTCTACATAATTAAATTTTGTAGTAAGCACCTGTTAATAAACATTTTGAATATATTATCACAGTACAGAATACAATATTGTTTTTGTTCATAAAACGAGATCGAAGTTTTCTATGATAACGGTATAATTAGGTCATATTGAGTTTTGTAAATTAACCACATTGATTAAATCCCAAAACATTAATAAACAATGGTTCTAAGGAAATTTAGAACTTGGGAGATCAAAAATATAAGAATAATACTTCAATGAACTGACAGAAAATCAAGATAAACTTATACCATTATAACATCTTTTCGAATGTTCTTATGAGCTCATATGACTCAAATATATATACTGTAACTTCTAACTAACCAACTGTGTTAATCTGAATGGCAAAAAAGGCAATATTTGCAATAATGAATCAACTGGTTCTATATAAAACTTTTATTGAATGGTGCATCATACCTCCTTTACTGCATCATCTAGTGCATTCTTAACAGCATTGCCATCCCACTTATTTATTCTCACTGGTTTATCCTGAAATGTAAACAATAAATTTAATGGGAAAAAGCGGCATATCTTCTACTTGTCTAATCCAACTAATTTGGAAGTAGTAAATCGCTACATTCGCACGTCGAATTGAGAAAACTTAATAGGGTAGGCATTTCCTAAAACTACAGTAAACAAGTGCATGAGCACACGTAATATTTCATTTGACAATTCATTCCGAGGAATTTCCTCACGTGGAAATGCAAGGAATATCTAACATAGTTAACGTGTGCTCATTTAAAGAGGCAACATTGAGGTTAATTCCACCATATGTCATTGCTTCCCAGAACATGGTACAAGATATTGTTAAATTTATTAAAAATTATGAATTGTTTGTGTTGTATGAATAAAACGTACGATAAATATTTACCTGGTTATCTTTATCCTTCGCGTTTTTTGACGCCATCCCTTGACGGTGACGTGTACGTACTCCAGGTGCCGTCGGGCGCGAAATCGAGGGGAAATTGGAATGACCAAACACAGTTTTCGACAGAATTTAAATATGATTCGTCACTCAACGAAAATTACTGCGACATGCAAAAAACTGCACCCTTTAAAAGCTACAATTTCAGATTTTCACCAATAATAACAATCACAGCTTTCTCGCACTGCCGCACCCCGCCATACACGCATTCGTACGTAAACTATAGATAATGCCAACTATGGAAAGTGATCAACAAAAATAAATGCAGGGCAGTGCAGCAATACCTGCATAATTATATTATTATAGCACAGTCTGGCACACGAGCACACATTCGCACAGGTGAATTTGAATATAAGTGCCAATAAAAGAAAGAGAAAGATGACATGTTCCTACACCTGCAACATGGCTATATCGTTTCAAAATATTCAACATTAGAATTAAGTTGTATCAAACCATCGTCATCACTGGACACGTGCCAAATTTACACAAAAGTTGTTAAGGGCTATTTTGCACAACCTTATGTTATTTTACTTTATTTCCTGTGCAATTAGTCGAAATAAATTGTTAAGCAATTTCTAATGTCATTGTTTTATTAATATTTTTTGTCAACAAGCATGCGTTAAAAGTTTCAAATATTCCAATACATTATTTATAGATAACGTGTCTACTTATAGAGCTACAATACTTATAGAGCTTGCTATAGAACTGCCTTGCTGCTAGTTTATTACAATAGCACAAGGATAAATAGGGATACAGGTTCCTTATTAGGGAATTATCCAATAGTTATTATTTGAGGGTAAAAGAACAGTACTACTTCTATTGTATATCTTATTTCGCAAAAAAGTAGTTTCTTTGTCACCACCACGTAGTTTATACACATTAGTTATTATAATTCCATGACTTGTTTTTTACATATTAAATTACATAAAGATAAATACAATAAAACAGTTAAAAAATGTTGCGACTTAGCAACATGCCTACCCTTCTTGGGCATTGAGATAATTGGAGTAATCCTCTACTGTCTTTTTGTCTCGTCACATCGCAGTCAGTCTTTGCCTTTTAACCCTCTGGCAAGGAGCTTAGCGCCGTCAGTTACAGCGGTTCTCAGACAGTCACCCGCCCGATTCCGTGGTGTATCGAATTGTTTAATATCCGTGACTTCATGGAGCGCTTTTTTATTTATTTATTTTTACGTCAAAAAGTAATAAGCTGTAAGTAATCTACTAACGACGCCTAGGGTTGCCAGATGCTTCGTACAAACATCCGCCGTTAGATAGTAGTAAATCCGCCCAATAAGAAAAATTTAACTTTCCAAGCGGGAAATTTGAATTTGCATTAAAATAATTGTATTTGAAGGATTTTTTTGAGGTAGTGACCCTATGGAATGCTTGATTAGTTTTATTTTTGTATGTAAACATTGTAATTAATAATTTATGTAAAAAATTTTACTTTTTGTAATAAATTATATCTTAATATTTAAAAATTAGACTATTCTCACAGTCTAATGTTATATGACTACGGCAGATGGGAGGAATAGTGTAAGGAATAAAATATTTTTTTTCACATGAGATCATTTTATTTATCACATTGAAATTTTGAAATGAGACATAATTATTCAAATAATTGTTCTCCACGTTGTCGTGGCAGGAAATATTATTCCTTCCGAAGGACATGATGAGGAATAAGAGCCCAAATTTATAGCTGATTTACCCGTGAAAATATATTTTATTACAACGGAACGAATATTTTTGTTAACAATCCTTTCAAAAAACGTTCATTTGTTTCTGTGTTCAAAATTCAAGTAGTATATGGGCTTAGGGTAGGATCACATAATTATGAAAACGTGCACGGAATTCACTTCTCTCTGTAGCACGTCACACACAGTTAAAAACTGTTTTGACGTAAATAACTAAATAAATCAATCAAAATAAATAAATGGTTTTTTGGGTGATTGTAATTAAACTTAAACGTAAGATCCATTGGTAGGGTCCATCTCAGTAAGTAATCTGTCAACTTCTACAAGATTGTGGTCACATTTACACTCTTCTTGCTCCTCTTAAAAAGACTCCCACTGAAATGCTCACATATGCATGCTTATTCCCTATGGCTTAACGAAAAATACTGGCAGCGACACCGTACTTCCAAAAGATGATTCATTTTAAATGGCGTGTTGTAAAATTATTTCAATGTGATAAATACTGATGTGCACGACAAAGATGCTATGACTTTTAGAACACACCCTATACTAGAGGTCTAAAAATTAACATTACTCACCTCTCAAAGTAAATTTTAATGAATTAACAAATGATTAATGAAAAACCATGTACAAAGTAAAAAACTTAAAAAAAACTCATTGTCGACGTCGTTGTGTTTTTTTTTTGGTATTTTTTTGAGAATTTCGTCGTAATATGAAATTTAGCCCAAAACTGTACATGTTTTGATGCATTTCCACCCATTGGGCGGTATTCTGCGATGTGAATTTTTGTCTCGCGAGAGAGAGCCGTTTTCCTGCCCCCAAAAAGAAATTCCGCCCAATCCGGCAACCCTGACAACGCCGACATTGTAAAGGTGTTTTCACGTAAGAAACGACCCTAAAAATTTCAACATGGCGGCGTTTTGGCACTGCCAACCTCATCAAAATGAAACGGGAAAAAGCATTGATGATACCGACGCGGTATGTTTAAATGTACGTAGTGTCCTTCAAAAATTCAGATTTGTGGAAATCATTTTATTTATGATGTTTTATGACATAATTTGCAACAGGCATTCGGTAACATAATTTAATTTATAATAAACACATAAAAATAAATTTTCCTAATTTTCATAATCTTGTTGAAACTCAAGAATAAATGAAATAGTAGAATCTTATTTTATAATAAAACTAATATAAATGCCATAATCAGAGGATTTATGAAATAAAGATGAAATTAAATGCAAGGCTCAAAGTAATTTTGAGTGACAAACAATACACAGTGTAATGAAATAAAATTATACTCCACTGAACTAGAAATATCTGTATCATAATGATTTTACATGTATAGCATCAACACGTGACTGTGACGGAACATATCCATTGTACTTAAATGACAAATATTTGAAATTTAGTGAAAACTAAACGAACCAGATATATGAAATCATTTAACTTAAAGGTTTCGTAAATGATAAATTTATGAAGCAGGGGTGGGTTAGATTTAAAAAAAAATTGCAAGACGCAGTCATTAAAATTTCTAAAACAGCAATAGTCCATAGCAAATTATTTTCACATTTATTATTGAATTTTTACAAGAATTTTAGTGCCTAATCGCCCCTGGGCATTATAATAAACCCTCTTTCATTCACGCCCCGCGTTGGGCTCCAATATAATAATCCGTCGTTCTACTGCCAATATAATAATTTTCTTTTCTTTCTGCCACTGTAATATTTTCCTATTTTTATTTTTTTAACACATCTGGGCGCCTTGTCATTAACACACACACCCTTCCTTAAACCTACCTTAGCTTTTGTACTTGCCCGTTAGCTAGCTAAATTTATACAACTTCTAAATTCTCCCTGGGCGTGACTATGTGATTGCCCTATATAGAGCTACAAACGAGGTACTTATGCGCACGTGCATGGGTCTGCATCTAACTACTTTAATCACAACACATTCTCTAATGGTTATTGATGAACCCGAATGTATTCATCTTAATTTATTTACTACTTTTGGATGGTTTCTTTCCTCAAATAATCAACATATCAAATACATCTGAAAAAATAATGCCCTCTGATGGCACAAAAAATACACATAACAGACGTTTAAAATTAAAACCCAACAAATAAACAAAAACCATTCACATTGAAAATTATAAAAAAAATTGTACACTGATTCACTCCAAATGCGCATTCTGTCGTTAGAATTGTTGACCCTCTGTTGACGCTTATGATAATGAACAAAACTTGATCTTCGACAGATGTTTTTGAAGATAAAAAGAAAAACGAACAAACAAATATCCATGCATCACTTCCCTTTGTGCCGGACAAATGCTGTGACACGGGGCGCACGTCACGCGTCGCCGTCCATCGATTCGTACACTCCCCGTGTACGACGATAGCACGCTCCAGCTTCCACCAGCTCCAAGACCATATGTTCCGTCAACTCACACTGCTGAGCAAACACTGCGAAGCGTTCTGTGGTAATACGCGAAGTTTCCACCACGTTTAAAGTTCCCGCGGTGAAGAAATACTATTGATTTCACGAATACTGGTGAAAAGAATCTTTTAAAGTTCCCGCGGTGAAGAAATACTATTGGGTTACGCAAACTAAACGAAACTGCTCTGTTCGTCTTTCGATTACTGTCCGAAGCATGTTGAATTCCGTATCATGAAATTTATAACACAAAATGTCCGCGACCGTTGCTTAACATTGCAATCGCGTAAAATCAGTATTCGCGTTGCGTTCACCCGTAAAATATTGTTCCTATTTCTAAATCCGTTCATCCGCTCACTACATCAGTTTTGTTCACTTGAAAATATAAACAAAAATGTTTTCAAAACATTTTTCTAACACGGAGCTCGCGTCTTTACCAACCATACAACACTGCACTTTCTCTCCTCTCTCGAGCATTGTTGTCCCCTATCCTATATAGATTTTTCTTGAACAAGCGCCGATCGCTCGCCCGTGGCCACAAACAAGATTACAGAATGTTTCTTAATTTCCCGTTTATAAGCGTTTTTATGCCTCGCTACCGGTTCTCAATATTGTCTATTGTTTCTCCGATAATTACAGCAATCTCTATTTTTCCTCTCGATGTCTTATTTAATTAAATCTCATCGTTTTTAGTTTGTTCACTGTCATGACGTTAGTCGTGACGTCACTACGATGCGTCACTTGTTGCACACATATTTCAATTATACTTTTAATTTTAATTCATTTCCTGGACGTTTCCCAAAATCGTGATTACTTTCGAAATTGTTCATAAATTTTGCCCTGTTGTTCTCTAAAGTTCCAACTCAATTCCTTCAAGTGTTTCCGTAATATTCATTAAAAACATATTTGCCCTCAACTTTACCCTAGCAACAATGGTCTCCATGTTCACGCTTTTTAACTTGAAATGTACGATTACGATTATTTTCGAAATTTTGTGAAGCCCTTGCCCGATTTTGATGATTGCTTTTTCTAACAATTCTAAATATTATGCTTTATTGAATGTTTATGTTAAATTTGACTTTCTTCCGCGCATTCGGTTAATTTAGAAAAAATGTTTGAGCGCGGCGCTGCCGTCTTCTGTCTTTTTTAATATAAATCTTAACATTTTATTGGAAAGTCTTTATTCTCTGGAACACTAAATTACCGAAATGATCGCAAATCATTACATCTCCCCCGCCTAAGATGTTGCTCAGCTAATGACAGTTATGATGAGTCGACATCTACCACAGTATTCTTCATCGAGAAATTCGTTTCACGGGTCTGTTGGCGTCAGCCTGCACCTGCCGTAGTTCGAACTAACTCTCCCAGACTGTAATGGTGCACTCGACCTCGCCTAACAATACACTATGCTATCACACGGCATCACTTTCATCTTGACTGGCTGCGACGGACGCACCTGCCAGTGATTACTTTTGCACTGTAGTGCATAGATACGCTACACCGTCATCTGTAGCCGCACTTGTCACTCTCTACACCTTTTATCTTTCATCTATACAGACTTTTCTCTTGCTCAAAAGAACTCCTTATAACTACCCTTAACCTAAAGAGACTTGCTTTCTTGCTTATAATATTCACTTACAAACTAACTCTAACCTATTTCTATAAACTACATTCTTTACTCTGTCACTGTGACATTACACGCCTTGTCTTTTGTACAACTTTACGTTATACCAATTTTGTACCCCCATTTCCTGTTCCTTACTTGACAACATTATTGTTGTCTAGCACCTTCGGTACCGTGTACGGACCATCATAAATGGGAAAGAACTTCCGAAACAATTTCTGATCGGACGAGGACGAATGAGGTGATCGGACTAACACTTGGTCCTCTACACAAAACGCCCCCCGATAGAATTGCCCTTGAGCCCTTTTCCGTCGATTTGCCGACTTCCGCAGTTGGTCGTACAAAATTCTGTGATCCGCCGTCACCGTTCTCAAGCCGCTAACCTCAGGTGGTATTCGAATATTATTGAACGGTCTCGTCATTTTGATACCGAAGTGAACTTCCCACGGCATTACATTAGTGCTCGAGTGCGGCACTGCGTTCAATACCTCGTTGAGCACCGGCACTGCTTCGAACCACGCCCTATGGTTTTCAGCTACGTACACCCGAAACAACCGCGACAGCTCCCTCATCACTCGTTCACTGGGATTATTTTGCGGGTGACGTACTGCCGTAAAATGAATGGAAATCCCCAATATTTCCATTTCTTCCCTCCACTTGTCACCGGTAAATTGCGTTCCTCGGTCACTCAATATCCTTACCGGTTTTCCACGCATTTCAATAAAGCGTTTAAGTTGCCGGACGCAGCTGGTCGCGTTGGGTTTTTTATCGGGAAGATTTGCATGAATTTAGAAAAAAATCTAATATCACCAACAAATACTGATTGCCGAACTTGGCCTTTGGCAGCGGACCGTACAGATCTACAGCGTACAAATCCCGGGGCCCTCGTGGCAAAATGGCTTGCCATTCCCCTTCATAGCGTCTGTTCGGCTGTTTTGTTCTCTGCCACACGTCACAAGAACTCGCTAGCTGCCGCACTTCCCTTCCCATGTCTGGCCAATAGCAATAATCCGATAATATCTGGGTAATCTTCCCCCCTCCAAAATGCCCGTAATGTTCATGCGTAGAAACTCCATCCGATCTTCCTCCGGAATCGATATTCTGAATTTCTCTTTCAGGCCGTTGATTCTTCTCAACAGTATACCCTCGTAGATCTTCCAGTTGTTCACATTTTTGTCTTTGTCCTTCCGGATTAGGCTATCGTCATAAGGCTGATCGGTAACCAACTTAATCACCTGTCGTACAAAACAGTCGCGCTGTTGCATCGCGATCACCGCCCTTGTTGTCCACTGAGTTTATTTCCCGCACCCGAATGGCTGCCATTATGTTCCCAGACATCCCTTTCTCCTTTACTTTTATTCTGGATAAATAATCTGGAAGCAGGTTCTTCCAGCCTTCGCAGTATTCAATTTCGAACTGGAATTGCTGTAGCCACAATGGCCAGCGCAACAACTTATCATTGTGGGTATGACTTCTCATGAGGTACGTCAATGCCTTATGGTCCATTATGATAGTGCATGGACGCCCTACTAACAACCTCCTAAATTTTCGGGTCGCCCAAACAATAGCAAGCGCTTCCAATTCTGTGACTCTGAAATTGAACTCACTTCCTTTTAACGTACGGCTATCTAAAGCGATAACTTGCTGTTCTCCGCATTCGCCCAGTTGAAACAATACTGCTCCTAATGCGAACCCACTACTATCAGTCTGTAAATACATACGGCGGCGAAAATCAGGGTACTGCACTACATGCGTGCGTTCGAAGGCGTCCACTAACTGCTTGAATGCCTCTTGGCATTGTTGAGTCCATTGCCACCAGCTCCCTTTCTTCAACAAGTGCAATAATGGCACCACCTTCTTCGAATAGTTCTTTACGAAGCGCGCATAGTAATTACAGATCCCGAAAAGTCGGCGCAATCCCCGTACATTCTTGGATGTACGGCAAGTTCCGAATCAGCTCTCTCTTGCTTTCCTGCATCTTCATACCTGTGCTCGAGATCTCGTGCCCCATAAATTGCACCTTACGACGACCGAATTCACACTTTTCTCAATTTAATTTCAAATTATACTCCTTAAAAATTCCAAACAGCTTTCTTAAATTCTTTAGGTGGAATTTTAAATCAGGTGAGAACAAGATGATGTCGTCGACGTACATCACCATGATGTCCTTCAAATCAGTTTCAAATCGTTGGAATGACGTCATTGATATATCTTATCAACGCTGCTCCCGAATTCTTTAGTCCGAATGGCAATCGCGTAAACGAATATACAGTTCCTTCGAATTTGAAACTGATGTACTGCTGGCATCCAGCTTCCACTTCTATCTGCCAATACGCGGATGAAAAATCTAGCGGGCTGAAGATCGTTGCTCCGCCTAACTTAATGACCACCTCATTAATAGTAGGTGGAGTTCCATATCGCGGAATCGTGACTGCATTTAACTTCCTCGCGTCAAGACAAATGCGAACGCTCTCGTTCTTTTTTATTACTACAACTAATGGACTAACATACGGGGTTATTGCCCTTTTAATAACTCGCTATTGCTCCATTTCCTTTATGAACTTGCACATGATACACCTGCGGTACGGGATATTGCTTAGCAGTAAACGGCGTAGTATCTTTCAATTGTAGCCTAAATTGGTAGCCCTTCACCGGCTCCGACGACTCCCCAAAAACTTCAACGAATTCTCTCAGCAACTGGCGAACTCGCACCGGACAGTCTTCTTGGTCAATGACCTCTTCCGCGGCCTTTTCCACATTCTGGAGGATCTCTTCCATGATAGCCTGCAGCTCGTTTCCTTCGACCTCCGCCTCATCAGTCTCGGTGACCACTGAACTGCCTCCAAAAGAACCTCTCGATCGTAGCGTAACTTTCCTTGTACCTACGTCGACGACGGCTTGGTAAGCCTCCAGTGCGTCCATACCTATGATGACGTCACGGATCAGCCCCCGGACAACGATTGCTGCCACCTCTATGGCCACTCCCCCGAAATGTAACTCCAATCAGATTTGTCTTATATATATAACGTCAAAAAACAGTTAAAACTGCGTATGACGTGGTATGGGGAAAAATGAATTGTGTGCACATTTTCAAAATTCTGTAATCTCTACACTAAGTCATATACTACTTGAATTTAAAAAAAAAGCTTCCATGTTATAAAATCTATTTTCAAGGATAAATAAGCAATACATTTTGGGCTCTTATCCATGTTGTCCTTCAGAATCCTTCCTGCCGCGACAACATGGAAACGATAATTTGAGTAATTGTATTTCCAACTGAATTCTAGAAGACGTGAACAGAAACTAAAGTTACATTTATGTCCAGAAGCAAACCAAGGGGCCATCTCAGCATTTTCTCAATGGATCAGGGAAACTGGACGAAAAACCTGATCGAGATGGGGGTCATTGACCCGGAGGCTGTAGTACAATAGTTGTTACAGGTTATTTATACACATTTATACAGTCCAATGGTAAATAATACATTAAATATCACTGTTAAAATTAATGTTACTTTCCTTGTGATGCTCAGAATAGTCTCTAATTGTATAGAAACAGTTATGCAGCAGAAATGTCTATGTTATGACTTCCTGTGGTATTTGCCGCTTTTCGATTAGCTATAATAACACGAAGCTTCCGCGCCGGCAGTTCGACCAACATATGCCCCTCTTTCTGCACTGATACTGCGCTGATACAACGGCCTGAATCTACTAGCGCCCGAACCTCTCTCCCGTAGCATACACCTCGCAAAACGAAACACTTGCTCGGCCTCGCGCCTTCCGTTGTTTCTTCTCAGAGCAACTCATCTCCCTAGCCACAATTGTCACGACATTTCCGTTGTTTTCGTTTGGATTGAGCCACCTTCTCGCACCAAACGCATCTAGTTTTCCGCTCTCGTGTCTGTCTCCCACCGGTCTTGCACCACCTCCGCCTTCGCCTGGTTACGGTCTTACGCATCCTGCTCTGGCCATTCTATACCTGCGCGTTCGCCGTTGCCATCTTTCTGCTTCGGCTTCAGCTGCACCTGTCCACCTTGCGACTTTTCCTCCCGTCGTCGGGATTTATCTTCGCGCACTACTAACGCGCATACATTCTCTTGTCGATACCGTCCCCCGTTGTATCGATGACTGCCAGTACCGTTACTGGAGTTCTGATTCTTTCCGTCCTGGAAGTCACGTTCGTTTTCATCGTTCGCTTGATCGAACCGACTCATCCTTTCTATTAACGCGTCGATCGTTTCAGGCATGTTATTCCGTAAGAGATTGCGAATCCCGTTCGGCATTTGTCTAATGAGGATTCTAATAATCTCCGCCGGGTTGAATTCCTCGCTGCACACCTTGAACGCACTCAACTTCCGAGTGATGAAGTCGCTCATACTTTCGGTACCCCTTTTGCGGTAACATTCCGACATCAATCGGTACTTCAATTCGAATTTATGTTGTTGATTCCAGTGCCTCTCCAGAAGTTTGGCACGCCACTCCCCACAAGTTCGTGGTGTTGGTGTCAATGCCTGCCACCAATATTGCGCTTTCGAACGACTTTGCCGTCATCATCAGTCTACAAATGTAAAGAAAAGAAAATATAAATAAATTACCAATAAAATACAAAATAAGATAAAGCGGGGGATTAATCTAATTACATTACAAAATATGGGCTACAATGCAAAGGGGGGTATTTTAATTAATAGGTACATTTAAATTTTAATTTTTACAGACAAGTAGATAAAATTGCGAAAATTGAAATGCAACGGGGGGATTAATATAGATACTAGACAGCAGTTCAAATTACAAATTATAAAATACAAATAAAGAAATATACATTCTCCTTCAGGCGACTTCCAACCCCTCGGGCCAGAGGCCCTCGGGTTTGGAAGTCGCCTTCGGGTCAAATTTTAGATATTTATTTAGATATTTTTAGATATTTATTTAGTCAAAATCAGTAAAAAACTGTATGTGACGTGTGGGGGAGAAAACCATCTGCGCACGCTTCCTTGAGTTTCAGAATCCCTTCCCAACAATTTAACTATTAATAGTTGAAAGATGAAATAATAATAATAATAATAATAATAATAATAATAATAATAATAAATTTTAAAAGCGAGAGATTAACATTTCAAAAACTAGATATTTTCGTTTCCGTGTTATAGAAAACTTATTTGTAACGGTAAATGAACTGCCGATTTGATTTTTCTGTAATGCTAATAAAATAGAAACTCTCTAAGCTCTACTACCACTACAAGCAAAAGGAAAGCTCAACAAAACGTGCGCATAGTGAAGCTACATTTACGTCCAGAAGCAAATCAAGGGGCCATCTCAGAATTTGCTCAATGGATCAGGGAAACTGGACAAATACCCGATCGAGATAGGGGTCATTGACCCGGAAGCTGAAGTACATTACTTGTTACAGGCATTTAAGTTTTTTTAAAATTATATAATGCAAATGTAAACTAATTCATTGTACAATATCATTGTTTTGTTAAAGCAAACATTATCTTTCTTTTTGACGATCAGTATTATCTCTAATTGTATAGAAACAGTTTTGCAGCAGAAAAGATTTTACTTTGAACTTAAATTTGTGTACCAATTTTAATTGTTTAATTTCATCTGGGAATGCGTTGTAAAGTAACGTGCATGTATTGTATGTGGATTTCTTGTAGTGAGCTGTTGATACTGACACTTGATGAACATTATTTCTACGTCGAGTGTTGTAACTATAAATATCAGTATTACATGAAAATAAGTTCCCACCGTTAAGTAAGTCAGTTTTGACAAATACTACAGATTCGTAAATAAATAGGCAAGGCAATGGTAAGATTCCAAGCTGAATGAAAAGAGGCTTGCAGGAATCACATGGATGGCATTTTTTCATTATTCGGATAATTTTCTTTTGCAATCTAAATGCCTGGGAGCTAAAGGATGAGCTTCCCCAGAATATTATGCCATATCTCAGGCGGGAATGTACATTTGCAAAATACACGCAACGAGCTGCATGAAGGCTGACAGAATTAGAAAGAATTCTGAATACATAACATAATGAGCTTAATTTAGTGTTTAATTCTGTTATATGTACATTCCATTTGAGGTTTGATTGAATTGAGAGACCTAGAAATTGTGTTACCTTAATATCAGCTAATTGTATATTGTTCATTTTCAATGAAGCATACGATTGCCGATTTGAAACGCAAAATTGCATTGAGACAGTTTTTCCTTCGTTAACTATTAATTTGTTATTACAAAACCAATTTGAAACGTCTGAAATTGTACTATTTATTGTTTCTTTTTTGCAAAGAACATTAGTGTCAACGGCAAACAGAACTGTTCTACCATTTTTAATAGATGAGGGCATATCGTTTACGTATAACAGAAAGAGGATAGGACCTAAGATCGAACCTTGTGGGACCCCATGTTCAATTGGCAAAGAATTGGAAAGATAAGTAAATAATGTCCTTTCGTGCCAGTACGGTATTTCTACTCTCTGAGATCGATGTTTAAGGTACGAGGTTATCCAATCTAGGGCAATACCACGAATTCCATAAGAAGGTAATTTTGAGAGCAAGATGTTATGGTTAATAGCGTCAAAAGCTTTCGAAAGATTTAAAAATATCCCAATGGGTTCTTCATTTTGGTCCATTGATGATGCAACATCTTTAAGGAAAGAAAAAATGGCAGTTTACGTAGATTTTGAGTATCTGAAACCGTGTTGTGAGTCTGAAAACGCTTAGTTTTTCCTGAGAAAATTTCCATTCGCGTTTAGAAAAGGCTCTCTAATATTTTTGAGAAAACTAACAAAAGGGAAATTGGCCGGCAATTTTGAATATCATTTTTGTTCCCTTTTTTAAAAAGTGGCTCAATTTTTTCTGTTTTGAAGATATCTGGAAATATTCCTGTGCACAAGGAAGCATTGAAAATGTGAGTTAATGGGTGTATAATGGCAGGTGCACACGTTTTTAATAAATAATCCGGAAATTCATCTAAACCAGATGAATATTTATTTTTTAGTTTACTGACTATTCTGAAGATTTCGTTGGAAGAAGTTTCGGAAATAAACATCGTGCCGAAATTTTTTTGAGAAGCATATGATGTTGAATTTTGTGGTTTTAGTCCCTTCGTGAGATCAACCGCAATTCTAGAAAAGTGTTGGTTGAAGATATTTGCAACTTTTTCTGGATTACTTGTTTCTCTTTCATTATCCTTTAAAACAACATTCTCTACGAAATGTCGTTATGACGTGGTCGTATTTTTTACGATATTCCACATTGCTTTAGTTTTGTTTCAAGCGTTCAAAATATCCTCAGTATTTTTCATTATTTTTGCCTGAACTATTATTTTTCTTAAAATTCTTTTATATTCTCGAAAGTAGACATGGAAACTGGGTGATACGTTATGATGTTTAGAAATAAAGTAGAGTGTACGTTTGTTTTTACACGATGTTCTAATTCCTTGTGTGATCCAAGTATTACTTTTTCGTGAAATGTTTAATTTTCTCTTTTTAATAGGAAAGCACGCGTTAAAGTGAAATGAAAGCTTTGAAAAAAATAAATTATATTTTTCATTTGTGTCAATATCGTTATAAACTGCCTCCCATGGTTCCTTCAGCAAGTAGTCCGTAAATAATTTTATATTAACTTTAGTAAATGCTCTGCACATACGTGTTTTATTTATTGTGTCAGTATTCATGTTATTAGTAATTTTAAGAAATTGTGCATTGTGGTCACTGTAACCTAGATTATTTGTTATTATTTCATATCTAGTTGTGGTTTTGTTTACTATAATTTGATCTATCGCTGTTTTTGATTTAAGAGTATTCCGTGTAGGAACGTTCACTGTAATATCTAAATTAAAAGAATGAATTAAATTGAGAAAATGCTCTTTTTCGTGGGATTCGCTCAGAAAATCAATATTGAAATCTCCACATAACACAATGGATTTAAAAGAGAGATTACTAATTTTGTTCAGTTATCTCTAGATCTTCTAAAAAATTGAAATAATCTAAAGCTTGCTTTGTTGGAGGTCTGTAGATGCAAAATAAGATAATTTTGAGCGTAGTAACATGTACGACTGTTAATTCAAATACTTTTTCAACTGCATATAAATTGAATTCTGAGAAGAAGGTAGAATCAATATTATTTCTTACATAAATACACGAACCTCAGTAAGCAGGGCCTTTATTTGAATCCCTCGCTCTACAGTAAGATCCTGCAAGGTAAAAACTAGGAATTTGGAGTGTGTTTAGATCATTATGAGATAACCAATGTTCGGTAAAGCAAAGAACATCTATTTGACTCAGATCACACTGTAATGCTGCCTGGATAAATTCAATGTTATTTGAAAGAGATTGCATATTATGATGCATTATTTGAATCTTTTGCATGTACCTACACGGATACTTTTCTGCTGCATCTGACTGTAGTTGCTATTTATTTATCTCATTTTTACCTCGAGTGCGTGGTCGAAGTATCGTGATCCAGCAGTGTTAGGAGGGGAGGAAGGAGGGGTTGCAGATGTAGGGGAATGAATAATGGGAGAGGTAATAGAAGGATTAGGTTCAGGGGATGAGGTAATTGGATCCAAGGGGATTCCGCAGGTTGGAAGAGAACTAGGTGGGGATGGGTTTTGGGTAGGATACTTTGTAAAACTACTATATTAATTAACTCTTTCTAATGCAATTATTGCACAAGGCGTTACGTTGGAGTTGCTCGTTGGAAAGCTTACTTGTTTCAACAAATTCCAATGGATAACTTTGGATGACAATGCCAATGGAGATGTCTAGGTTTCTATTTTTGGATAAATCAGCAACACGCATTATTTTCTTTGACAAAATCTTCCGCTTGAAATTAGTGTAGCTAATATTTAAATCATAATCACCATGTGTAGAAATGGAAACAATATCCAAATGATTTGCGAAACGTACTTCTATGGCTACCTGCAACTGCAGACTTGGATTTATTGAACGTTGCGTTAGACGTAAATCAGCTGTTCCGGTGTCATCCAATCGGAAGGTTGAACGCCACCATAGTGACGTCACTATAGTGACGTGTAAGCTCCCGATTGGATAGCACCGTAACAGCTGATGACCTGCCAGACGCAGCTCTGAATAAATCGTAGTGTAGGGGTCATTCCACGACAAATAGCACAAATTTAAGGAAAATTTGGCTTTGATGTTCCAGATTTTAAACTTTTTTTCTGTGAAAAGTATAAGCAAAAATATGAAACACGTGTTCTTTCCCATCAGGGAAGAGTGCAAAATTAAGCACATTACGGAATGGGTAGCAGACCGAAAAAAGGAATGGAATTATCATATTGAGAGAATGGAGGAGATGAAAGTCGTGAGGATTGCTAGAGATGAAAGGCCAAGATGAAGAAGAGAAGTTGGCATAACAAAGAGAAGATGGAAAGACTCGTTATATTTCTTGGAAAGGAACAAGTCTTAGACATTTTAAAAAGATGAAGTGCTTTTAATTTTTTCTCAAATATTATTTTTCGAGATTATATTAATTTTCCAAATTTTCGAAAAATGCTCACATCGCTAAAATTAATCGTTTTTAACTCGTGCTGTAATTGTAACAGAAATTTATTATTTTGCGACATTAAAGAACAGGAAATGGTCTTTCATGTGCTGTATGTATTGAATTCATTAAATGTTTTAATATCATTTTTTGACCATTTTAATTTTTTTAATTTCCACCAAACTAAGTAGTTTAAAAATTTGAAAAAAATACCATTGTAATCTCAAAAAAGTTCTACATTAGTCTGGTAAGTTACAAAGTGGGTCACCGAGATGATTTTGAGAAATTAAATACAATAGAAATTAGTACTTGCTCTTTTGCTGCAGCGTCTGCTAGAGCGTCAGCACTTTAGCACGTGCCAATTAGACGATTACCATCAATATACTTTCACAGAGCAATATCTTCATATCTTACTTTGTGCCAGATATATACATATGATCTTCATAGCCCATTAAATTTAAATTTAAAAATGTCAAACGGATTCAATTTAGTATTAAACGGACGAAATATTTATACGAATAAGATTGTGTGATACAGTTACTTGATTGATTTTTCTTTTACTTCAATTTTTTGCTGTTAATTATCATTAATTGACCTTTTTCATGAAGAAATGAAAACATGCATTTTCTTTGTACCTTCTACTGTTTTTTTATTATATTTATGTTGCATAGGCACAAGCAACGCTTGAAGAGACATCTCGTGCATAAGTTGTCCGGTGACTGCAGTTGTAATCTCCACATATATGATGGAATGTATTTGATGAATCTGTGTATTATACATGAGCAAAACCCCGTGGTCTACAACACCACAACAATTCGCTTCATCAGGCTTCATCATCGCTTCATCCTCTGTTTCAGGCAGACACTAGCAGTGTCAGTTGTTTATAAATAAACTTAATAGTCGCATTTCGTCAGAAGACTTCCATTTGTGACCGTATGTGTGTTTCTGCGATTCAAGACATAACAAAAGTCACACGGGTGATTTATGTTTGGACGTCACGATACGTCGTGTCATTGACGCTCCGTAATTCGATATATGTGTTTTTGCGATTCATAACACGACAAAAGTCTGCTTTTATGTTTGGACGTCACGATGCGTTGTGTCATTGTCGCCCGTCATTCGATGATTGATTGATTGATTTTTCGTGTTTCGGGCGCGCAACTACCGGTCATTAGTCCCGTTAGTGTAGTGCATGTTATATTTCGGAGATGGCAGTGATCTTCCCCGCTGGATGGCGGATCCAGCGCCGACCTACCGTCGGCTAGTGGGGTTTCCCTAACCAGGACTCTCCCACCAACGAGGGCCGCCCCAGTCGGACAAGCTCTAAGCTCCCGATCGGTCTCCCGGAATATGTGGTAGTGTAGTGCATGTTAGTGTAAGTGTGTGTAAGGGAGAGGATAGGACAAGGAAGAGGAAGGACAGATCGCGCGCGGTCCGTGGCCCGTTTGGTAGGGTACTGCTCCGGCATTCGCCTGGTGTTGATCGGAGAAACCACGGAAAACTACCGATCAGAGCAGCCGGCCGCTAGAATTCCTCCAGACAGCAGCTGAATTCGACCAGCTGAAAGCTAGTGTCGAAAATCCTGCCACCGTCAGGACTCGAACCTAGGACCTCCCGGTTAGAGGCGCTGCAGTGACATCAGTTGATGCACGAGCTACCGCTCCCTGTCCGTCATTTGAGCGGCGAGTACGGCGGGCAGCGGGATGCTATGAGCTCGGTGAGCAACTATTTTTAAAAATGTTATTTATGTGTCCCACTTTGAAAATTGAAAGATCTATACAAAATTAATGTATGAGTATTTTTTATAATTAATTTAAGTGTCGATCTAATGTAAAAATTTGCATTTTAAAAAGTAAAATATATTTTAAATATTTAAATAAAATGTTTACAAACATATTTACATCACATAAAAATACATATTTTTAAGTTAAATTTAAGTGTAATTTAATTTTTTTGAGGAAACGGTATTTGCGCAAAATCTTAAACATTTGCGCGCGCATGATTCTTTCGGAAAAAATATTTGATAATATTTCTGAAAGGGGTGAAATTAGAAAAAAATAAAAAAATACTAGTCACATATTTTGAACCCTATACTGCAAAAAAGTTTTAAGTCGCTAAAAAATAGTGATGTTTTGTGAGTGTGCGATTTGGAGTGGAATGATTCTATAGTGAGCCTATCTGGATCGTTACTGTCTTCATCACCTGAATCACATGGGGTCTCGCTCCCTTTATCATGAGGAAGCATTATGAAAGCAGTTTCTAACTATTTTTAACCTTCTCCAACACCTCCAAAAGTTCAGCAGTATTCAGAGCCCGAGTTCTAAAGAATTAAATAAACCAGTAGTGCTAACTACACGGACTTTCTCTCCTTTATTAATAGTTATGTAATAGTATTTCTGGCATTGAATTTATTGTATAAGATATGCAGTGCATTCACGAACATATCCGATGAGTTTTTAGCGCTAAATATTCTGCGTAAAGTATGAGGAAGTGAAATAATTAAAATTAATAAATAGTTGATACTGATAGCGTTGGCAAAAAACTGCAAAATAGAGCGAAAAATGTATAATAGTAAATTATTAAACACTATAGTATTATAATATTTTGTAAATATTTTAGGACCAATATATTAGGAAAAATATATGAGGTTAGGAGGGAGTGTATTTCTCTTGTGTTAATGGGGAGGAAAGTGTTTCAGAGGCGAAAAAGTGGGGGCTTAACAAAGTTGAAAAAGAAAAAGTTAAGATTCACAAAGCAAATAAGCTCAGTCGAGAGATGATGAAGTCCTGTAAGTTTCCAAAACGTGTATAAACCAAACATTTCGACAATTTAAGCAGGGGCGTCCAGAAGGGAGGAGGGCAGGTGGCACTTGCCCCAGATCCCAGGTAATTGAGGCCCCGAATTTTTTCATTCAAAAGGAAAGAAAAATATATTTATCTCAAATCCAAATTTAACGCTATAAGTTATTTCTGTTGCATGAAATTAATTCTGTTAATGAATTGGGTGAAGAGTGAATGTTTTCTTTGAAATAAGAGTCTCCCTTAGATCAACTGCCCCAGGCCCCTGGTTTTATGTGGGCGCTGGGTGTAAGGAATCTGGGAGGGTAGTTGATCTTCCACGGGATGGGCGTCCGCCGAAGACCACTAAGAGTTAACCGAATTCTTCAGCAAATGAGTCAAAGGAACAGAACTGGTAGCATTCCTGATATTTTGAAAGAACCGAAAAGTAACTTGGATATTAAAATTAGCTTTCGCACTGTGAATCGTGTACGTGAAGCAGGTATAAAATGTCACTTTGCGTTGCGGAAGCCGCTCTTAGATGAACATCCCAAGAAAAAAGGCTCCTTTCGTGTAATGAAAGACAAGGTTGGCTGAAGGGAGCTTGGCGACGTGTAAGGTTTTGCGATTAGTCACGAATTGAACTGTTTCGACGTCGCAATATGCGAGTCCGTAGGATCAAGACGGGGAATTTCCTCCCTGTGTTCATTGTCCCAGCTGTTCAGGAAGGAACTGCAGAAATGATATGTTGTGCTATAAACTCTGAAGACCTTGCGGAAAATGAAGAGATTGATTGGAACTACTAACAATGCCTAAGTATTGCACCATCATGTAATATATTATGCTGCCCTGTAAAAAAAAGGTTGAGTCCCTGTTTCCTTTGTCAGGAAGAGAAATCTCCATGCCACGGTTTGCCACTGATTGGTTTGCTACACTGCTTTTCTCTAAGTGGATTATGGAGAATCCGCGCATTGTTGCCAATCCAACACGATCGCATGTCCGCTCGCTCGAGAATCGTCAAAAGCACGACCACCCTTCTCATTAGATGCGTCTACTTTGATTTGATTTATTTGTCTACTATTATTATTTATATTATTATTAAAAAAACAGTAAAAACTGCAAGGGGGAGAATAATATTTGCGCACGTTTTCCTGACTATCAGAATCCCATCCCAACATTTTAACGATAAATAGTTGAAAGTTAAAATAATAATAATAATAATAATAATAATAATAATAATATTAATAATAAAATTTAGAAAAGCGGGAGATTATCAGTATTTGAAAAACTTGACATTTTCGTTCCCGAGTTATAGAAAAACCTTTTGCAACGATAAACGAACTGCAGATTAGATTTTTCTGCATTGCTAACAATACAGTAACTCACCCTCAGCTCTACTGCCACCACTCACAAAAGAAGATCTCAACAAAACGTGAGCATTTATGTTAAGCTACATTTATGTCCAGAAGCAAAACGGGACCATCTCAGCATTTGCTCAATAGATCAGGGAAACTGGACGAAAAACCTGATCGAAATGGGGAAAACTGAATACGAGATACTGAAAACAATGTTTATTGCCACACTGTATATTATTATTATTATTATTATTATTATTATTATTATTATTATTACTATTATTTTATCTCATTTACTAACGTAAGAAGAGAAAGTATTGTAATCGTGCGCTGGAAAACGTTTTTATACAAAAACTCTTTATTGCTGGGCCCTGGTAACGAAAAAGTGGATACATCAAGTAGCTAAATATAGAAAAAAACTTCTGACACGCCAGAATTCATGTTTTGTGCGTCCTTCATACCAAAAAATAGATTGTCGGTCTGGGTGTGCACAACCCTAGCGCATAAACCGTTCAGCCGATTTTCTTCAAAATTCATATTCCCTAATCGGTCTGACTGATATCGCGGTCCCTGAAATTTGAAACAGATATTTTAATTTCGGGGGGGTACTTTACATAAAACCCCTCGGACAGTGTTAAAATTTAAAAACAATTAGCTAGGTTTCACACCAACTACGGGCCACAAGAAAAATTGAATCAATGGTGTGAAAAATAATTAATTTAATTTTAATTATAATTTACTATTGAAAATGTCAATATTAATTCTATTTTACTTTTTCTCGCTTTTTTACCTTTTATTCAATTTCTATTCTCAATGTATTCATATATATATATATATATATATATATATATATATATATATATATATATATATATATATGAACAAACACACTTTTTAAGCAATACGCAAATCTTAATAGAAATTTCGCAACAATACCGCATCGATATTTGAGAGCTAATTGTTTTCGAACGTCGGGAGGGTGGGGGTTATATGAAACAACTGTTTTATTTAGTCGATCTGGTGTTTTCAAATAAACATTTTAGAAATACTTCGAAATCTATTGATAATCCAAATTTTTTGTCGCGGTTTTCTCTCCTGGCCTAAGAGAACCAGTGCTCACAATTGCATGATTTGTACAGCGTAACTCCTAGGCTGGGAGCCAGTACTTCTGTTTGTGATGAATTTCGCAGCAGTTGTTTTTATAAGTTACTCCTCCGAATGCCCGACCAGGTATTTTACATACCATTTAATATCATCTGATCACTTAAAAAAATACTACTTATTGAAAAAGTTTTTTTTCTATTGAATAAAGTACATTAACATTATAGCCTCTTCAATAACTTTAGCCTCTTCAATAACTAAGAAAACTATGTCCGCGAAAGTTTTTTCATAAGACCTTGTACTAATTTAAACTTCTTTTATTAAAAAATGAGGCCCGTAAGGGCCAAATTGTTTCATATCGTCTCAAAGAACAGAGATTTTACTTTCATTTAAAGTATTTTTGGAGGTTCTTCACCGAGATCGATCTAACAAACATTCAATCTTAAATTTTATTTTCCTGCGCTTCGTTTGAGGCGGGTCACTTTATAAAAAGTTGCTAATAACAATCGTAGAACGATCGACGCCGTCATTTTGACGGTTACAACATATTCAAATAATGTTATATTTATTAAAATGAAGAGTACGTCATTGTGATTACTAAACTTTTAATGTTATAAATAATTTATGATGAAATGTGTGTATGTGAAAATTTCGAAAATATGACGAAATTACGACAGTCATTTCACGTGTGAGTAGCCAGAATTTTCTTAATTATTTTGATGTCAATTGCATGTATTCTAATTTCTGTATTGATATTATTTGCCGAGCGAATGTACTACATGGTTTTTAAAAACGGTGCGCAGGCATCAGTACGTTGCTCGCTTCTTGGTTGAATTGGACGTTTTGAAATAACAGCTGAGGTATTAGTTTCGCAGAAAATGCAATATTGCAATATTTCGTAACTGTTTCTAATAACACGAAAGAATATGTGCTGTTGTAGCTCCACTAGTTATAGCTGTATTTTTACTTTATGACTAATGCTTTCTCAGTATAGAGAAAGTATTGTAATACTATGAGATAAATGGCAAATTTTCAGTAGAAAAATTCTTACTGTCAGGCTCTGGTAACGAAAAAGTAGGCAAATCTTGTCCCTATATATAGTAAATGATTGCTTCTAACATGTGTAGTAAGAATCTACGTTTTTTGGTGTCCTTGATACCAAAAAATAGATTGATGGTAAAACGTCTCTCCGTCTGTCTGTGAACAATGCTAGCGGCTAATCTCTAAGCAGGATTTTCACCAATATTGATATCCTCCAATCGATCTAGCTGATGTCGCGGCCTCTTGAATTTGAAACAGATATTTTAATTTTGGGTGGTACTTTACGTGAAATCTAAACAATATTTTCAAAATTTTCAAAACAATTGCGCCAATGTTTTTGAGTAAAGTGTGATCTGGGATAGCGTAAAGAACGCTTAAAAGGTGGAGCAGGCCTCATTTGCATTTAAATCCTCATTTGCATTTACATTAGACGATCGTGTTGTTCACAGACGAGAGACGGAAAGACGGACGGACGTACGGAAATTTTGAAAAAAAGAAACAACACCTTTTTCCGTATCAGGGGCTCCCAATACATATATTTCCTATAAAATCTCGAAATCGATTTTACGCAGAATTCCCCCTATACTACGTATAATTACTCCGTACATATGTATACGAGTAAGTAAAAATCGGAACTATACTGATTTAAAAAAGCAATGTCCTATATACTCGCAAAAATTATAAAGATATCAAATGCGACCGTTCAGAAAATGTATCACAGGGGCTTCATGTCCATTGCCTCCAAAAATTGAAATTTTAATGAACCCCAGATTCTCAACTAAATATTCTTCCTGACGTGTTCACAAAGTTTGTTTCAGGCCTCTAAACTGATAGTCACGCGGAACCCAGGCATCCGGATTTACAAGGGTACAAAATTGCATCTTCTCGCCGCTTGAACCTGTTTCTTTAAACTTCGGAACAGCACCAATAGACAGTCAGGGAATGGGAAAAGTCACAGCTCAAAAGCCTCTTAAACCCAACATTTTGAACCGAAAATTAAAGTCCGTATTGTTGATTAAAATATTTCTTAATTCCATAAAACAGAGTAGGGTGGTAAAGTAAAAATGGTAAATCAGAATATACTTATAAATTATGCAAACAGAATCCTTGTGAATGGGAATGAAGTTCAACATTGCAAATCTACAAATACTGCAAGAAAGTATGTGTTGTTGTAGCGTCACTACTTTACATTAGTGCTAAAAGTAAGACGGAGCTCCAAGTTGAATAAAACTGTTAATGCATCAAGGAAAACAAAATATTTTCTTCTGATCAGTTACAACTGCTCTTAATAGTACTTAATAGTACCTAATTAAGAGATCAGTTTACTTGAATTACAATAAAAGGAAAGTCAAGAAGAATGTTTATAAAATTGTGTTTGACGCATGTGGTAAAAGTGATTTTATAACACATAAACGTATCATTAGCCTCAGACTCTTTCATTTTTCTTCTTAACTCTTTTTCAACATTTTTTAATTCAAATATAAAAATTACTTAATTGTGTACTATGCCACGTACTAAGCGGTATGGTAGCTGATGGGGTTAGACAAAAGTACTGAAATTTGTTTTCTTCATTGGATTTACACTGATTTGCCTGAACATTTGAGCATCGACTCTCTTTTAGAAATCGAAGTGCTAAAAATTGAACTTTTAGCACTTCTGTGTGCCCTGAAAGTAACTTGTTTTACAAATGGCAATTAAAAAAAATGTTTTGCAATGCTTCATTATCCAAAGAAAGAAATACTGAGATGACAAGGAATAATTACAAGACTTACAAACTAACTGATAGGGTACATTTTCCTAATAATAATGGAAAACATATTATATGGAGAATATAATTCTAACTGTATTGATACGATTGATAAACACATTTCATGTTGAATAATTTTCAGGGTTTCCAAATGTCTTGGAGAGCCGCTTCCCAAACTTCTCTATAACATTTCTCTTTATTTTCAGGTTGAAAGTGAGAAAATCAGAGGTAAGGCTACAGGGGTTATAGTTCCCCTAAGTCAATAAGTCACTAACAAAACATTGTGATTTTCCGCGAAGGTACTCACTTCCATTGATGTCCCCACAAATGATTTGTGCCAAAGACGCTTATTTACTGGGGTGTGCACAGACACACTCTGCAGCTGCGTCTTTCATGGTCGAATACACCAAGGGTGGCTCCAGAAAATATTACGAAGGAGCCATTTTGTGAAATTAAAGGAAACTTAGTATTTTCTTAATTAGGTACTAAAAATGGACAATTTCAGTTCAATTACTGATTTCTTTATAATCTATTTAATATTGACAAAAATATAAATAAATGTTTACATCAATCAATGATATTCAACAACTTCGCAACATTTATATGATTCAAAGGCCTCCAATTTTGCTAATTTGTTGTTTAAGATTTTGGACAAATAATTTGAATTTTAAGTCGGAGAGACCAGGAATAATATTAAATTTTAAAATTAAGTTTTGGTTTTTTGTTAATTGGTAACTATATATTAAAGTAAATTCACAGAAATACGAGTATTAACATTTTGGAGCATATTATAAATATCTTAAGAAATGTAAAGTGACAATTCTGTAGAGTGACATTGATACCAACTTCCATCTAAGAGAACGGAAGGTTTTCAAAAAGTTTAAAAATAAAAACCACTGCAACCACATGCGAAAATTGACCCAAAGTACTGTTGCAAATCGATTTATATCTCCACAGTGCGTATTGTACACCCATGTTTATCTCACAGCTCCAGCTCTAGTAGTAGGTTAGTGAATGCATCAAATGTTTAATAAAATCCCGAAATGTACACAATTGAGTTGGATTAGTATGATTAAGTGGGGTTTTAAAAGAAAGATGGAATTTTCTCATAATATTTAATATTGAAGATATTAAATGAAATATTATTAACAATTATGGGCAATATTAGCATTATATATTGTTGTGATATTCGGAAGCATTATTACAAAATATTCATTATTTATTTTGAAGATATGGAGAAAATAAATAATATTCCACAAATATTTGTAAATGTGCTTCAGGTATCAACCAGACGTGTTTGAGAGATTAGTTCTACATCATCAGTGGTTTACAGTTCAAACCAGGTAACGTAGAACAAATAAAAGTTTTAAAAATTGGTATCTCTTAACATGTTGATAATCACGTGGTTCTTAACATATTAAAATGTCTTTTTTAAAAATATAATTTGTTCGTGTTGATTATAGAGAAATAATTCCAGAAACACGTCTGGGTAATATTTGGAGACAAAATATTATTTAATGGGCCATAAAATATTATTTAATAGATGAGTTACATCCTGGAAGATTATTTCTTTTCTCCGTAGATATCTTCAAAATCATGGAATTCTACAAAATTTCCGCCAAAACTATCTATATATTTCTTTCATTTGTATGAAAAAATGAGTACGTTTTTCATGAAGGACGGTTGGCAACCCTGATTGCTCCACTATCGTTCGTGTCACGAAGGCATTCTTCATGGTTCGAGCCGCTCTTGAAAGACACTGAGATCAAAGAGCACCGCTGTTGATCTCAAGAGGCTGCTGTTCAGTGCGGCACGTACTCGTGCACGTCCTTGTAGGAGAAGATGATGTCGGCGATGAAGACGACGCCGGTGATGATGGCGGTGGCGCCGCAGCCCAGCGCCACCATGCGCCGGTCCTCCCTCATGTCGGGCATGCGGTAGCAGAAGTCGATGAGGAGGCCGCCCGCCGCCAGGAACAGCGCCACGCCCACCCACGTGTACAAGAGGTCCTGCGCAAGAAACGTTCGCAGTTGAATGTCGTAAAGAGGCTTCACACGTTTGGTACTCCGTGGATAAGGGCATACATTGATGTCACTTTAGGGCCTCTGACCGGGAGATCTTCGGGTTTCACTCCCGACAGTGGAAGGATTTTCGACACTATACTTTGATTTTTCTTTAGTGGCCGATGACATTAGGTCATTGTTTCATCTCCTGCTTTATAAAATGAATGTTTTTAACAGAAGTGAGCACTTTTTCGAGACTCCGAACCCCGTTGAGAAGGACGTCTCCGAATTAATTAAAAAGATTCATTTTATAAGGCAGGAGGTGTAACAATGACCTAAAGTCATCGGCCTCCATAGAAATATCGAAGTATATGTAAAAAACTAGGTCGAGTTCAGTCGCTGTCTGGAGGAGAATTCTAGGGGCTGGCTAGTCTGATCGGTAGTTTTTCATGGTTTCTTCGCTCAACACCAGTCGAATGCCGGAGCAGTACCCTACCAAACGGGCCACGGACCGCGCGCGATCTTTCCTTCCTCTTTCTCGTCCTATTCTCTGCCCTTACACAATACATTTACACTATGCACTACACTACCACATATTTTGGGAGACCAGTCGGCAGATTTTACCCGGTTGGGACGGTGCTCCTCTGGAGGGAGATACCTGGTTGGGGAAAATCCCCGCAAGCCGACGAGTTCGTCGGCGCCAGATCTCTCCCTCCAGCGAGGGAAGATCACTGCTTTCTCTCGCGATAAAAACACGCACTACACGTACAGTACTAACGATCTTAGCAGTTAACGCGCCCGAAATCACTAATAACCAATCAATCAATGAACAATTTGGTAACTATTCTGCTCGTTTGAAAGATTGATGATTTGGGATCAACGGGCGCGTCAACTGCCATGACCATTAGTCCCGGTGGTGTAGTACTTGTTATATAGCGAGATGTGGCGTCGAATCCCCACTACAACGTGGAGATTCGACGCCAACCTACACGTCGCCTTGCAGTTTCCTCTGTACAAATATTTCCACGAGCAAGGCACCGCCTCAACCGGGATAAGCATTAAGCTGCCGATTGATCCCCCGGCATATTCGGTAGTGTAGTGCATGTAAGACAAAACTGTGTGAGTAAGGGATGAGGAGGGGACAAGCATGATGAAGGAAAATGGCGCGCGCGGTTCTTGTTCCGCTTGTTAGGGCGCTGCTTCGGTTGATTGATTGACTTTTTCGTGTTTCCGGGCGCATCAACTGCTTTGGTCATTAGTCCCGTTAGTGTAGTGCATGTTTTTTTCTCGGGAGATGGCGGTGATCTTCCCCCGCTGGATGGCGAGATCCGGCGCCGACCTACCGTCGGCTAGTGGGACTTCCCCCTAACCAGGACTCTCCCACCAGCGGGGCACCGCCCCAGCCGGGACAAGCTCTAAGCTCCCGACCGGTCTCGCGGAATATGTGGTAGTGTAGTGCATGTTAGTGTAAGTGTGTGTGTAAGGGGAGAGGATAGGACAAGGAAGTGGAAGGAAAGATCACGCGCGGTCCGTGGCCAGTTTGTTAGGGTACTCCGGTATTCGCCTGATGTTGATCGGAAAAACCACGGAAAACTACCAGTCAGAGCAGTCGACCGCTAGAATTCACCTCCAGACAGCGACTGAATTCGACCTAGCTGAAAAGCTAGTGTCGAAAATCTTGCCGCCGTCAGGACTGGAACCTAGGACCTCCCGGTCAGAGGCGCTGCAGTGACATCAGTTACTGCAGCGCAGTTACATCAGTGACTACACTGCAGTTACATCAGTTACTACGCTGCAGTTACATCAGTTACTACACTGAGCTACCGCTCCCGGTCGCTGCTTCGGCATTTGTCTGATATTAAACGGAGACCCCACAAAAAGCAATTGATCGAACCTTCTCCTCCAGACAGACGATGAGAGTGAGCTCAGAGTCAGGTCAGAGTCATCACGATAATGCTCTGCAGCGTCTATGACCGAGAGGTCCAAGGGTGTGAGCTCCAAAGATGGCGGATTGTCGCCACTAGCTAGGTCGAATTCAGTCGCTGTCTGGAGAAGAATACGATCGGTAATTTTCCGCGAATTCTCCGGTCAATACTAGATCAATGGGCGAGCGCTATGCGCACAAAATTACCTTGGGCATTAGAAGGTTAAATTGGTGCAGTAGACTCGCCCATGTGTAATGCACGACGGCGTGTGCACGGCATGTGAACAAACATTTTCTCTACATTTTCTCTGCGTCTTTCCTTCACCCACAACTTGCTCCCAATCTTATTGTTAGGTGTAGTCAGCATTGCCAAGTAAAGAGAAGCTTTACTTGAGGTTTCTCCAGCTGTTGGACCTAAATTGACTGGTATATTATTTAAGACAGTAATTGCAACATGTAGCCGAAGTATGTAACAACCAAGTTTGTGACATCAGCCTTGTGGCGTTCAATTCCTATCGTAATACAACTTCTTATACGAAAAATCATGTAAATAAAAAACACTTTGTGAAGTACCGTGCTCAAACGTCATCTTTTGTTTCGGCTCATTTGTTTAGATTGCTCTTAACGGACGGCTAACTGTTAAAATCCTTAACGACTACTGTGGTAATCAAGAATTTCTCCTTGTATTTTGTTGCGTTAAGTCCATAAAACAGTTCATTAATACGAAAATATAAATAAAATAGTTCTTGGAGAGTGGAGACTTACGATCTTCTTGGGCACCTTGTCGCCGGTGGCGAAGCCCAGCACCAGCCCCGTGCACACGATGACGAAGCCGCCGAAGGTGACGGGCAGCAGAGCCACGTCGGGGTGGCGCGCCACGTCGGTGGGGATGGCGGTGCGGATGAAGAGCGCCATGCACAGCGCCGCCAGCACCTGCGCCAACAGCACCGTCACCACCACCAGCCCAGAGCAACTCCGTAGTGCGCCCAAAGAGAGAGGTCATTACTACCCCCCTTCTCCGACACAGTGTTCCTCTCTTTCTGACAGTCAATGGCTAAGCCCATGGCTACTTCCACGAGTCCAAAGCATGCTCCCAACCCTGTAGTGCGAACAAAGTGGGCGGCTCAAGGTCATTACTATCTCCCCCCTCCCCCCGTCACAGTGTTTCACTCTTTCCAACAGCCACTGGCTAAGTCCATGGCCACTTCCACGAGTCCAAAGCATGCTCACAACTCTGTAGTACGCAAAACGTAGGCGGGTCAAGGTCATTATTATGTCCCCCTCCCTCTGTCACAGTGTCTCACTTTTTCTAACAATCAATGGCTAAGCCCATGGACACTTCCACGAGTCCAAAGCATTCTCCTAACACTGTACAAAGTGGGAGATCAGGACCATTATTATTCCCTCCTCTGCAAATGTGTTCTGCTCTTTCTAATAGCCAATAGCAAACAGCCCATGGCCACTCCCACGAGCGTAGATCATGCTCTCAAGAATGTGGTCTGATTACTATGCCACCCCCGTCACAGTGTTCCAATCTTTTAACAACTAATTTCTAAGCCCATGGCCGCAAGCCCAAAGCATGCTCCCAACACTGTAGTACAGCACTAAGTGGGAGGGTCGAGGTCATTACTATGCCCCCTCCGCCTCTGTGTTCCACTCTTTCTAATAGACAATGGCAAACAGCCCATGACCACTCCCACGAGCCAAGATCATGCTCCCAACACTGTGGTACGCTCAAAGGGGGCAGCTCAAAGTCATCAGTATGCTCTCCTCAGCCACTGTGTTCCACTCTTTCCACCAGACAATGGTTAAGCCCATGACCACTTCCACAAGTCTAAATCATGCTCCCAATACCGTAGTACACACTCCCCTCTCCGCCAATGTATTTAACCCTTTCTAGCAGCCAATGGCAAACAGCTCATGGCCACACCCACGAGCCCAGAGCACGCACCTGACGCTGTACTATGCCCAGTATCATTTCTATGCCCCTTGTCACTGTGTACCATTCATTCTAACAGCCAAACATCCTATGAATAAGAAGAGTTGTTCTTTTTCACTATGAATTCATGTTACACGCTGAGCGTTTTAAATGCTATAACAAATTCTTAATGGTTCGTTGATTCTCACACATTGTCAACATTTAACTTAAATTACAGCAAAAACTATTAATATGTATAAAAACGGTACGTAAAATGATTTATAGATCAAATATTGAGGAATAAATTACACCAAGAAAGAAATATCTGTACGTAATAGTATACTTGTAAGAGGATGTTGAAAAATGGGCTTTTCAGGTTAGACAGGTGTCCAGTAGGACTCCAAGGTGCTATGCTCTGCCCATTTGAGGGAAGTAGATGATAGGTAGAGGGGGAGGCAGATTGGATACGTTTTAGGGTGAAGGTTTTGGCAGTGCATTATTAGGGTTTAGAAGTTGCCAACTCGATGACAAATGGAGAATTCGTTTAGAGCTTCTTGAAAGGAAGAACAGGCGTCCTGGTAAAAATGACTGGATGTGAATAAAACAATGTCAACCGCGTAGAGAGCCGTTTTAGTGGAAGGGTGGCTGGAAATATCGAAGGTGAATATGTTGAAGAGCACTAGGGATAATGGAGAGCCTTGAGGGTCTCCTGCAAAGATGTCAAATGGTTGGGATAGTGAATTGTTTACTTTGACGGCAAAAGATCGGTTGTGGAGGAAGTTTTTGATGATGTTTACCACAATCTGTCCAACGCTTGGGAGAAGTAGAGGGAAATGGAAAAACATTCAATTCGTTTTTCAACGTTTCTATGGTTGTCAGGGCTTCTCATGACATCATATCGGTTAGCAGTTCCAAAACCGATTTCGATGGGGTTTTCACTGACAGATGCCTATGAACTATTTTGTCGGGCATGCACTAGGTCACTTTATTCAGATCATTGGTTTCTATTATTTGAAGAAAAATGTTTTTATATGAATCTACAATTATATTCAATTTCAATGAAATTTAGTTCACTCGATCTTCAAAACAAGAGGAATGTTACTGTCTGCATTAGATTCGTAAAAACTAATTCCCTATCTCCTTTCGTATCCAGAAAGCAGAACTTAAGTGCACTCTTTCAGTTTTTGCAAATATCTTGGAAATAGTGAAGAAATTTAGTAAATCGGATTAGAATTTTCTGAAGGCTGATAGCATTGCTTCATCGCCATTATCATTTTAAGCGTGTACTATACGGAGAAGGTTGACTTTGAGCATATTGTAATTCTGGTTGAGAATCTATGCCTATTCTGCCCAACTACGTTCAAGTTTTCGTTCAATAATTTATGTGATAAGCCAAGAACAACGAGTTTTGTTTCAATGATAAAATCGGCATCCAGTGTTAGTAATAATAGCATTGTTTGCAAAATCTGAAGTCAAAGAATACACATTGTTAGGACAACCTACCAACAAACTGTAATATTCCATGTTTGGTCTCATAGCGATGTGCAGATGGATACGACCTCGAACACATTATATGCAAAAGGTGTAGAGAGGGCATTAAAAGTTGTGTTCTTGTAGGAGGACGCAAGGAATCACGTTGTGAACAGATATTGAAGAGTACACACGTAAGCTGTTGGTGAGGTGCGAAGGAATTTTTAGCATAGGCTAGGGTAATGAGGTGGGAATTTATAATTAGTTTCATAGCTTGGTATTGTTAAAAAAGTAGCATGGAATTGTAATTGTTGATTCTATTAATGTAATAGTTGGAGGTTTTAATTAAAATAGAATCCGTGTTTCGAGGGGATATATATTAGGATAGCTCCATAGATGGAAGGATTTTTTAATAAGTAGCTGAATATAGTCAGTCGCGAGTAGGTGTTTCATACGAAATAGTGTACGCGAGTAGGGGTTTCATAGATTCATAGATCACACAGATAGGCAAAGTCGCGACCGCATATTGATTTTATCGGAAATAATGAATCCTATTAAGACATAATCGTTGAGGACATTCTGGAACATTTTTAATTTATTTTAATGATAGGCAAGAACGTGATAATTGGGATACCAAGGATTCCATGGACAACATTCTGCTGGTCAGCCGAGAAGCCATCTAACAAGATATTGTAGTAAGCTTACGGACTATATTCAAACCAATACGGTAATTTAATGTTCTACATTGAAAAAGTAATTCCCATGAGATCAATAGAATTTGTAATATATATATATATATATATATATATATAAGAGAATAAATGTTTAATTATTATTCTTGAAAAAGGCTGATAATTTATATTAGTTGCCATCAATCTAATAATTGGTTTCCATCAATAGAACTTCCAGGAATCGTGATTCTGTATAGAATTACACGTCCGCATGCATCAGCTAAGAAGTAATATGTTGTATCTCGAACCCATGATTAACTTGGAAGTAAATTTAAAAATTAGTATTAACATTAAGAGAATTTGTGAGCATTGCAGGGCAACGGTAGAAATAACAATATTAACAATAGCAGTGGAAGTAATCCCCTTCATAATATTAGATGTTTGTTGAAATAGGATCCACAATAGTAAAAATAATAGGAGAGACCAAAACTATATCACAAATAGCTAGCCCGACGTGGAGCATGAGAAGAAAGAATTTCACACTTAGAACATTTATGCGGATGATTTATAAATTTTATTATAACTACGTAATACGTAGGCTTAATACATTCTTTTCCTTAGACAAAAGTAGTTTAAACAACGCATGTCCGTTACAACCTTAATCAGTGAGGTTAATATCTTATGATCTAATTGTAAGCACTACAACGGAAAATAAATTTCTTAATTTAATTCTTCATAATGTAGAATTATTGCACATCCTAGAACATTCACCATAACGTCAGTATTATTTAAATTTTTATGTTTCAACGTATTTGGTTCAGTAGATGTATTTGGTTCATGAGATATATTGTCTCAAAATTACGCCATATTGTACGATCTCATATTTTCGGAACCATTCTAATAGTTAATACAGTTCTATTGTTATATGACATATAAATCCCAGTTCTAGGCAGCAAGTTATGTGGGTGCCGAGAACATAAAGAAAATCATAGTGAAAAACCTCCTTTTTTGCGCTTTGACAAGTAAACGTGAACTATTTAAAAATTACTTAAAAAAGCGCAACTTCTTGAGGAAAAAGAGTGACATAGTTAAAGCTTTGAATTGGCCGAAAAACGCATCCTGCAAAAAAGGGAAAGAAAAGATGCATTATGAATTTTAAGAAGGTGCATCCTGAAAAAAGTGGAAGAAAATAAACTGAAATTGAGCAACTTCTTGTCGATAAAGTATGGCGTGCATAACTGCTTTCCAGGCTGCTTTGCATAACCCGAATGACACGCATTGCAAAACTAGTTTTGCAAAAACAACTCGCTCAGAGCACGTGTGACAGCCATGTAAAATCATTGTAATTATGTCTCAAGATAGGAATATCTTAACCATCTCTCCCAATGCTGTGTTAAACCGCTTGAAGCTACGCAAATACCGTAATTCCTGGGGTACTAAGGCGTATTTACAAAGGAGCATTGACTTATCATTGCACACATCGTCAATAATTCAAATTAACTAAATTACAATACCTTTATAATCTTCAACATATTTATCAATATATTGCCAAATTGTTTATATTATTTTGGTCAATAATGACCAAAAGTTTGCGCATTAAATACGCCAGCTCCCACACTCAAATGGAACATTATTTTTCTCAAAAACCACAACTTCTGCAAAAAAGGAACATTTCATCTTTTGTTACATAAACTTTGTTCTATCCATTTCCGATGTTGACGTCCTCCCTGCCTGTGTATGACTTAGGAGGGGCAGAGGCGGCTCGTGCAAGTTGTTGAGCAACAACCATACATTTTCGCTATTTAAATACAGGTAGGAAGTATAATATGCAAATTTGTTTCATTTGTCTAATTACCCCCGTTAGTAATAACCGTATCACAATTTTCTTGGATTCTTTGTCAGACTTGAGCAAACTACATTAAATTTAGTATTTAAAAAAATCAGTAAAATATTTCGCACATAAGTATTTAAATACATACACAAAATACATAAAGGTTTTGAATGGCTAAATACATACGTATTTAAAATACTTGAAATACTCAAAATACATATCTTTTTTGCAACAATATATTGTAACAATCAATTACAATAAATTAGTAATTGACAGTTATACATATTTCTAGACAATAACAAACTGTAAGTTATTAATTGCTTAATCTACAGAAGTTAGCTGTTCTTTTCAAATGACAGTAGGCATATGAGAGTACATTGCCTTTACATTGATCCATTTGTTGATTATGCGTAAAATCATACTTTCACAGATTTTAATTGAGACGAACTGCTTCTCAATGATTAGAGAGAATAGTGAAGATAGAGATTAGTGTACTTCAAATACGAGAATTTAAATACTGTCCAACCCTTGAGTATTATTAAAAAATAATACTACATTAATTTCATTCACTATATTTCCGATGATTTTCACTACATTCCGATGATTTTCACTATATTACCATGATTTTTCTTAATGTAATTAAGCCAAAGAACTAACGAAACTAAACAAAAATAAATTCAGCCACATCTGGGTAAATTGTTCCATGAAATTTGGAATGAAAGCAAAAATAAGATCACGAATTTTATTTTTATTAAGGTATTTTAGGTATTTTTTTAAATTCACATATTGTATGTATTTAAACATATCGTACAGAAACCTCAAAAGTACAGTTTTCCAAATACAAAATATAATTAAAATACGTGTTTCAAATACAAGTATTTACACGCTGCCCAACCCTGTTCTTTGGAAAGCGAGAGATTGACACGTGCGTGCACTGCTGGCTCGACGATTAAGTCCTAGATGCAACGCAAGCTCCACCATGGTAAAGAAAGGATGACAAACTTAAGGTGCTTCAGGAGATCCTCGAAAATGAAGCTGTAAGTGGGGTCCATATAGAAATAATATAGATCCCCTCGCACAAACAAATCAAACGAGAAAGCTGATGCAGCTGCTAAACTAGCCACACCATTTACATCCACCGACAACCAAATTCAAGGCACTTTCTAAGACTTCAAAAAGTTTGTAAAATTTTCCTGCATCAGTTGTTGAGACTCTAACTGGAAGTTAAATGTTTCCAAACTCCTTTTAGTCAGACAATCCATCCTTGACCCAGTTTTCTCCGGAAAGCACTTTATGAGAACAGAACAGGTTATAATTACAAGACTAAGGATAGGTCATTTCAATCTCAATTTCTGCCATTTATTCAAGAAGTCTGATTCAGAGCCCTGTGCAAAGTGTGCTGCATCAGTCTCCATCTCTCACCTCATTCTTGAATGCCCTGCTACAAAGAATATTAGAAAATTTCTGAAAATGGAAGGAACCCTAAAATCAATACTCAGTTCCAGAGACGGATGTACCAAAGTAATAAAACTTTTAGAAATTACAAAACTGAAAAACCATGTATAATTAAAATTATTATAATATCTTAGATTGAATGTTGTTGTAAAAATGTAACTATTATGTTTTTCCTTAAAATTGTGTAATGATAGTGGTCGCTGATGACCTCGATGTTATAAAGCGACCTTAAATAAATTTAAAAAAAACTTAAGGTGCTAGCGGAGGGCAAGAGCATATAGTTCCATGGTGTTATTCAACATCTCAAAGACCTAGAGAAGGGATCCTGACCGTCAGAAGGGGGCGCGAATGGCCTTAGGACGTGCGCGCATGCTGTTTACTCTGCACATCAACCATCCCAGAGAGGGCAGGGGGAGCGAAGTTCGTGAGAAAGCTGCGTATTGGGCGCAGTAAGGGTATTGCGATTTCATAAAGAGAAGTTTATTAAATTACACAAATGTTGTCGTGTCATTTTGCATTCAAAATCAGTTACATAAGCATTGTTCGTCATTCAAAAGTTTAAAAAAACGGATGTTTTGTGACTTTGACGGGGTGAGCTCCACTTGTACAGTTACATTACGGGGGAGATCTTGATTGCTTCCAAGTATTCACACAGCCTCGCGAACGGCTGGGTTTGTTGACGGAACCTAGTTCGCCCCTCCGAATACATTTGGAGGAGAATTGTAGCTGCCAGCTGCTCTGATCAGAAGTTTTCTATGGTTTCTCCGATCAACACCTGGCGAATGCCGGAGCAGTACCCTAACATACGGACCGCATACGATCTTTCCTACCTCTTCCTTGTCCTATCCTCTCCCCTTACACACACACACACACACACACACACACACACACACACACACACACACACACACACACTTACACTTACACTAACATGCACTACACTACCACATATTTCGGGAGACCGGACGGGAGCTTAGAGCTTGTCCCGGCTGGGGCGATGACCCCACTGGTGGGAAACCCCTAGTTGGGGAAAACCCCGCTAGCCGACGGTAGGTCGGTGCCGGATCTGGCCATCCAGCGGGGGAAGAACACCGCCACTCCCGAGAAAAATGCACTACACTTACGGAACTAATAACCCTAGTTCATGACGCGCCCGGAATCATCAATCAATTGTATACATTTGGGAACAACACCCAAACTTTGTGTCCCACCAACTTTTGAAGTTACGATCCGTTTCGGGATACACGATATACTCTCCTAAGCAACATCCAGGACCGATCTGAGAATGTGAGTAGGAAGAGAGGCAAAGGGAAAGAAATATCGCCCGCGATTTGTGGACTGCTTGAACAGGGAGTTATATATATTTCGAGTGGTAATGATCAGGTTAAGGCGGAAAACCACCTATTAGAGCAGAGACCTACAATCTCGATTCCGGTAGGCACCGTACACAGGATGTTCAGAACAGCAAGCAAATACCTGACACCCACCCGAGACAAAGCCCGCTATCTCAACTTGAGCGTGAAGTGTTCCCTTTTAACTGCGGCAGGTTAGGATGCTGTATGCATCGTTACTTTACATCTTTCTATATGAAATTGGGATTTTTAAACTATAAAATGATTGAATTTTCGTACGATTAAAAATTAATTTTAAATATGTGATTTGATAAAAACAATTATTTTTTTCATAATTTCTATCTTTTACGTTCTCTTATCAAATCAAAACTGTACTTGAAATGTAGATTTCGGATATATCAAAAGGGCAAAGATTTATTCTTGTTTTCCCAATATATCTTTTCTTTATATTATTTCCTTATATTTATTTACTTCTATAATATTCGAGTCCATGTTGGCAAGATGTTCTTTTTCGAATAATAATATATCTCTACCTCTGTATTATTTTTTAATATATATATGTATCAAGCTCCAAAAAAACTCTGTTCCAAAAAAGCTGTTTATTACGAAAGTGGAAAAGCGAAACCGACAAACTCAAAATCTCAAAACTATCAATTTGGTTATGCACCCAATTTACCGGCGATACCCAAAGGAAATGCTGAGGTGTTTTGCATATGGCAAATAAATGTAGATTTTCTCCATATTCCCAAGTCGCAAACAATTGTCACATTTTAAAGCAATTAAATTATTACACTTGAGGGTTCTTTGCCCATTGAGGCAGTCACGCGGTTTAGTGTACCTGACCTTCGTGCCCACTTCAGGTTTCTTAAGATCATCCATTTTTGAGGTGCTTCTGAGTTGTTATTAAAATGGTGGGATATACAAGGTGGATAACAAACGACGGGAGCCAACTCAAACAGGAGAATTGCTTATCTCTTTGATTGTCTTCAAGAACTCTAACCTATTTAGGTGCCTAGCAAATCTAGCAGTGGCATAAAACTGCACGGGTTAGGCAGAAAATTCAAACGGCAGTCTCTTCAAATCTGTTCCAGGTATGCGCAACGCCTGCTTCCGCGGGCTTTCTGCATTCAAGAGCCGGTCGCTTACCCGTGAGAGCGGCGAAAGTGCAAATAGTGGGGAGTAGGCTGCTTTACCGGGAGGGAAACAGCCTGTCATTGCACAGCGGGATCGACGCGGAGCGTAGATTGAACGCCTGGGCGTCTAATTCAGTGATCCCTACTGTGAAATTACGTGTCCATTATTTAAATGGAGAATTTCCTGTATTTCTAGCTACAAAGGGAATATTTCACTGTTTATGCTCCTCTTTGCACAGCTGCATATCGGCATTTTTGATTTTTTACTTAATGCTCGTTGTGACTCGTAGACAATATTTTAAAGCAGTGGCCTCATTTAAAAATGTATTTTGTAATTCTAACAAAAATGTACAGTTTAATAATTGTTTTTTCACCAGGAATGTTATAATCTGCAAATGATAGCAAAACGGAGGAAGTTGAGAGCATCATTTCACATCAAGATTGATACAGAAATGAAATATAGGAAATTCCAAGAAGGGTAATGTTTGGCAGCACATATATTTGTGACCATTTTTCCTCATTATGAAGCCGAATAGAAGATACCAACGAACAAACCTCTCTAACAAAATGTTAGGAGCAATCATGTGATTATTATGGGTCTTGTTAAATAGAATTCAAAGGGCTTAATCTTTTTATACTATGTCGTAACGATTGTGAGTTAATAGTGTTCGTTGATTTGATATTAGAGATATATAATGCACTCTTGTCAGAAATCCGAGCAGAAAGTAATAATGTTTTTTAAGAATAAGATTTTAGCTTTGATAGAACAACCTTATTCAATTAAACACAATTAATAAAAAAATATTACTCTCAACAAACAAGAAAGATTCAATATTATAATTTCGTATTTAGCACGACGCTAAATTCTTTTATTACATCGTAGCAAATAGAATTACATTATCAACCCTATAAGCCATTATAATACTTGGTATCCAAACCACATATGTATGTGTAATTCGTTACAGGTTCGTACTTCATATTGACATAAATCGACAATAAATATTTCCAAATAGAAGGCAATGATACTCGAACACTATGTAAAAGTCCATCGTGTTCTCGAAATTGTTCTTTCAATTTACGATGTAAACGTATTACAAGTATCCAGTGTTCAAGTAGACGGTAACAGAAATGAAGGAACAGCGAGCGAAAGTACGCACGCTCACTATGTTAAAAGCTTGTTAATATTGTATATAATGTAAATATTCTATTATAGTTTAATATTTCAACTCAATTTTATAAATGGTAAGCTTCTGACAACATATATTTATTTTAAAATATATTAAAAATTATACACTATAATTTGTTAAAATGTACTATTGCAAATCAGGTCTGAAGATGGCTATAAGGTGTAGCCAAAACGTCATGTAATCAAAGTATACTATGTGTGATCAAAATGTACTATAATAAAATACATCTGAATGTCAAAAATTTAAAGTGGAACTGGTGGTGTTAATAATAATTTGTAGACATTCATTGAAGAATAAATCAAATAAGTGCAAGACTTGCACTACCAATACCAGTTAACGTTATCATTAGAGACCGGAAAAATATGTAGTATGAAACGTCAAAATATGTACATAAATATGTAATGAAAACAGTAAGAATATGTAAAATCGAATATAATATGTAATATTAAAATACATTTGCATAATGCATTTATAAAAAAATCCCACGCAAACGGTTTAAAATTCATTTGAAAACTACAAATGTCACAAACATTTTGCACCATACAACTTTCCCGTAAGTAGTTAGACCTTCACAAATTGTTATCTAGGAATGTAGTTTAGTAGCTAGATTAGACGCAATAGTAGCAATCGTACAAACCGGCGATATCTAAGATCAGGAAACAATCACTGCAGCGTGGAATATTCTCATCGAAGTGTCGCACGACAGCGATTGCCAAAGTTTAAAGGTCGCCAAATGCGGCGACCATGATACATTTTACACTTAAAGGTGAAAATGATCTGTCGCTGTCACACTCTTCCCACCACTGACATAACTGAAACAGGCGCGCCTGATTGTGAGAATATCCGAGCACGTCTTCACGAAGCATACCTCGAATAGAGTACGCAGTAATAATATAGGAAAAACTGTTGAACTTTTTGAAAATACTTCTTTTCATAAAAATATGCAAGAAAATCAAAGAAAATTGCTAAAATAAAAAAAAATGTTGTGAAAATAGCGAAATATGTAAAATATGTAATATAGTACCAATTATGTTAAAATATGTAACGAAAAAAATTGATATTGTGTTAGCTCGGCGACAATTCGCCAAGATTAAAATTTTGAGTGCGGTAAGTATAAAGTCAAAAAATATGTAATTGCATAAAAATCCGGTCTCTAGTTTTCATGTAACGGAGCGGTACTAGGGGATCATTATTCTTCCGCCCTCCGCATCGTAAGGCCTCGTTCACAATGCAAACTTAAACGTAACGTAATGCTGTAAACTTAGCCGTAAAATTTTCACGTAAAAACAAGCATTCATAATGACGATCGTGCTGATCCGGTGGCCGAGATCGCTATGGCATTAGTGTCGTAGCGATGTCGGACCGAAGGGTCGCGGGTTCCAGTATCGCCTCGGGCATGGTAATAATAATAATAATAATAATAATAATAATAATAATAATAATAATAATAATAATAATAACGTCTTTATTAATGGCGAGGCTCAGGCCATAGGGCCTGCTCTTCCGCCTAACCACTGAGTCTACATTGATACAGAGTAGTAACATATAAGAGGGGAGGGAAATCTGTACATTTACGTCTGGGAGTGCAAAACTAGGGACCATCCCGGCATACGCCTTAAGCGATTGAGTAAACCCAGAAAACCTCAATCAGGATGGCGGCTTAGGGCCGAACAGCATTGTGGTATAGAAATGGAAGAGAAGAGAAAAATGAAAGATGGGAATCATAAATGAAAATGAAGTAGAAAATACGAACGAGAAAGAAGAAAGGAGAGAGATTAAAGGGGGGACAAACTGTACATTTATGACTGGGAGCGCAAAGCAAGGGGCCATCCCGGCGTATGCCTTAAGCAATTGAGTAAACCCAGAAAAACCTCAATCAGGATGGCGGCTTATGGCCGAACATTAATACAGAAGAATATGGTATGGATAGTAGTGAAGGTGAAGAGATGAGGCGTTTAGGGGAAAGGGTCGTAAAGACATAAATGGGGAAGACTGTGAAGGAAAGGGAAGGAAGAAAAAGCGAAGAAAAGGAGGAAGAAGTAGGTGGAAAAGTAAATTTTTTCCAGAAGCGGTACAGAAATGTTACGTTTGGTATACATTAGCACTTTACATAAATATACAAACATTTGTAACAACAGAGAAGCACAATAGGATCTAAGTTAATAGTACCAGTAATTTAAAATATAATATTGACAGTATTAAGAAACAATGTAAAAGTACAATAGGATATAAACATCAGTTGTAATTATTATTAAGGCCAATATATTGTAGATATGACAATGATGACAGTACGAAATAGCTGTAAGTATTTAAGCATTTATTTGGAGCGTGGCCAATCTCTTTTAAATACTTTATTTGAACAATTTTATTAGGATACACAGAAAATATGTGGTTATTAATAATTTAGATGGAGTGAGAGGGAGTGAAAAATGAGAATAGAGTTGTGAGGTATGGGGTGGAATTTTGGATTTAAAGAGTGAGGAAAGTGCGGCGTTTAGGGGGGCGGTGACCGGGTGCTTGGTAGTGGGAAAAGTCTGGAGAATGAAGAGGACATTAATGCCATTCTATATATCGTTATACCTTACCCAAGTATTTAATTCGTTTTCGTAGTTAGACCTTCACAAATTGTTATCTAGGAATGTAGTTTAGTAGCTAGATTAGACGCAATAGTAGCAATCGTACAAACCGGCGATATCTAAGATCAGGAAACAATCACTGCAGCGTGGAATATTCTCATCGAAGTGTCGCACGACAGCGATTGCCAAAGTTTAAAGGTCGCCAAATGCGGCGACCATGATACATTTTACACTTAAAGGTGAAAATGATCTGTCGCTGTCACACTCTTCCCACCACTGACATAACTGAAACAGGCGCGCCTGATTGTGAGAATATCCGAGCACGTCTTCACGAAGCATACCTCGAATAGAGTACGCAGTAATAATATAGGAAAAACTGTTGAACTTTTTGAAAATACTTCTTTTCATAAAAATATGCAAGAAAATCAAAGAAAATTGCTAAAATAAAAAAAAATGTTGTGAAAATAGCGAAATATGTAAAATATGTAATATAGTACCAATTATGTTAAAATATGTAACGAAAAAAATTGATATTGTGTTAGCTCGGCGACAATTCGCCAAGATTAAAATTTTGAGTGCGGTAAGTATAAAGTCAAAAAATATGTAATTGCATAAAAATCCGGTCTCTAGTTTTCATGTAACGGAGCGGTACTAGGGGATCATTATTCTTCCGCCCTCCGCATCGTAAGGCCTCGTTCACAATGCAAACTTAAACGTAACGTAATGCTGTAAACTTAGCCGTAAAATTTTCACGTAAAAACAAGCATTCATAATGACGATCGTGCTGATCCGGTGGCCGAGATCGCTATGGCATTAGTGTCGTAGCGATGTCGGACCGAAGGGTCGCGGGTTCCAGTATCGCCTCGGGCATGGTAATAATAATAATAATAATAATAATAATAATAATAATAATAATAATAATAATAATAATAATAACGTCTTTATTAATGGCGAGGCTCAGGCCATAGGGCCTGCTCTTCCGCCTAACCACTGAGTCTACATTGATACAGAGTAGTAACATATAAGAGGGGAGGGAAATCTGTACATTTACGTCTGGGAGTGCAAAACTAGGGACCATCCCGGCATACGCCTTAAGCGATTGAGTAAACCCAGAAAACCTCAATCAGGATGGCGGCTTAGGGCCGAACAGCATTATGGTATAGAAATGGAAGAGAAGAGAAAAATGAGAGATGGGAATCATAAATGAAAATGAAGTAGAAAATACGAACGAGAAAGAAGAAAGGAGAGAGATTAAAGGGGGGACAAACTGTACATTTATGACTGGGAGTGCAAAGCAAGGGGCCATCCCGGCGTACGCCTTAAGCAATTGAGTAAACCCAGAAAAACCTCAATCAGGATGGCGGCTTATGGCCGAACATTAATATAGAAGAATATGGTATGGATAGTAGTGAAGGTGAAGAGATGAGGCGTTTAGGGGAAAGGGTCGTAAAGACATAAATGGGGAAGACTGTGAAGGAAAGGGAAGGAAGAAAAAGCGAAGAAAAGGAGGAAGAAGTAGGTGGAAAAGTAAATTTTTTCCAGAAGCGGTACAGAAATGTTACGTTTGGTATACATTAGCACTTTACATAAATATACAAACATTTGTAACTGCAGAGAAGCACAATAGGCTCTAAGTTAATAGTACCAGTAATTTAAAATATAATATTGACAGTATTAAGAAACAATGTAAAAGTACAATAGGATATAAACATCAGTTGTAATTATTATTAAGGCCAATATATTGTAGATATGACAATGATGACAGTACGAAATAGCTGTAAGTATTTAAGCATTTATTTGGAGCGTGGCCAATCTCTTTTAAATACTTTATTTGAACAATTTTATTAGGATACACAGAAAATATGTGGTTATTAATAATTTAGATGGAGTGAGAGGGAGTGAAAAATGAGAATAGAGTTGTGAGGTATGGGGTGGAATTTTGGATTTAAAGAGTGAGGAAAGTGCGGCGTTTAGGGGGGCGGTGACCGGGTGCTTGGTAGTGGGAAAAGTCTGGAGAATGAAGAGGACATTAATGCCATTCTATATATCGTTATACCTTACCCAAGTATTTAATTCGTTTTTGAATTTAGTTAGGAAAGTTTTCGAATGTTTTAGACTCGGTGGTAGTTTATTCCAGGCTCGGATAGCTGTAATGGTGAAAGATTTACTGAAAGAAGTCGTGCTGTGACGTGGTACACAGAGCAGAGCTGAACTACGAGCTCGGTTTAATTTCAGAGGATTAAAATTACTTATTAGACGTGTTACATGAGAACCGTGCAAAATTTTATAGAGAAGAAGTAGAGAATGAAGTAACCGTCTTTTGTCTAGAGTAAGCATATGAAGTGAGTCAAAAAAGTGCGATACATGGTCGTATTTTCTTAGATCAAAAATAAACCGTACGCATGCGTTCTGTGCTACTTGAAGTTTACGTTGTAATTTAGATGACATGTTTGTCAGAAGAAAGTCGCAATAGTCAAAATGTGGCATAATAAGTGATTTAATGAGTGTCTCACGTGTACGAATTGGTAAAAGCGTTCGCAGGCGTTTCAGCGAAGGCATTGCGGCAAAAACTTTACGGCAGGTTGAATCTACTTGCGAGTTCCAGCTGAGGGTGTTGTCAATAAACACTCCTAGGTTCTTGACTTCGGAACACCAAGGTAGAACGATGTCATTTATATAAATTTTAGGCAGAGTAGATGAGGATATTTTATTCATAGAGCTTTTTGAACTGATAATCATGCACTGTGATTTATTTGGGTTTAATTGTAGGCCTAATAACGCTGCCCATTTGTTTAAGGTTACCAAGTCTTCGTTAATTTTATGTGCGAGTGAGAAGAGTTCAGACGGGTGGCCACTTAGATATATCTGAAGATCATCCGTATACATTTGATGACTGCAATATTTAAGTGCATTTCCCACATCGTTTACATACATTAAGAATACTAGTGGTCCTAATACAGTGCCTTGGGCAACTCCGCGGTTAAGTTTTAAGGCCCTTGAGCTGCGACTACCGGACACCACTCTTTGGGTTCTGGAAGTTAAATAGTTAAGAAACCATGTACGCGTAGGCTGTGAAAATCCCATGATTTTTAGTTTTGCGAGTAAGATGTCGTGATCTACTGAGTCGAATGCTTTGCTGAAATCCAGAAGAATTAACATAGCTATATTACTGTGATCTATAGCTGTTCTCGCATCTTCGATAACATTCAGTAGCGCAGTACCAGTATTCCTGCCGGAACGGAAACCTGATTGCTGATCGTTTAAAAGTGATTGGTTTTCGAGATACAGTTCAGTTTGCTTACGGACGACTTTTTCGAGTACTTTAGAAATAGTCGGGAGGATGCTAATTGGGCATCCTCATATTATGGGCATCCTAATATTTGTATTTCACCCCTTATCATCAACATATTGTTTCATCTTCACAGTTATCATAACGTAAACACCAATAGTGGTCGCTAATAACCCAGATGTTGATGAAACCTAAAAGAAAAAAAAAATACGAACGTAAGTTTCGCCTGAACCAATCAGAATTCAACGTACTGAAACTTTATCGGTTCGTTTCTAGCATGGTGGAAGATCTTTACACCATAGTTTCTAGCTTTTCTTCGACATTTTTATCGATTTGTCTTTATATATGTATGCGACATTTTTATCGATTTGTCTTTATATATATATATGCGAGTATTTGTTACAGTAGTGCTCGCATTTCCGTCATCGTGGATTCTCTCGTACCGAATTCACTAGTAATTCGCGAACATAATTAGTTTATTCGCCACATCAAGTTAAAGTCAGAATAAAAATTGCCCAAAATCTTACTATGAATTCACTACTCGCATCAAAACTGTTCGCAAACTAGTTTTCTACATTGCATTAACAAAATGACATAACCACAAACTACCTTAACACAATCTGAAATCGACCTTCCACGCTACTCTGATTGGTGTTCGGTAGAATTCCGACGTAAACTTAACGTAAAAGCTTGGAGCTTGTGAACTCTTTAAGTTTACGGACTTACGTCTACGATTACGTCAAGGCATTGTGAATGGTCTCGCTTAGTAACTCATTTGTAGGTTTTGCGGCTACGTTACGTTTACGTTTAAGTTTGCATTGTGAATGAGGCCTAACTCGACTAGGGTTGCATGGTGACGGGTGATTGTGTGAACGCCAATCACCAGCATCTGATGGAGCCGATTCGTCCGGAACCTGCCGACGGTCAATATCCGCTCCCACCGATTTGGCCGGCGCCTACAGCTACCGCCGCCGCCACCACCACAGTCGCCGCTGACGCCGGATAAATTAATTAGAATTCAAGATGTATGAATCTGTCTTCATATAATGCACGCATGTCTCCTTATGCCTTCCACGAAATCAGAAAGGCAGGACAATGTTAATTAATAATCTCCCTTTATTCTTCATGAGAAGGTGGGATTATTACAGTACTTAAGTATTATTGATAACATACTGTTGATACAATAAACAGGAAAGTAGAGGATTCTTTTTAAGAGTGAAATATGAAGCGAAATTTGAAATGTTTCATTTTAAGTTGCCAAGTCGTAAGTCGTGCGCTAAGCGTGCAACAAAGAATATATATATATATATATATATATATATATATATATATATATATATATATATATAGAGAGAGAGAGAGAGAGAGAGAGAGAGAGAGAGAGAGGAAGAGAACAGTATGAACTGATAGGTCGCCAGTGATCATCAATGAGAAGAGAATGACTGATTGAGGACACTTCCTTGAGGCACCCCTGAAACTAGTTTTCATTTAGGAATTAAAGCTCATTATTTAACGACAGCCCTTTTGAAACATTTACCTAATTGTAGATTACTTTTTGTATATTACGCGTTTCTGATTCGAAAATAATGTTTTTTCATTAAGTGCTTCAGAGGCGGGTGTGGGAATCATGCTTCTATATGCCTCCTGGATCCGTTGTTCTATATTGATTTATACACGGAGGACGAGGTGGTTCCAGTACCACTCCAAAACGAGTCAATCCTAGGGGTTGCGATTAAAAATGGCGGAAAAATGAATTTACTTTGCTTTATTATCCTCATAAGAAAACTAGTTATTCATTTCTAGGGTGTCTCAGATTAGAGACGTGCGTTATTACTACCAAATGTGCGGGAAATATTACTCTATTGGTTACATTTTTTGTCCTCTTGTTCATCTCCTTGTTCAGGTTAGAGTTTGCCTGGGATTTCCGCAGTTGCTTGAGAGTGTGGTGAGTCAGGATAGTTCCTTGTTTGTTAATATGACGTTTTGTCGTACTTACGTATAGAACAGTGACGCACTCAAGAGCTGATGGCAACATTCACAAATACAGTTGTTACTAATTTTATGCAGAAATGAAAGTCATTCAATATCTCATTTGAAAAGTAATAAATATTAATCAGCAAACAAAATTAAATTTAAAATTCTGCGCAAATGAAAAATTCTTTATAAGATAACAATAAGTCGGTTGGACACTTCACTTGTTCACCCCCCATAGAAAAATCCCAGTTGCTCCAGTGAATTTATTCCTGATGAATGTTTTTCCTCATTCAATGAACAGTATCATTGTTCAATAAATTAGAGACATAAATAAGAATGACACAAAAAGATACCTTTTTCAAAGGAGGTATATTGTTTTCAAAATGTTTTTTCGGGGGTTGGGGGGAAATCATATTTCTATAAACCCTAACCCTAGATCCGTTCGTGAATTTCAAACCACATCCAATATTTCAAACTATGAATGAAAGTAAACCATGGTGGTACGTTTAAGCTTGAAATATCATCTTTTCTTTCAACTAGTCATCTAAATTTATCACAGTTAAATTTTTGTTTTTTCCTCACAATATAAATTACTTCATAGATAATCCTCTGTCTTGACAAAGGAACAATATATTTTATCAATCACTCTGTAGAATTAGATTACGCGAGTAGTGAAATTAGTAGGAACATTTTGCTTTACTTGAAATATATTTTCTAATTTTGATTAAAATGTTAATTATTTACTTCAGTTAAAGGCGAATAATCCAATAATTGCTTTCCACATCCGTTGTAGAATAATTTAGTTTTTCTTATGCATTTTCTGTTACATTGTTTACTTTAGTTGATAAATTAATCTTTAATAAATCTTTTTCAATCATTTTTAATTATATTTTTACTTTAATATCTTTAATCGACTACACTTCTCCTCATAGTACGTCATACACTGTTTTTAACGATTTCTGACGTTACGTAAAAAATTTGAATAAATACGTTTTGAAGAAATAATTCAAAAATATTGCTTATCAATAATATCTCAACCTAGAATCAATTTTACACATTATCGTGCACGACTCTACAATAGTACGAAGTTGTTAAAGCTCATACGATAAATTTAAGCAAAATATTTGATCCATTGACGCAGGTGAATTTTTAAAGTTTGTTCATTCATATTTCTGGGCTAGTGAAAGCCAAATATCCCATAACGTATGCTAGCTAAGAAAAATCTTGAATCCTATCCATATCACCGTCAAAATATCTCTAAACAAAGCTTCCCTTGTTGAACATAATTTGAACCAGTATAAGCTTCCAGAGCTCAAATTGACTGGTACATTCAAATCAGGGGGTGCGGATGGAACAGGTGTTTATCTACTGTATTTGCCTTGAAAAGCTCCTCAAAAAGTATTTTCCTAAAATTATTCCAGAATATTCTAAAACAATCCGGTTAAAAAGAAGTGCCAAGCAATTCAGCTTGTCAAGTGGAATCGAACGAGCTATTATTAACCTCCGCAAGTGCCATAAAACACCACGATGCTACCCTCCAAAATAGGTTTTACCAGGTGCTACCCTCCAAAATACGTTTCTTCACCAATTTACTTACAATGTTCTAGAAGGATTCGGAATAATATAATGATCAGTCCCTTACAGATAGATCAAGACGCGTCGAATGACACCTCATTTACCCAGAGTTATAAGTGAGTGACAGACAGATGGTTACTAGATTTACCATATTTAAGGATTAATCTACGGTACCCAAGCTGAGTGATTGGATTTCTTCTAGCCTGAACCCCCTGCGATGCTGTAAAATGTCGGATCATAGCTACATAATCTTGAAAGCCTATCTACACAAACTTTCTAGAGTAGTTTACTGTTTGAAGCCTTCCGTAGGCATGACAGTGGCACATTCGCATATGGAAAATAATCTAAAACTGCGTCCTTGAGGCACGCCTCCGCGACTCGTGAAGATTGGCCTGAACCCGTGCTACTCACCAGCTCGGTGACTTTGCAGGCGAAGCGGATCTTGCCCCAGAGGCCGAGAGCCATGGTGCGTGCGTGCTGCTTCGTCGAGCACCCATGCGGTGACTGCGGCCGCCGCAGGCGTCCGTCTTTTGCGGGAAGCGGAGCGGGCAAGGGCGGGGTGAGGCGGGACGTGGCGGGGAGGAGCGGAGCGGGGTGGGGCGGGGCAGAGCGGCACGTGGCGGCGGGGGGCGGCGCGGATGTCCTGTGGTCGGCGATGGCGCGTCTGGGTCGCGAGTGCGCCATCGCTATCACACAACACTCCTCTCACCTGTGTACAGCAGCGAGCTTCTCCTAGACTTTCTTCTACTGCTACCTTAAGTTAGTCCCGCGAAATGAAAGGGTTCCCAAGAAGTGTTCCTGTTGTGACAGGGTGGGCGACATTAGAACGTTCTCCGGCACAGCGCCCTAGTTCGGATTGAGGGAAATGATGGTGATGACACTGATGGAAGGAAATAATCGCAGGAGGTCTGTAACCCGATTTATAGGGTTTGCTCTGGCATTCGCGTGAGTGTGATCACGGAAAATAAGCACACCGTCTATCAGAGTGATCGGCTTGCTAATTGAGTTCCGCCAAGCGTCAGAATCTCACCGATGTTATTCTTTTCTTTTTTCTGTTTCTTCCAGCTTCTGGGGACGTCGATTTCGATTGGTTGGTTAGTGATTCCGGGCACGTCAACAGCTTAGGGCATTAGTCCCGCAAGTGTAGTGCATGTTTTTCTCAGGAAATGGTGGTGATCTTCCAGCGCTGGATGGCGACCTACCGTCGGCTAGCGGGGTTTCCCCCTAACCAGGACTCTCCCACCAGCGGGGTACCGCCCCAGCCGGGACAAGCTCTACGCTCCCGACCGGCCTCCCAGAATATGTAGTAGTGTAGTGCATGTTAGTGTGTGTGTGTGAGAGAGAGAAGAGGATAGGGCAGGGAAGAGGAAGGAAAGATCGCGCGCGGTCCATGGCCCGTTTGGTAGGGTACTGATCCGGCATTCGCCTGATGTTAGGAGAAACCACGGAAAACAACCGATCAGAGCAGCCAGCCGCTTGAATTCTCTTCCAGACCGTGACTGAATTCGACCTAGCTGAAAAGCTAGTGTCGAAAATCCTGCCACCGTCAGAACTCGAACCCGCTGAGAGGCGCTGCAGGGACATCAGTTGATGCACTGAGCTACCGCTCCCGACTATGGGTCTCGGGTACCAACTAAGTCCTTCATGGGGACACATATTAACCTTTACACTAGACACACTTGCGGGCTCCTCGGCATGTGATCAGCAGACAAACAAGGTCTTCCGCGACAACACGCATACATGAAAGGCCAGGGACATACAACCATGCCCAAGGCGGGTTTGCAGAACCCCCTTCCAATTGAGGCGTTGAATCGGCACACCTTCTAGCCACCTCGACCATCCAGGCACAAATTCATCGATGTGACTTGAATGAGCTTCTCCAAGTCAAACTTCGGGATTTTCTTAGACAAATTTCCGTGGCCTTTCATTATTTATTATGATAATATTTTGTAATATCTTGGTATTTAAAAAAAGCAGGACGTGCATCTATATTGAAACGCTGTCGTTGGTTTAGTCCCTTTCTCCGTGGTATAATAGAATGTCTTGCTTTAACGCATTATGAGACATAGACACTACGATTGAAAAGACATGGTATGTTTCGTCATCTATTTAACAGTTCTCTGATTTTTTCGCCAAATATGTTTTTAACTGAATATGTTTCTTTAATAAATAAATATTATGAAAAAAATGTTACGAAACTATGTATTATTTGAAGAGTAATACATAGTTTGTTACCTGTCTCAATAACTTCACTGACTTCACTGACAATGTTCTGATGTTCATTGAAATTTTCCAGTTTTCCAGTAAGCAGCTACCATGAATTCGAAGGAAAGGTCCCATGGGATTATGAGATAAACTTTTTTAATGCGTCGAAGATACTTACGGGGAGACTATCATTTGATCTCATTCCATACCCGTATTTTTGAAACACTTTGAAGCTTGATTTGGAGACATTTTTTCTTGAAAAGACGTACTTCGCGAACGCTCCTTGTAACGCCTGGGAGTGTCTTTTACTTTCTCTGCGAGATGTATTTTTCAGTTCGCTAATACTCTAACCATTTGGTCCATAGAAAAAGGGTTCAGATATCTCGTTAGAGCGGACTTAATTTCGACGGAAATTCCCAACAAGGACATTACAGAAATCTTTCTTTACATGCCTTATAATTATGTTAATGTTGTGTTGATAATTATGTTGTGTCAATCCTGAGCTAAATTAAAAACTTGCCGATTCTGGCTTAGTTAGATCCTTCTTGAGATTAGAAGTCAGACGAGATAACCATCAAACCAAAGCTCTATGATTAATATTGAGAGCCAGGACACGATAAAATGTCTTTTTTTTAACAAAAATGAAAATGATTATCGATAATTAACTGTTTTATTGTTCGGTAACATTACTGCACTACGTTTGTCTCTTCCATTCACATAAACTTAAAGTACATTGAATAAATAAAGACATATAAGTTAAGTTTGAGTTTTGCAACATTACCAACAAGGACACCCACACTTAACGCCATTTATATGATAACGACAGATGCCAGGCCGTCGTCCAGAGAGTCAATGTCCTAATAATTGTCTTGAGCCAGGGAACTGTCTAAGGACAGACAAGTTCTGTAGCGACAGAGCGCTGTCTGAGACAGAAAATAAAATGGCGCCGCGAACGAAGACTCAACGTAGGGATGTTGATACAATAACCAAAGGGGCATGTTTCGTTTGATACTCATTGAAGGGGAAATCAAAAGAAAAGATACTTTTATTAGATGTTCTCTGCTCCTTTGAAAATGTAGATAAAATTGTGCAAAGTTATGTGTAAGATGTTTCCTTGACTGTCTTAGGCATATGCTGCCTTTGGTTGTCACCATGGGGTCTTCGATATGGCTGTCCGAAGAAGAAAACCGCTTTGCGTCAGGCTTTCTCGTGGTTTTTTGTTCTTTCCTTCAGGGGCTTTCCCCTGCCTCATTCATTTCTTCGTTACCATTGTCATCTCTTTTATTTGCTCGCCAGATCTCGTGTTGGCACCAGTCTGAGTCAGTAGCGGTTGGTGGCATTGATGCAGTGTTGCACAACAACCAGAATTTTTCAGCCAATGTTTCTTGACACGTTAACATTAAAAATAAATCACTTTAATAACGTGCGAGTGATCTATCTTCGAATGAACTTCTAATCTACAAGCGTTAACAGACGCACAGAGGTCTCAGCAAGCGTCCGAGAGCTGACGTCATCGAGAGAGTTTGATTTCAGCTGGAACAATCTGGTGTCCTGGCGTACGATGCGAGCTGAACTTCTTCTTTGCATTGTCCCATACTCTTTGTGATGTGCTGCACATGATTCCCAACAGCAATACGTAATGCTGCACCTCTCAAGCCCGTGATGGATTTCAGCCACCGAGGTATAAGAAATTAAAAAAATAGATGGCACAGTTGCGTATGCTGGTATGCCTCGTGAAAGAGTTCTGTGTGAGCTGTTTTGAGGGTGCAGTGAATTACGGTGATTAGAAGTAGTCAAATGTCATTCATTACGTATTTACCCAAAGTATTAAACGTGAAAATACTCAAAATATTAATTTATCCATATAAAATTGCCCGATATATGTAATAACATTTGTTTTAGCGAAAATATTTATTTTTATGCAACTTAATAAAAATATTTATTTTTCAGTTGATGTGCAATTTGGTATACGAAAACTATTGGGCGCTTCTTGAATTTCCACCGAACTTCAACCGCTCAAGATTAAAGGGGAAAAATATGTTTTTATCGGAAAGTCCGAGCCCTAGGAATGACGTATGCCAGCAACAACCTGGTTTGTGCACCAGTTGCCAGTGGTCTGAGTAACGCGATAAAATGGAGATAGCGTTTCCTTACGAACTGTGGCAATGAAGGCTATTTCGGCGAACTAGCTGCGTCCATATTTTTTCTAGCGCGCGGGTGCCTTTGGAACAGCGTACTAGCTTTCTGAGGTGCGAACCTGGTTTCGATTTTCGATCGGGGCGAAAATACAGTTGTAGCTTTCCTCTAAAATCGATTCAATTTCTGTGGCTGTGGGATGAATAAAAGCTCAGGAGTGGTGAAGGGAATACCTCATTTTAGCCACATGTCTTTTATGTCACAATTTATGGACCGTGTGCTATCATTCGTTCCCCAATAATATTTCAGCGCGCAATGGATTATTCTTAAACGGCCCATCCTCCTTAATAGAGATAGGTCTGGGAGTGTTAAAGACGATAGATCACACCATAATTTGGAGTTATATCAGAATAATTTCAATAAGAAATAATTTAAATCGTCAAAGTTGGCGTATAATTATTTTTATTTATGATATTTTTTCAGATTTATTGGAAAGACGAACAATTTCAAGTCATCACTCCCACTCTTGAATGATATTTTGGGGATGAAAACTTGTAATTTGTAGTTGAAAGTAGTATCTAATCAGTTAAAAGTTATGCCGTTATTAGATTTCGATTTAGAGGTTTACCTCAGCGAGAGTGCTGACTTGAACATAAAGTTAGCACCGTCACATTTATACTCAGATTTTTGCCTCGAGTGCTTTGGCAACGAAACTATTTATGACAGAAATAGTTTAATTATTTAACGATTATAAGATAGTCAATTGTCAATTTATGGCGTAGTTTGTCAACAATAGCGTTTTGGAATGAAGCCTAAGCAGAACCCTAACTTTTTATCTACTACTATGCTTTTTTTGTGATTGAAATTAGTATTTACTTAGATGATGAAAATATCCAAGATTTTTACAATGAGGAGGTAATAATCTTACATTCAAGAAATTCATCTTCCCAGTGTTCATTACTTTCTCATAACTTCTTACGTAGGGCAGAGAAAGTATTGTAGTGCTACAGAAAAGAAACGGCGTTCTTTGGACAGAAAACTAGTTTTGTCAGTCCTTTATACCAAAAAACTAGATAAATCTTGTTTCTGAATGTAGTAAATTACTTCATTTAACACACTACATTTGGGTAGTAAGAATCCACGTTTTCTAGTCCCTTGATACCGACAAATTGGTTTCCGGTAAAACTTATCTTCGCCTCTTAACAACGCTTGCAGCTAAAAGCCAGGCAGGATTGTCACCAAAATCCATGCTCTCCAATCGATCTGACTGATGTCACAGCCCATTGAATTTGAAAAGAATATTTTGATTTTTGGGGATACTTTACATGAAGCCTCAAAAACATTTTCAAAACTTCCTCAAAAATTTCCTTCTAATATTTTCTATAAAACGTTCTCAGATAGAAAAAATATGCTTATAAAAAATACACAGATTCAAGTTTCGTTAAACTGTTTAAATTTTCGAAAATTCCAAAATTGTAATTTTTTTGGCATCTTCCTACAACTGCAATATTGAATATAGAGGTTGTTTTTATAAATGAAATATTCTCTTCAAAATTATACCTTGAAATGTGATCCTGAAAAATTTTTCAAAATATATGTAGTTTTTGCATAATTTTAAAGTAAAGTAAATAAAGGTAAAGTAAGTAAAGGAAGTAAAGGTAATTTTAAAAACATTATTTTTTCCAAAACGGCTCATATTTTTGGATTAGTTTGGTTTCTTGGATAGACCGCAATACGCTTCAAAAATGGCGAAGCTCCGATTTTTGTGAAACTGAATTTTTGCAAATTCCAAAAGTAGCACATAATACCGAACGAAGTGAATCAGGAGGCTCAAGCCGGCTACCGGAATCGATTCCCGCCCCGGCCATCGTGGCCAGGGTTTTTCGTGGTTTCCGTTGGTCATTTAGGCGAATGCTGGGATAGTTCTACTGAAAAACCCTCGACTGCAAACTCGGCGTTGCCAAACCAATTTCGTTAACTACGAGAAGTCATAAAGTTTGGTCCTCTGGGTTGGGGGTTGACGTGAGGCTGACAGCCGGTTGTAAAAATCACAGTCAAATCATAATGGATCGTAGTAAGCGATCCGAAAAAAGCCGACCCCATCTGTGTGGTGAGGCGACGCCGCCTTGCGCCCTTCGCCGCTCGCCCTCCGCTCGGGCCGCGCTCGTCTGGTGTCCAGATGTGTAGACTGACCGCTCGCACCCCTGTGTGTGCCACCGAACCTCCGCTGACGCCGGGATGGACTGGCCCGGCGGTATATAAGACCGGGCCCGGGCTAAGAAGTGGTCGCTCGTTTCCCGCTCTTCGTGAGCGCGGTAGTGATCGCCGGCGTCCCACTCTACGGTCGCCTTTGTTTTGGCCGAGACGGGAATCGACGACGTGCCGAACCGAGCCACCCACCACCAGCCTATCTGCCTTCGCCGCTGCCTGCCACCCTTCCCTCACCCTCCTCATGGCGATGACCGACAGAGTGCTGAGCTGCGTAGCCTCTGTTAAGGGAGGATGCAGTGGAATTTTGACGAAAATTATTTTTTTCCACTTTTTGTATCTTGAAAGCGTACTGAATATAGATGTTGTTGCCATTTGGCCGTATCTCAAATTTAAAAGCCTTTTTCTCAAGTATTTAAATTTGCCGTGCTCCCTGACATGACAAATTTAACGCGCATCTGTTTATTAAAATACCCTTGCAATTCTAAGTTAAAAGCTAGATTTCGAATGGAAAAAGCGGATAAAGCAGTGAAAGATCTTAGAGAACAGGCAAGAAAGAAGAAGAGAAACATGAAGAAGAAAAGGGAAGAGGAGGACAAATATTACATCAAAGTCTACCGTAGTGGTTGGTGGGTGTCACTGTTTACATTGAAGGCCATTTGCCGCACATTTACTTCCAGTGGACATTGGTGCATTTATCCTAAAAAATACTTAGTATAACATTTCTAAAAAATTCTGCCGTGTACAACTAAATGTGTTCTTGCTATTAGACTTTTTATGTAAAGTAATCTTTCAACAAAAAAAGAAACTAAAAAGAAATTCGAAATTTCTTTTTTATTAAAAAAATTACGTATGGCAAAAAAATCATAACTTTTAAATGAAAAGCTTTAATGCAAGAAAAAATTGTCTACCATATTGAAAAATTATCAGATAAAACTGCTGTAAAATGTCAAAGATGTAACTTTCATTGTTCTTGAGAAAAGTGCCATCTAAGACGATTTAACAATACCAGAATACGCACTACATGATGTACCCTTAAGATGTAACCGTACTTTTTTTTTTTAATTTGTTGCGTCTACAAGTCGACGCAACGCGTCTCTAAGCCCCTTAAGTGGCGTTGAGCGCTTTGCGCTGGGGAGTAATCCTCCATTAACATTTGGTGCTGGGGAGTAATCCTCCATTAATTTTTTTTAAAAAGTTTGTCACGTCACGTCGCATTCAGTTGACAAGAGGACCGCCAGGTAGCATCGCCGCGTACGCGCTGTTTGGACTAGCCCTAGAGAAGCAGTCAAACTCGTTTTGTTGGAACCAATTTCACTTGAGATTCAACGGGAATCGAATGGGAATCTTGCAACAAGGGCTCATAATAAACCACTTTTAATAATCAACCCGGAGTTCATCTTTCTCCCGCTACATACTCCCCCGCATCATATCTCCACGACAACTGGAATAAGGTTTATAAGATGATAACAAAAGTTACAAATAAAGTGAGAAATTTCGAGCTGTTGTGGCACCACTAGTTTACTTCTTTTGTTTGCGTAGTTCTTTAAGACGTAAACACCAACACTGCAAAACGAAGCGCCTGTTTGTTGGTGGGCGAGTGAACAGCTGTGCGCCACCAGCGGAACGGGCGAGAGTGGCGGCCGCAGCGCTGTGGTCGCCGCGCCCTATCGCGGAGGCGCGGCCGATTATCTCCAGCGGATGTGTCGCCGAAACAGCGGCGCCACCAGCATCCGGACTCAGCAAGAGGAAGGGGATGTGCGAAAAATCGAAAACCCCTGAAAGCGAAATATTTATTTTATGGTTTACTAGTTCATTGCCGTGTGATTACGCATCTCAAAACACGTAGTAACGGTATTGTTAATACCCTTGCGGGCTTTTCTGATTCTTTATGCCCTCTGGACTTTTGAATACTTTCTGGCCCGACCTAATACCAATACAACACATACAACATCTTTATGAATTCGATTTATTAAAGTTAAGATGCAAGCAAATACAATAAATAAATATTGTAATGCTCAAATAAGTAAAATAATCGTTATAAACCTTATTTTTTAATTGATGTGAAAAATTGCAATTTTGGAACTTTACCATTTATTTATAATTGCCATTAGTCTCTCATATTTCACTGTTACATGTCACCATTTTTTAGACATGCTTCTTGAGTACCTGTACTACTCATAGTAATAAGATGTCCAAGGCCAGCATCTCCGAAATGTTAATTTTTGATGTTATGAAATATTCTAAATACCTTTTGGCAATAGAGGCAAGTAACCTAAAAGTACCGTTTCATCAGCGCAATTCATACTGTTATCAACACTGTTAAAAAACTCACAAATACATCATAAATATTTTCATATATTTCTCGAGATTTTTCTGCAAATCATTGTCCATAGCTTTGTTAGCATTTGCAAAACTTTCTGTAGGAACTTCACAATATTCTTTCATTTTGAACGAAAAAATCAGTCCAACAACGATTATGTAATAGTAATTAGATACACACTCTATTTTGTTTATCTGGCGTCATATTGACAAATGACGATTACAATGCGCCTTTTCACTTAGACACAAGAACACTTATAAAATATTTAGAATTCTCGTTTGATTCAGCAACGAACTAGTAAACCATACAGGTTTGCATGCACCACGAGCGTTACTAGATGTTTTTGACCATCAGGCGACGTCCAACCCCTCGGACCAGAGGTCCTCGTGATTGGAAGTCGCCTTCGGGGCAAAAACATCTACTTAACGCCCTTGGTACGTAAATAACTATTATGGTTTACTAGTTCATTGCTATGTGTTTACGGACATGAACACGCGTGACGGTACTGTTAATACCCTTGCAGTCTTTTCTGATTCGTTACGCCCTCGGCCCTTTTGAATACTTTATGGCCCGCTCTAATACCAACGCAACACATATCTTTTTATAAATTCAATTGAATAAAGTTACGATGCCAGCAAACACCATCAATAAATGGCATAATGCTCAAATAAGTACAATAACGCCGTTAAAAACATTATTTTGCTTAATTGATGTGAAAATTGCAATTTTGGAATGTTCCCGTGAATATACAATTGCCACTAGTCAAGCATATTTCATTGTTACGTATCACCTTTGTTTAGAGACATATATGTGCTTCTTGAGTTGCTGTACTACTCGAAGTAGAGAGATGCATAAGGAACACCGGCTAACATCCTCAACATGTTACTCTTTTGATATTATGACATATTATAAATAACTTTTGACAATAGAAGAAAATAACCTAAAAGTACTGTTTCATCAAGGCAATTTACACTAATTTAACTCTCAAATACACCATGAACCTTTTCATGTATTTATTGTGATTTTACTGGAAACCGCTGTCCGTAGTTTTGCTAGCTTTCGCGAGAATTTCTGTACGAACTTCACAATGTCCTTTCATTTTGTATGAACAAATCAGTTCAATAATATTATACAATAATAATTACATACACACTGTTTTGTTTATATGACGTCATTGACAAATGACTAATACAATGCATCTTTTCACTTTAGACGCAAGAAAAATTATAAAATGTTTCAATTCTCGTTTAATTCAGCAACGAACCAGTAAACCATAAAGTTTTGTATGCACCACGGGCATTACTACATGTTTTGACCCTCAGGCGACTTCCAACGCCTCGGGCCAGAGGCGCTCTGGTTTGGAAGTCGCCCTTGGGGTAAAAATATCAGCTTAACGCCCTTGATACATAAATAACAATTAGGGTTCAAAGGTGCTAATAAACATAAACATGAAATGTGTAAAAACATTATAATTTTCATTATTGCAATGTAGTACCACAGAAGTAATCCAGGTAAATTTAGAATATATTACAATTTTGCATGAAGAATCAATCGGTTAGTTTGGTTTTTATTTTGCAATTTTTATCTTTTCCGGTGATCAATTGCAAATTTATTCCCAAATCAATTGATTACATTAAAACAGTCATCCAGGTTAGTGCTCCGTCACCGACAGTTTTTAATAATTCATTGACTCATTCCCATTTATAAAACAGGTCCCGTGTGGTTGTATCACCGAAAACCGAACTCCGAATAATGAAGGTTCCACTGTTTTCCCTTCCTCCGTAACGCTGACAAGTATTCGGGAGATGTGCAATCCTGAAGTAAAGACTTTCTTCCTTCTTAATTTTGACAAAATGGTTCTTCACTTTCTTCACCTGACGAGCTGACACAGTTCTGCACCTATACAGGCTCCTCTTTCTCAGATCTAAACCTGGGTTGAAGAGGAGAAAGTAGAAGAACAAACGATAAAGAAGAAGAGGAAGATGAATAAGAGCAAGAAGTAAAGGAGGAAGAAGAAACAGGTTCAACTGAGAATAGGAGATGTTGAGTTTAACCGGAGTTCATCATCTAGGATAAATTATATATGTCTGCAAATATTTTGCGGCACGAAACATTTTGTTATTTATATCGTATCTGATATCTTACTTTAGAAAATAATACTTGTTTTGCTGGAACGGTAACCTTCAGCAAACCTGGACTCTGTCCTTTACCTCCCATTGTTCATAAACAGTCCTATGGAGCACTGGCCCTACCATTGACTCAGTATGCGGAAGGAGACACCAATACAGTGACGTTCCCTCACAGTGGTCCCGTTTGAAACCACACACTTAAACCATGTCTGTAGTTTTGTTAGCTTTTGCGAGAATTTATGGAGGAACTTAAATCATATCCCGTGTATCGTACGATTGCATTTTTTTTGGTGAAAATACGAACAACATATAACTGGGAAGTTACAGGTTGGCTGAAAAGAATACACATAGTGCCAGAGAAAAAATGTATTAAATTGCCCACTCATTGACCCACAGAAAATGTTTCTACCCCCTTGCATATTAAATGTGGAATAATGTCGTAACTTTTTGAAGCATTGTACAAAACCGGCCTTTATTTTCAACTTATTGTTCAAAAATGTTAATTGGTGCCGGAAACGAAAGTAAAATAGTGTACTACAACTGCATATACTTGCATAATTTCTAACTTTTCCAATTACCGAAAATTCAGAGTTCAATCAAAATAAGACTTCCATTTTAAGCGTTCTCTACACCATCCGAGGACAAAGTTTAATACAAAAGTTTAGAATCATTTTTGAGAAAATTTTGAAAATGTATGGTCTTATATAAAGTACCCCCAAAATACATAGGGCATCCCCACCTGTTTTAAACTCATAGGGCATCGAGTGCGTACTAATCAATTGAAGGGTATATATTTTCGAGAAAATCATCTGAACGGTTCAGAAGCTATCGTTGGCCAAAGACAGGTGGGCGAACGGATGAACGGACCCACAGACAGACGTTTATCCGTCAAATGGTATTAACTTCCTGCGTTCAGGTAAGGAAGCTTAACGCACAAATATTCTTGTCTGTTAAAAGAGCTGTTTACTTGTAAGCGAGAATCGTTAATTAATCGAAACTTGTTCATTTATTTCACATTTTTTCCATATTAAAAAAGTAACCGAATGATTTAAGTAAATAATACAAAACAAAGACAAGGAAATAATTCCCTACTCAACAATTACTGCCACATGGCACATATCTTTATAAGGCGACATTTAAAAAGAAAATAAGCTTGAAATATTTATAAGTAGAAAAGAATATAAATATATGTTGTTTCGTAGAACAAATCTGGCAAATATATTTTTGTTTGCCCGTGTACGCCGCTTTTGGATTTGGAGGGAAAATGAGAGCGAAGCTAGGAGAAGTTTTCCGTGCTTACAGAAGAGCCGGGCTTTCCAGGCGGGCAAGTAGCTCGTGCAGGCGCGGTTTGACATTCCTGTTTAGAGGTAAAATAACTGACGTAGAACTTTAATCTTGGGACTCTTCAGGAATTCAGAGATATTATCAACAATTTTCAGGGAAATGTTAAAACTGATCGATATGATCTACTTTTAAGACGACGCTCTAAAGAGACTCTGACGTATTATGAGCCTGAAATTAAATTTTGTCCGTTCTCATCACAGATAATTTTCACAAAAGTTACAATTATAAAGCAAATAAAAAGAAAATATGTTTCTTAATCTACAAAACAGATGCAAATTAGGTACCAGAGTCTATGTTGGTGTTTAATCAGAGTCTGGACCATGAATATCAATCAAAACAGTGACTTGATGGACTAGATCCAGCAACAGAGCCAAAGTCGAAAATCCTGCCATTGTCTGGACTCGAATCCTAGGACTTCCCAGTTAGGGTGACTGCAGTGTCATCAGTTGATGCCCTGATACGCCTAAGCTAGAACGGTCTTAACCTCCCACCTCCCCAAAACAAACAAAAAGGGAAAAATATCGAAACCGACAGTATTCCCCTGCACCTTGCAAAAGATGCCCTAATTCGCATTTTTCATGCACAAATAGCATTGATTTTTGACACACATATCTTCATCAGATGTTTTCTCTCCTAGACACAGAAACTGCGATATTTTTGTTGCGAATTGCCCTCGCCTCTATTGAAAATAGACGTCAGGCTCTTCCGCAGTGAAAGCGGATGCATTAGTCATGGGCCCTCTGGTCATGGCCTCACTTCAGAGCGTTGACGCGGAGTCATGACCTCATCTCCGAGTAGTATGGTGTATATCGTAGCCATCGTATCGTGCAGATTTGTGGTTTACAGGGGGATCGCTGTACGGTATCTGAATATCTCTCGATGGATTTTTTTTCTTAACACCAATGGTAGTGTGCACATTTTTTCTAGTTTTTTACCAATGTTCTGTTTTTTTTTTTGAATTACAGAAAATGTGTGCCAGGTAATAATGAGCCCATTTTCGACACTAGCTTTTCAGCTGGGTCAAATTCAGTCGCTATCTGGAGGAGAATTCCAGCGGCAGGCTGCTCTGATCCGTAGTTTTCCGTGGTTTCTTCGATCAACACCAGACGAATGCCGGAGCAGTACCATAAGAAACACGCCACGGACCGCGATCTTTCCTTCATCTTCCTCTCCCCTTACACATACATACACATACACACACACTTACACTAACATGCAATACACTACCACATATTCCGGGAGACCGGTCGGGAGCTTAGAGCTTGACCCGGCTGGGGTTGTGCCCCGCTTGTTGGGGGAGTCCTAGTTAGGGGGAACCCCACTAGCCGACGGTAGGTCGGCACCGGATCTGTCCATCCAGCAGGGGAAGATCACCGCCATCTCGCGATAAAAAAGCACTACACTTACGGGACTAATGACCAAAGCCGTACCGGTAGCGGTAGCTCAGTGCATCAACTGATGTCACTGCAGCGCCTCTGACCGGGAGGTCCTAGGTTCAAGTCCTGACGGCGGCAGGATTTTCGACACTAGCTTTTCAACTAGGTCGAATTCAGTCGCTGTCTGGAGGAGAATTCTAGCGGCCGGTTGCTCTGATCGGTAGTTTTCCGCGGTTTCTCCGATTAACACCTGGTGAATGTCGGATCAATACCCTACCAAACGGGCCACGGACCGCGCGCGATCTATCCTTCCTCTTCCTTGTCCTATCCTCTCTTACATATACACTTACGCTGACATGCACCACACTACCACATATTCCGGGAGATCGGTCGGGAGCATAGAGCTTGTCCCGACTGGGGCAGTGCTCCGCTAGAGTCCTAGTTAGGGGGAAACCCCACTAGCCGATGGTAGGTCGGCACCGGATCTCGCCATCCAGCTGTGAAAGATCACCGCCATCTCCCGAGCAAAAAACACGCACTACACTAACGGGACTAATGACCGAAGCAGTTGCCGCGCCCGGAAACACGAAAAAATCAATCAATCAATCAATAATGAGCCGACTTGGATGACCGAGGTGGCTACAGCGTGTGCCGACTCAGCGCATTTATTTATTTATTTATTTATTTATTTATTTATTTATTTATTTATTTATTTATTTATTTATTTATTTATTTATTTATTTATTTATTTATTTATTTATTTATTTATTTATTTATTTATTTATTTATTTATTTATTTATTTATTTATTTATTTATTTATTTATTTATCCACACGCTATTCTGTAGCTCAACTTGAACTATGATGCCAACTGCGTACGCATCGAAACCACCTATATTTTCAGTTTACTATCTGTAATCTTCTCCTGTGCTTTAAACCACCTGTACTATTCATTGAACGTAGCACTGTTTATTCAATTGCTATGAAGAACCGAATTCATACACAAAAAATTTCTGACCTTTGGTTTATGATCCATCCCTTCGTTACAAAGAGCATATTCTTGATGAGGAAATCTCGTTTTCAGTTCAACATTCAGTTCAGACTTTAAGTATAAATGGAATCGTTTTTCATAAAGGAGGCGGGCTAACATGAAAGTATGGAAATATGTCTCTAATGCATTGCAGATGTAACAGTCGGTCCCCACTCCTCTCAGCTTGCACACATTTCTTTAAAATAGTTTCAGCTTTGAAATACTGGATCCACAATCGTGCTGTACCTTCATTGACAGCAACTTCTTGTACATTTTATTAACTTTACAATAATTATACACAAAAAAGTCTGTATAAAGAATCAATATTTACTTGTCTTCCAAAGAAATTAGTGTTTTTGCAAAGTATAAAACATTGGCTACTTTCGACGTAGCGTTTCCATTAGAGCATTTAGTCAAATTAAAAAGTATTGCTACTCAATCAACGAACAATTCAATACGCTACATTTTCGGATAAACTAAATTTTTCGATTAAACGCATCGTTCCTGAGGAATGTGAGAGCATGAGAAACAGTACGAACATTTTGAGCATTTTTTATCAAAACTATTGCAGCTATTCTCGAAAATTGGGGCAAACTCAGATTACTCATATCAGAGATCCAATTGACTGATTAAAATAATTTCGAGAACTCAAGGAATGTTTGGAAGGCCTTTTTGGGTTTCATAATAAAAATTTGACTGGATTATATTAGGCTTAAATTAAAAATGTAATTATTAATTTTTAATATAACATAATTATTGCATTTTATTCGATGTAGAATAAATAAAACGTATCCCTCGTTTTTTTCTGATGTTCGTTGAATCCGCTTTTCCTTTGCCGCTGCTTCTTGTAAAAATTTAACGTGACCTGACTGTTCACGTGGTATACACTTACAGTTTAAGTAGCGAGTGCATAAAATATTTATTCTTCCTCCACAAGATTGCTCAAATTTAACAAAATTGTCTCTCAGTTTTATAATAATAATATAATAATAATGTAATCATTTATTATTACGAGTGAGCAATAATGTGATGGCAATTAAACAAGAAAAATACAAATATAAAAATAAAAAACAATACTTATAGACAAGAAATGTATATTAAAAATAAATAAACAAAAAATACAAATGTATTTGGCATTTTAAGGTCGGATTAATCCAATTTTTGCTAGCTGACGGCTTTCCTGGGCCAACAGAACAGTTGAGGGGTAAGGTTGAGATCTGGGTACGTCTACAATCGAGCTACGGAGGGGAATCATAATGGGGAAATGATATTTTTTATGGTTTACTACTTAATTACTGTGTGTTAACGGACCCGAAACAAATCACGTAATGGTAATGTTAATACCGTTAAGGGCTTTTCTGATTCTTTATGCCCTCCGACCTTTTGAATACGGCCCGCTCTAATACCAATACAACACATACAACGTATTTTATGAATTCGATGTATTAAAGATAAGATGTAAGCAAATACAATAAATAAATAGTGTAATGCTCAAATAGGTAAAATAACTCGTTATAAACCTTATTTTCTTAATTGACATAACAATTGCAATTTTGGAATATTCCCGTAAATTTATAATTGCCATCAGACACTCATATTTCACTATTACGAATCGCCAATTTTAGAGACATATGTGCTTCTTGAGTAGCAGTAATACTCGGGGTATTAAGATGTACAAGGCACATTGGTTTACATTCTCGAAATGTTATCTTTTGATATTATGGAATATTATAAATTACATTTGACAATAAAGGCAAGAAACCTAAAAGTCCCGTTTTATCACTGCAATTCACACTGTTATTCACACTAATAGAACTCTCAAATTCACTATAAACATTTTCATATATTTTTTGAAATTTTTCTGGAAACCATAATCCGTAGCTTTGTTAGCTTTTCCTAGAATTTCTGTACGAACTTCACAATATTCTTTCATATTGTACGAAAAAATCTGTCCAACAACGATTATGTAACAGTAATTAGAAAAACACTCAGTTTTCTTTATCTGGCGTCGTATTGACAAATGACTATTACAATGCATCTTTTCACCTTAGACACAAGAAAAGTTATAAAATGTTCCGAATTCTCGTTTAATTCAGCAACGAACCATAACGTCGTTGAGTTTTGTATGTATCAAGAGCGTTAAGTTGATGTTTTTGCCCCTCAGGCGACTTCCAACCCCTCGGGTCAGAGGCCCTCGGGTTTGGAAGTCACCCTCGGGGTAAAAACATCTACTTAACGCCCTTAATATATAAATAACTAAATCGTTTAACTTATTTTCAATAATATTTCAAAGACTAGATACATCTAAATGAATACACGTATGGCATAAATAATTTACCTAAGTAAAATTTACAAAAAAAATGTTTAAAATGTATTTTAATATACTTATACGTGTCAATCGCAATATAGTAAAAATGTGCAAGTTAATCATATTTCTGAATCATCATTTTCTTTACATGAAATTTTCTCTTCTTTCCATTTCTCTGTTTACATGAAATATAAAAATGTAATCCAATTTATTTATATGAAATATAAATATAAAATGAAGTTACATTCAGTGAGGATACAAGTTATTTTTAAAAATAATAAAAGTGTAGAATCTGTTACTGCTTCTGAACAGCTTAACATCTACTGCAGTGCCAATCCTCCCAGTGCCTCGATATATTAATCTAATGTTTTTAAACAGAGGAGGCAAATCTAATATTCCCATGTGAGGTATCTTAGAATTCTGACGGAGCGTTTTAAAATATTATTTCGAAAGTCTGGAAGCAAAAAAGGAGTACTAAATAAATGTGTCCGTTAAATTCACATAAACTGAAGAGTAGGATATGCATGAATTCAGTATTTTAGGCACGCCACTACTTCGAAAGGAAGGGAAAATTCCATTGCAGCGCAATAGTATAAGCAACAAAAACATAACTAGACAGTAAGCCAAACAAGCTGTGTTGAAACTTCTCATTTCCGCCTGATAACAGTTCTAGGTGTTGTGGCTTTGAAGAAACCGCATGGTGCACTGTGGAGGTTCGTTTTCATTATTCTGACATTGAATTCCTGGGTTTTCATTCTATGCACTTAATTTTTGTTAAAAATTAGTTATGAAACGATGATAATGGATTCACGATTACGAAATACGAACGAGTATCAAAAACTTCATAAGAGTGTGTTCATTATATTAAGTTTTGTACAGTATTTTTCTACGATTAATGAAATCTAAGAAAGATTGAACGTAGGATTGAACGTAGTTTTCATTTGAACGTTTCGAAGCTCTTCTAACAGTGTTAGTTTTACTTCTGAATCACTCCCGTTCATAATTTTAGTAACCTGCTTACTCGCTGTTAAAACAGTACATCCATCATTGAACTACACAAAACACAAACACTTGCATGTACTGTTCTTGAGGTTAGCCAAAGTTCCCTTCACCTACTGCCCCAAGACAAGTACGATCAAAGAATATTAAATTAGGATCTAATTTATATTTAAAAATAATAAAATGTAGAATCTGTTATTCCTCCTAAACAGGTTAACATCTAATACAATCTCTATCACGTCTCTTTATGTATTATTCATATGTTTTTAAACAGAGGAGGGTCAATCTAATATTCACATTCGAACGAAACATACGAACAATGACCTATTCTCAATTGCGTCTCAATAATAAGTCTGTAAACATCGCTGTGATTAATCAAATTCTGTAATACGATTAAGCTGTATCATAAGGTATCATGCCTCTGGAATGACTCATTGGCAGCGTACTAGCTTCCCGTGCTGTGGTTCCGGGTTCGATTTCCGGTCGAGGCAAAAATAGAGGTGTAGCTTTCCTTTAAAAATCGTCGCAGTTTCTGTAGCTGTGTGACGAAGAAAAGCTCAAGTAGTCGGATCTTGCTAGTTACGGTGAAGAGAATACGTCATGTTCGCCTCATGACGCTCTTACCCTCAAGCATGGGAATTTAACTAAGCCTAGGCATGGGGTCACCGATAGCCAGTCGGCTAAGTTAGACTACCGACCCAATAACGCGAAATACATACATACATATCATAAAACTGCATCATAATACTAATAATAAATGCATCATTATAATAATAAATGATACAAACGTTTAGGACATGCAGGGAGGATTCAAGATGACCAATTTTTGCCAATGAACATGTAATGAGTAACCTATGCAAAGATACAGTGTGCCTGGAAAATCTCTTCGCACCGAGCGGAATCAAGTCTTTCCATTAAAATTTTCATTTATGTTGGTAGCAACCAGACCCCTGGAAAACAGGTGAAGGGGACAGCACTTCCAGCATCTATTATGATTGTGGTGTGTACGCAATGTAGTACATTTTCTTTTGTTACAAGCAGCAGCTCGTGCTACCAACGTAATTTCTGTTGCATGCACTCTCACCAGCAAAGTGCCACTGCCGAGTCTTTCCTGGTGCGCTATCGGAAGCGGTGGCTCAGGGCATCAACAGATGTCACTGCAGCACCTCTCCCCGGGAGGCCCTAGGTTCGAGTCCTGACGGCAGCAGGATTTTCGACACTAACTTTTCAGCTAGGTCGAATTCAGTCGCTGTCTGGAGGAGAAATCTAGCGGCCGGCTTCTCTGACAAGCAGTTTACCGTGGTTTATCCGATCAACACCAGGTGAATGCCAGAGCAGTACCCTAACAAACGGGCCACGAGCCGCGCGCGATCTTTCCTTCCTCATCCTTGTCCTACCCTCACCCCTTACACACACTTACACTAACATGCAATACACTACCACACATGCAGGGAGACCGGTCGGGAGCTTAGAACTTGTCCCGACTGGGGCGCTGCCTCGCTTGTGGGAGATACCTGGTTAGGAAAAGCCCACCCGACAACGATAGGTCAGCGCCGGATCACGGCATCTAGCGGGGGAAGATAACCGCCATGTCCTGAGAAAACATGCACTACACTTACGGGGCTAATGACCTTATTAGTTGACGCGTCCGGAATCACTAACCTGCGAACCAACCAAACCCTGGCGCGCTATATTTCGGCCACCTGCGAAACATCGGTGCAAGATTATTTGCCTGCTAATCAGGGGCAAATTTCATCTGCGTAATTTCGCAATATGACATTACCCATCATATGTTCAGGAGCAAAAAGTGATCATATTTAAACTCCAAAAATATCCAGAAGTTTGTAAATGTTGAAGTTTCTACCATTTAAAATGACCCTTCTGTGTTAAAGCTGTATCATCTTAAAACGACTGCAATCAGTTATTAAGATTGAAAATGAAAACAGGAAAGAAAAGATTTAATTTCAATATTAGGGACAGAACTGTAATTTTAAGTAAAATTGAATACCACCTAACTTTGGTTAACAATGGCTAAATATTTTTCTTCCTTGTGTTAAAAAGCACAACGTTTCACCTATGATTATTATACCACGTGTCTGATTTAATTTTTCTGATGACTAAACTGTTCTGACGTTAGCAAGCCAAAATAAAAGAGACAATGTTTGGGAAGATTAATTGTGTTCTGACATGTATTACATATTCTAGTGATGGTGAACGAACCTAGTTGATAATAATGTGTTCTAGAAATTTCCCTTTGTTCGGTTATCAACACCTAAAGGGTGTTGTGGAGTGGTCAGGACTTCCCCGTTACATTCATGAGCATGGAATTGTTCCTAAATGTTTTTTTAGTTTGACATGATAAGGGTATTTTAGGAACAACCTTTGCGTGTTTTCGGAGGGCGGCAGCACGGAAAACCACAAATTGGCATTGGATTTCCAGGAAGACAATCTTGATTGTTTTATCAGGGTTTAATTTTGAAAAGTTTGTAATGTTTCTTATACTACTATTGTGAAAGTATATCGTTCAGTTATGCTATATCATAGTTAAAACTGCAGACTTTGAGCAAACATTGAAACAGACTTTTAGTGAGAAAAGTATATTTTATAAACTATTTTCAAAAAGTATGAAACATTTAACAGTTCATCTCTAACGTAACCGTGTTTATTAAAGCACATTATTCGAGAAAATCCAAATTGAATAGAAACTTTTGCCTGCGAACATTTCGTATTTTTCGTATTACATCTTTAAAATCTACTATTCGAATAGTGTTTGTGCTTTATTAAATTCGATTTACTAAAAATTATATAGAAATTGTAACTGTATTAATGATATTGAAATAAGGACTGTGGTTATGGACTTTTTAACCTATAGAGATGGGAATGTACTCAACTACCTGAATGTTACTGTAACAAATGATAGTTCTGAAAACAGGGATATATTAAACAAAATAGATATGCACTGCATCTTTTGGCATGGACATCAAACATAAAAGGATCACAAATGTAATCTTGTATAAATAAAAAAATCTTAGAAAGCCCACTTACGTATGCTGTTGTATTATGATCTACCAAGGCAGGGGACAAAAGAAGTCGTCTAGCAACATAAGTGGAATAATGAGGAAGATATTGTCTAGAAAAGAAAAGTATTAATTGACATGAAACAAAAAAATAGAGAAATAATTAAAACTGAAATTTCAAAATTGGATACAAAGACACTTGTCGGTTCTTAAGAAGGGTAGATTGTGAGTGATTACCATCAACGTATGAAGGAACACACACGTAGGGAGAGTAGAAGGAATAGAAGGTCAAGAACGAAGTGGGAGAATGATGTGATACCAATCATGACAACTAGAGACGTAATAAATGAAGTTAGTGAAGATCAAAAGAGCAGAAATTATGCAGCAAGAAAACATGATAGCGATAATAAACATGCTTTACTATTTGTACACAACTTGAACTGAACAGTGTAACATCTTATAGATCCAAAACAACGTATGGGTGCGTATATTAATATTGTTATGCTATTTTTTTCACCAGAAAGGCTTTATCCTCTGTGACTGAGTTGTATAGAATATCAAATAATTGAATATAATTTTGCATAGATTTTGAGAATGCGAGCATTTTGGGCACCTACAGAGAGAGTCTTCACAAGAGCCTATCCAAAAATGTTTTAGAAGGTCAAAAATTTATCATTTTGAAATATAACTTGAGCCCTCAAACGAGACTCTCCTGGAAACAGTACACACATGTTCCGGATCTCCATACACCATATACAGTTTTACCAATACCTTAACAAAACAACCAATCGCGACGCAGTACCCTCAAATAAAATAACCCATCTAAAACCCCTTTAAAGAAATAACCCATCGGAATGTTCCCAGCCCTAAAATTACACCTGCATTAAAATAACCTGTGATCACCTCCTACACCTTAATTAAGAAACCTACCTCCTCCCACAGTACCCTCCCTTTAACAAAATAACCTCTCTAAATCCTAGACCTAACAAACTAACCCGTCTTCTCATGTCCAAAGCACCACTCATCCATTCACGCTTCCCATACGCCATTCTCTCCTATCACCAGTTCATCTGGGGGATAGAGAGATAAGAAAGATTGTTTTTGCACCATGTTAAAATCACACACATGCTGAGGAGTACAATCTCTGTACAGGCAGCACGACTAAACACACACATACGCATGTTCCGGATGTCGTACGCGCATGGCATTTCTAACTAGTTTTTGTGTACAAAATTGTTTCTAATTTCTCTTATAAAAAAGTTTAAATATTTCTGAACTCCTTCTACAACTACATTATTAGAGGAACACATTTTGTTCACACAAAAAGTGCCAAAACACTGAATTAAAAATTATGTACATTTTTTTTCAAAAAATGATTAGATATTGCGAAATTTTGAATAACATAGTGAAATTTTAAAAACTAGTGGCACTAGAATACATATTTTCTCGTATTGGTTACGGTTACGTAATAGTACTTTTATAATGTACTTTTTATTTATTTATTTATTTATTTTACGTCAAAAAAAACAGTTAAAAACTGCGTATGACGTGCTATGGGGAAAAGTGAATTGTGTGCACATTTTCAAAATTCTGTGATCCCTACACTAAGTCATATACTACTTAAATTTTGAATTTTCAAAGGGAGAAAAAAAATCAAAAAAACTCCCATGTAATAAAATCTATTTTCAAGGATAAATAAGCAATAAATTTTGAATTTTGAAAGGGAGAAAAAAAACAAAAAAACTCCCATGTAATAAAATCTATTTTCAAGGATAAATAAGCAATAAATTTTGAATTTTGAAAGGGAGAAAAAAAACTCCCATGTAATAAAATCTATTTTCAAAGATAAATAAGCAATAAATTTTGGCTCTTATTACTTCCTGCCGCGACAACATGGAAATGATAATTTGAATAATTGTATTTCCCACTGAATTCTAGAAGACGTGCACAGAAAATGAAGTTACATTTATGTCCAGAAGCAAAACAAGGGGCCATCTCAGCATTTGCTCAATGGATCAGGGAAACTGGACGAAAAACCTGATCGACTTGTTAACTTGTTAAACATAACGCTCAATCACTCGAAAAATGCACAGGATATAACACACAATTACGTGAAAACTACTAATATTTGAAAAAAGATGTTCCCATAATTATTTAAGTATAGTAAAATCTCGTAAACCATATTGTTTTAATAAAGATATCTCTACCGTTAGTGTTAAGGGTATAGGGTAGATTCAATAATTTCAACTTTGATACCGAATGAAGACTATACTCAGAAAATACTTCTTTTGAAATAGTTTACATTAAGTAATAGTAATAGTAAATATATTTACGAATAGATTTATTTTTAGAAAACATGTCTAGCTTTAATATTGAAGATGAAATGTAGATAGGAAAAAATGAACTTAATTTTCGAAATTAAAAAAAAATATTAAACTTAAATTTTGGATGATGTGATCTAACTTTAAGACCAGATGACTTTTACAAAAAAAATGTTATCTTCGATCATGTACGTGTATGAAGGAGTCAAACAAATTTTAAACTTTTCCTATTTCCAAACATTAGGAGAATTCAATGAAAAACGAACCTAGGTATATGAGAAAGTAAAACTCTCTGAACTTTCTGGTCTACATGGTAAGGAAACAAACACTTTCACGAACCAGATACATTTTGATTATTGCTAGTGGTTGAAAGATGTCAAAAAATATTTGAAATCATTTAAATGTGGTATTTAAAATTTATGAACACTAGGCAATATTATTTCCAAAAATATAAAGGATTCTCAAAGCAAATAATTAAACACTATTGAATCGGTGATTTAAAATCAAAGTTCTCCACAAAAGTTAAACGTTTTTCGTAAAAAGAATTGAGATATGCATTTTTTTGTTATTCCTCAAGATATAGATCAGTGTAAAAATGAAACTTGTTCAGCCTAAAGTATGTGTTGTATTGCCAACTAAAAATACTAATGACTGAAAAGAAGAAAGAAGTCTGTACTTTGCACAGAAGAACTCGCATTATCCCCTGGGAAAGTCTAAATGCTTCATGACCACAGCAATAGATACTGAGGACATCGTAGACTTCTATTTCCACAAGAAAGTTTTGCATTACCCACAGACTCAATTGGAAATGGATGATGAGTGGATGCTGATAATACTATTTTAGTAAGGGTATGTTTTCAAGTCCGCATAACACAGTATACATACGCATACATCCACGGCACAGTCCGCATAACATAGCGGGGGAGCCCCCGACCCCTCCAGTGCCGCCCCCGCCAGCGCCCCGCCCCGCCAGCCGCCCCCGCCAGCGCCGCGCCAGCGCCGCCCGCCAGCGCCGCCGCCGCCAGCGCCGCCCCCGCCAGCGCCGCCGCCCCTGCCAGCGCCGCCCCCGCCAGCGCCGCCCCGCCAGCGCCGCCCCCGCCAGCGCCGCCCCCCCGCTAGCGCCGCCCCCTCCAGTGCCACCCCCGCCAGCGCCCCGCCCCCGCCAGCGCCGCCCCCACCAGCGCCGCCCCCGCTAGCGCCGCCCCCGCCAGTGCCGCCCCCTTCTGCGCCGCCCCCAGGGTCGCCGCCCGTGGGCTGGGGAAACTGGGCCGCCGCGACGCGTCGCGTCGTCGCGCTCGATTGTTTGCCCGTTCCGCTCCACGCCGCTCGGCATGAAAGCGAGCGCTGTCACGATGGAGAGTGGAGGTGATGACGGGCGCTGCGGTGTGGGCGCGTAAGAGGGGCGCTGCGATGGAAGAACGCAAAAAATGCCGTAAGCCGTGAGGCAGCCTGAGGCAGGTGAAAAGGGGAGGTGTCATTAGCTTTCATTGACGTTTATGGCTACGTCAACAGTCATTTTCATCCGTCGCGTTAGTGTAGTGAATCTCTTTTTCGCAGGTGAACCCGTTGGATGTATATATTGCGGATTAGGTGGTATAACGGTCAGCATACCGAACTGTTGTACCCGCGTTTACGGATTCCAACCCGATCGAAGCCATGGATTTTTAAGGGCGAAAAAATCCTTCCTACGCCTTCCTTCGAAGGGGAAGTAAACCCGGCTGTTCCATGTAGTAGATTTACTGCATGTAAAAGATACTCAAGCCTAAAACTAGCCTCTGAGCAAAATTGAGATCCGTCTGGTTCGTCGCCCAAGATAATACCTCCTTTCTCCGCTAGGTGGTGAAAGGAGCGTAGCGAAATTTGCGTGGTTAGACGGAAGAGCGGGCCTGATGGCCCAAGTCTCGCCACGTAAAATAAGGCACTAACTATAGATACATTGATAAATAGATGAACAGGCATACAGATAGATAGACGGACAGATATATAGGTAAATAGATAGAAATATAGACAGACAGATAGATGTGAGATCCGGCGTCCACACACCGACTTAGGGTGGTACGCCAACGTAGCTTTCTCTCTCAGCGGAAAACTACCAACTCCCGGAACAAGCTCCCAGCTTCCGACTTGTCTTCCGAAGTGGGTGCTACAGCAGTGCATGTAAGGAAGGGGATAGGAGTAGGGAGAGGAAGGAAACATCGCGCGCTGTCTATGGTTTGTTTGTTAAGGTACCGCTCCGGCATTCACCTTGTGTTGATCGGAGAAACCACGGAAATCTACCAATCAGTGCAGCCCACATCTAGAATTTTCGTCCAGACTGCAACTAAATTCCGTGTAGATATCAAGCGGGTACCGGGAGAGATGGCTCAGTGTATCAACTGATGTCTCTGACCGGGAGGTCATAGGTTGAGGTCTTAGTTAGGGGTGAGGGGAATTCCAGCCGCCGGCTGCTCCGATCGGTAGTTTTCCGTGGTTTCTCCGATGAACATCAGGCGAATGCCTGCGCAATACCCCAACAAACGGGCCACGGACAGTGCTAATTAACTAAAGATACATTGATAAATAGATGGACAGACAGACTTACAGATAGACGGAACTTCCTCTTCCATGTCATATCCCCACCTCTTACACATACACTAACACTAACATGCCCTACATTACCGCACATGCCAGGAGACCGGCCGGGGGCTCAGAGCTTGTTCCGGTTGGGGCGGTGTCTGCTGGTGGGAGAGACCTGGTCGGGATAAACTCGCCAGTCGATGGTAGGTCGGCCCCGAATCACGCCATTCAGCGAGGGAAGTTCATCGTCACATCCCGATGAAAAAAACATGCACTACACTTACGGGACGAATGACCTCAGTAGTTGACGCTACTAACAAGCAATCAATCAAGTTGGTGCTAAAATCCACCACCATTTCATTGAACTCGGATCTCCCACACCGTGTCGCTCCAGAGGCAAGGTTAATGCCGGCTCCGAGGTAACACAACCTCTACCCCGTGCCCTCCAGTCCAACACCACTCCCCGCTCGCGGATTGACGGTTCGACCTCGTGACGCAGACTCAAGGCGGCTCTACACATTCGTTATTCAGCGAACACCGAGAAACCGCTCGTCGAATTCAGAGTAATGTGGACGAGTTGCTAGCTATTTGCCGAGTGACGAACATTCGGGGTTCGCCCTCTCCACCGCGTGTCGGTTTTTTGGACACGTCAAAGGGAACGAACATTCACCGAACACGTTAGCTGTTCGGGATTGGGTGAGCTCTAGCTCGCTGCTCGGCGCATGCCGAATGTGTGGATTCACGTATAGAATGGATTACTGGCGGAAAATTCAAATCTCCCGTCGGTCTGCAGAGATGTTTGGCTTTACTTACGCCGTTAGTACTTATATGAGCTTTCTGAGTTGACAAGTTGGGGATTTTTGCGAAGTTTTGCATGAAATATACATATTTTAAACAATAATTTTCTAACAATAGCTGCAATTTTTTCATATTTTCTCCTCGGATCAAAGGACAGTAAAAAAATTGGTGGTAGTCCAATTTCCGACGAATTATAACTCTCTGAATTTTCGCAAATTGCAAAAGTTAACACGGCAATAGTGTAATATTGATGATAAAAAAAATAAAAAAAGAAAACCTGTTCTAAGAGTTCAGATCTTAAAAAAAGGTTGTGTACAGTTATTTAAAAAAAACGAGTACTTTTCGTGTAATGCCTGCTTCTTGTTAATGCAAATTATAAAAAAAAACTCAAAAACCTCTTGATTTTTTTCTTTAATTTTTTCCAAGGAGAGAGAAAGGGACGCTTAGAAAAGAGGAAGGTTTCATTTTAAATGAAATTTCGGAATTTTTGAAAAATGTAAAAGATATAAATAATGCGAGAAAGTATGAGCTGTTGTAGAACCACTAGTTTTCATTGTTAGTCTGAAATAAATATGTATTAGTTCAGTTCATTAAAAATAGGAATATTGCTATGGATGTGATGATTTAGTGATATAATTTAACCCTTTGGTGATTGTAGTGAAATTTCACAAAAATGTTTTATTTGAGTGGGAACTCTCGTAGCTTCCTTTTGGATCCGCCATTGTCTATATCGCATCCGTCTCGACATTTGAAACAGCATTTGCTTGAAAATCGCTAAATCTTGTTTCGACACGAACGGGAGGGAATAACGACCTTTTCGCTGCGTTGTGGTTAATCTCCCCTCCAACACCTAATGGAGTTTCCCTTTAGATCTTGCGCGAGTGTCGAGTGACACGTTTGCTAGTTGCCCCAAAAGGTAAAAATGCGCTGAGTTATCTGTCCTGAAAATACGAGTTTTCACTAATACGACCGGAAGCAGTACGTATGATGTCACTGCAGCGCCTCAGACCGGGAGATCCTAGGTTCGAGTCCTGACGGCGCCAAGATTTTCGATACTAGCTTTTCGACACTAGCTTTTCAGCTAGGTCGAATTCAGTCGCTGTCTGGAGGAGAAATTTAGCGGCCGTCTACTCTGATCGGTAGTTTTCCGTGGTTTCTCCACTGAGCACTAGGGGAATGCCGGAGCAGTACCCTAACAAACGGGCCACGGACCGCGCGCGATCTTTCCTTCCTCTTCCTTGTCCGATCCTCTCCCTTTACACACACACACACTAACATGCACTACACTACCACATATTCCGGGAGACCGGTCGGGAGCTTAGAGCTTGTCTCGGCTGGGGCGGTGCCCCGTTAGTGGGAGAGTCCTGGTTAGGGGGAAACCCCACTAGCCGACGATAGGTCGGCGCCGGATCTCGTCATCCAGCGGAGGAAGTTCACCGCCATCTCCCGAGAAAATACATGCACTACACTAACGGGACTAATGACCAAAGCAGTTGACGTGCCCGGGAACAAGAAAAAATCAATCAATCAATCAAAATTCACTAATATGTGGAACTTGAGTTAGATGATTCTATAGATCTACGGCAGACAGGCTCCCACCTTTGAGAACAATTAGAACAGGGATAATCAATCTGCGGCGCATGTGTTGAATGTGGCACATTGGATGATTACAAGTCACGCATGGCATACTTGTACATATTTATTCTTTCAAAGTAAGCTCCATTAGCACCAAATAAATTACATCTACCATGATTACTCGAATATGTAGGCGTTCCTGTTTGGAAACGTCAAGTTATGAAACACAATAACTTCTTACTCATTTTATCATATAGATCAAGATGATTATTATTATTATTATTATTATTATTATTATTATTATTATTATTATTATTTTACGTATAGTTTGGGAAATGAAAATAACGCGTCTAATACAAGGTTCTCGTAGGTGTGTGAGACAATAACCATTTATTCGAGTTATTTTGAAATGATCAAAAAGAATTTCGGTAAATAAACAATTAGTAGCAATTAGCGTTTGCTTTCCTCAAGTAAATCATTAAGCATAATTTCATTAAGTTTATCTCTCCATCTTCAATAAATAAAATAATTTTCTTCCACACCAAAGTGCTCTTAGTATCCTCAACATATCCAACAACTATGGTCCAAGGATATCATCAAAGGAGTTTCTCCAGCAGCTGTATTATCATCGATGGAGTCCTCGATAGTCTCTCACCCAATGCATCATCTCTCTGTTGAAGATTGATGCTCTAATACGTGTGTCTTTGCAACTGACGAATGATATTACCGTATTTGCGTACTGCAGTAACTTGTCAAAAAACAGGAAGCGTCTTATACAACGGTTAGGAATGTTTGTAACTGTTTAAATTTTTAGTACACAGCATTACAAAAATCTAATTTTTGTGCGCTGAAAAACAGGAATTTATATTTCTACAAAATTGATTATTACAGAAGCTAAAAGTATTGCAAGGAGAAAAAAATGCTGAATATTTCGTTGGGTCAACGTCATGGTGTAGAAAATTTATGAAAAGGTACGGTCTGTCCATGCATACTAGAAACAAATGATAAAGAAGGCGGAATATGAAGAAAAGATCATTGCTTTTCACAGGTCACAATTCTCATTCCTTTCATAAAAATCAAAATCAGGTATAGAACTAAATATTAAAGAATGAAATCCTTTAAAAATAGGGGTTCGTCTTCTACACTGGTGCGTTTTATACACCGGCAAATACATTTATTTACGTGATTGTTTTCCTTTCCTTATCTAAGAGAAGGTGATCATGACCTTTCCCACTATTTTTCCTCTCCAATATTTTTGCGTTTCCAGAAAGTACGATTGTGATTTATAGTAAATACTGGAATTTGCGCAACAACCTTTTGCCCGATTTCATAATCTAACCATTAAAAAAATGAATGAATAAAAAAAGAAACCTCAGCAATAGGCACCTGAACCTTATCTTATCTTAAAAGATATTATTTTCTTCGCATCAAAAACAATGTTTACCGCGTTTTATTCTTTCTCATAGCGACAAGATTTCATAACAGAAAAATATCTAATCAAAGTTCCATAGCAACCTCGCTGAGCAGCAATTTAGCAGTCTCATTACTAATTAATTGTGTAGTAAAGTGATTTTATTCAATTACTCTTCTTCCATATGGCAAGCGTTTTTCAAACCTATTCGACTTGTTATTCTGTTTTGAATAAAATTTTCCAATTTGACACATTTTAATAAAATCATGTAACCCACAACTCATTTTTACTCCTTACTAATTTATTTTTGATGTGTTAGAAATTAATTATTTTTCCACACAATCTTTTTGAAACACTTCAGGAGAGCTTTGAATTTAAGATTTTTCGAGATAGAGAAAACTACAGATTCTGATTTATTGTAATTGGAAGTGGAGAACGTCAGCTTTACACTCAGTTAAGAAATTCGTCAGTTACGCTTAGGTAAGGAATTTGTATGTATTGGACAAGGAAGTGGAAACAGATCCACTCCAGAAATTACATTCAAAGTATTCTAGTTTTTCTATATTTCCACTTAAGGCACGTAAGGTAGGTAACTGCCTTTTAGGTTGTTATAAATTTAAACCTCTTTATTCACATTCCTTTAAATGCCTTCACATATTTTGTCAGTGGAACCACTCAAGAGCAAATTTCACAACATTATCAGCATAATGAAAGTTGTTATTTCGAGTGGAAGGTTAGGATTAATTCACGTGATAGGAAGCACTACTAGGGACCTTTGAGAACAAAGGCAAAGGATATAACTTATTGAAGGATTTTTAGCCGAGGCAGATTTGTTTGCGTCTGGTCCAAGGGGTGTTGTGGAATGGTAGATGTACCACGTAGAAAATGACCATTACTGCTTGCCTCTCTGTAGGAGACCGGTCTTGCACTCCGGGCTCTCTCAACGTGGGAATCTTTCCGGGTGATGTTTCTAGAGGCAACACAACCTTCAACGCATGCCACGCAATTGCCATCAGATGCGCGTGATGCAATGTCTCCCGAATAGCATCAAATCTTACCAATACAAACCCGTGGCGACATCACACTGAACGATGGCAGACTGTCTTAGGTGGCTCAGGGCATCAATTGATGTCACTGCAGTGTCTTCTAGGGCAGGTTCGAGTCCTGACGCGGGCAGGATTTTCGACACTAGCTTCATAGCTATGTTGAATTCAGCCAACTGTCTGGAGGAGAATTCTAGCAGCCGGCGGCTTTGGTCGGTAGTTTTCTGTGGTTTCTCCGATCAACACTTGGCGAATGCCGGAGCAGTATCCTAACAAACCAGGTATAAGCGACCGTCCAGGTATAAGCGACCACTCGGCTGTGTGTCTAAAAGTGAAAGGGAACTGTACACCGCATAGAACTGAGCGTAAGAAGATTTACTTGTACCGTAAGGCGGACGTGGCCAATTTACAAAAGTATTTAGTCTATAATTATTCCACATGGGCGGGAATTGGTAGTTCTGTAGAGGAAGTTTGGAATAATTTTAAGAAAATCATTAATAAGTGTATGGATCTCTACGTACCGTATAAAATCATAACAGGAAATCCCGATCCAGAATATTATAATAATAAGATACGAAAGTTAAAAAGCAAAGCAAGGCGGGCATATGGGAAAAGAAAAATAAGTGATGAACATTATAAGAAATTTAAGAATCTAACGAGAGAACTATTGGAGGCGAAAGTATTAGCACAGGAAGGGTATTTGGAAACGATCCTTACTGATGAAAATAAAAGTTGGAGCAATTTTTTTTAAATACGTACGGAGGCGCAAGGGGAATCGCGAAGAAATCCCGTCGTTAAGAAACGGTAGTAATAACTTAGTGGTAGACAATAAACAAAAAGTAAATATATTTAACCAATTTTTCGCGTCAGTTTTTGCAGAAAAAAGGAAGATCACCGTAAACGAATGCGAAGGAGAAAATTTTGTACTAAATCCGAGAGCACGTAGGAAAAGAATTGCCAAAATAGGTAATAATAAATCAACGGGACCGGACGGAATTTCGGGGGAAATTCTCAAATTAGGGGGAGAAGCTATGTTATCGTACCTATTACGGCTTTTCGAGATATCACTGAACAATTCATGTATTCCTCGGGATTGGAAAGATGCCATAGTGGTCCCAATATTCAAAGGAGGCACGCGTCAAAATGTTGAAAATTATCGCCCAGTAAGTCTAACGTCTGTAGTGTGTAAGCAAATGGAACATTTAGTGGCAGAATACTTACGCGAAATTTGGGATAAGAATAACATCATTTACGAAGGGCAACACGGTTTTAGAAAAGGATATTCATGCGAGAGTCAGGTAGTCACTGTCAGTCAGGACATTGCTGATTCTCTTGATGAAGGTTCCATTGTTCATGCAATTATTATAGATTTCACAAAAGCGTTCGACCTCGTTCCCCATGATAAATTAATACAAAAAATTAGTAAGCTTAACGTAGACAGAAGAATTGCTCTCTGGATTCGAGAATTTCTCAGCTCGCGTACTCAACGGGTGCGAATCGGGTCAAATTTCTCTTCGAGGGCGGAAGTAACGTCCGGAGTGCCACAGGGAAGTGTCCTAGGTCCGTTGTTATTTATAGCGTATATTAATGATATTTGGCAGGGAATTCAATCAAAAATACGTCTTTTTGCAGATGATTGTATAATTTATCGGGAAATTAAGAACACAAGTGATACAGAAATATTGCAGGTTGATTTAGATAAGCTAGAATCATGGGCTATCACAAATGAAATGAAATTAAATCCCAGCAAGTGCAAGTTTATTAGATTCGCGCGTTCTAGAAAGACAGACGATATCATATATAAATTAGGAAATCAGGATATTCCGAGGGCTAAATGCTGTAAATATTTGGGAATTGTACTAAACGAGGATCTGAGTTGGACAGAACACGTAAATTATGTAGTGAAAAAGGCGTGGAAGGCATTACACTTTGTAATTAGAATACTTAGAAAAGGAAGTGGAAAATCAAGGGAATTAGGGTACACGTCTCTAGTGCGTCCGATATTAGAATTTGGCTCCATATGTTGGGACCCTTATCGTTTAGGGCAAATAAAATCTCTCGAGAAAGTACAAAAATATGCTGCAAAATTTGTTAGGAGAGGACGTTCAAATTCTGAATTTATATCGTGGGAACCTTTGGAAAAACGCAGAGAGAAATCGCGTCTTTGTGCATTATTCAAATCAATAAGAGGGGATCGTCCGTGGGGTGAAGTACGGGAAAGACTATCTAAACCAACTTACGTCGCGCGGAAGGATCATGGTTTCAAACTTCGGCAAAGAAAACAGAGAACAGATGTAGGTAAATTCTCATTTGTAAACAGAACGATACAAAATTGGAACAAATTACCTGCTGCAGTGCTGGAGACTTTCCCTCAGAATGTCAAAAATTTTAAAATTAGACTAAGTAAATATGGTTAATAGATTAACTTTGTAAAATTGTATTTGGTAACATGTTAACATTTTAATGTTGTTTGATGTTGTTTTTTTTGTGTATTTTTAGAAATTTCTTAGAAAACGCTACCACCGGAAATATTCTATGTATTCCTAAGTAGCAAAATAAATATTCTATTCTATTCTATTCAAACAAGCCACGGACCTCGCACGATATTTTATTCCTCATCCTTGTCCTATCCTTACCGCTTATTTAAACACATTTACACGTACATGCACTACACTACTGTACAAGTCGGGAGATCAGTCAGGTGCTTAGAGCTTGTCCTGACTGGGCGGTGCCTCACTGGTGGTAAATATCTGAGTAGGGAAAACCCCGTAAGCCGACGGGTATGTCGGCGCCAGATCCCGTCATCCAGCGGGGGAAGATCACCGTCACCTCCTTCAATAAACTCCCTCCTACACTACACCTACAGGACTAATGACATCAGTTTTCACTACCAAAATCACGAATCAATCAATCATAGGACGACAATCGTGATTATGGCGCTGACACAACCGTCAAATTCAAACAAATTTTTTTCCGAACCACCTGTAACATTAATGTTACAAACTTCTAGAACTTAGAGGGCTTACATTTAGCCTAAGAATTTGAGGGCTCATGCAAGGAGATTTCATGTTCATGTCAAAACCTGTGAATAGGCTGGCAATTAGTGACAGTCACATTTGTAGCTCTGTATTATGAAACCTCCCACTATATTACGTTCATTGACAAAAGATTGACATTTTCGACTCGTCCACATACCCTAGAAGATTGTAACATTTATGCAGGCATTATATATTGAGGCAGTATACCGTCGATGTATATTTCGAAATCCGCCGGAATTGATCTATAAACATCGTGGATATTATTCATTTTCCGAAATAACAATGTAATACTTCTTGGTCACTTCGGCAATACATTGCAATTATCTTTACCGCAAGTATCAGAATCTGAAATGTTAATAATTTAGTTTACTCCGCGCATCCTGGATGTTGAAATGAAGTCACGCGTTGTTATCATGATCAGATACGATCAAGGAAAACCTAGGACAATGATATTTTTTGGAGGCTAATGAAGAAAGAAGAAACAAGTGTAATGGCTTTTGTTGTAAAAAACAAAACTGCCGGTATTTAATTTACGTGATTTAATTTTAATTCCACTGTCGGATCGATTCATCCCTGTTTTTTACTGACATAAAGCATTATTGATCTACAGGACATAGCTAGTAAAGAATAAAATAAAAATGATTTTGTTTCGCAGTTATAATTATATCAATGTTTGGAAAATTTTTAAATACTTACTGCCTTTTTCTCCCATCTCTCGCTGGGTAGATCTAGTCAGTGAATATTCCTCTAACCTCACACCGAAGTAACTCTTCGACATATTTCGATCCTGAAGAGACATTCTTGTCTAAATGAACCTTTGTTCTTATTTCCGTGCTTAGGATTTGGGGTCCTCGTTATCCCCAACACCTAATTCGGTTTCAAACCTAACAATGCCACAACACATCAATTAGTCTGAATCACCGAACACACTGATAACGCCTTTCATCACCAACACTTTATCAATTTTTCTAAATATTGAAAACGCTTTCGACAAAGGATGGCACCTAGACCTACAGAATAAATTATTAAAAATAGGTCTTCCCGTATGTCTTTATAATATCATAGTAAGTTTTATGATTTTAAATAACAGATACTCTATGGTTAAAATTAACACAACTTTCTCCCAAAAAGTTCGTACTAATGCAGAAGTGCCTCAGGGATCCTGCCTCCCTCCGGACTTATTAATTATGTATCTTTCAGACATTCCAACATTATCTTCTTGAGAAATTGCACTGAAAGCTGATGACACCTCTCTCGTCACTTCACATTTTGAAATTTTATGTGCATATGATAATTTACAAGAAGATCTCAACATATATGTTAAATGGAGAGAATAATTGAGAATAAAACTAAATTTAAACAAACGCCAGGCCAAAATTTTTACCCTTAATAAACCTTATTTTTCCTTCCCCTTTAAAAATAGTTAATACACTAATTCAATGGCTATCAAAAAATGATGCTATAAAATACGTAGCTATTGAATTAGACATCACTTTGACATGGAATGAACACATTACAAACTCTATTAATAAAACTAGTATTAATTTTTTTAATTAAATCACTTCTTTCTTCTAAATTTCCTTTACATTACGAATATTTACTACTTTAATATATATCAATAATTAGACACGTTGATTTATTATTCTCCTACATGGTCTAATAATGCTAAAACTCACATTAATAAAATAAACAATTGTACAAAATAAAGTTATACGCAAGCTGTATGGTTCATAACAAACAATCAATTACGTCACGAACTAACTTTAGAAAACATTACAGACATTATAAAATTATAAAACCAAACATTTTTCAAATTACTTCAATATTTCCCATGTAAAATAACTTTTAATCTTGGACAAACTTACACATTTCCTCGTAGAATAAAATTCCGATTCAGACTTCCATAAAATACACTTTTTCCTTATACTTACCCACTACACATACACACATAACTATCACACTATTTCCTCTCATTTCCACAAACATTTTAATTTATATTTAATTTTCACAAAATTAAATATAAATACATTCTCTGAAAATAAATAATTCAATAAAAATTTATAGTAATTTGTTTTGCCGTAATTTAATCAAAATTTATAGTAATTTGTTTTGCCGTAACTATTGGGGACAATCAATGTGTGAGTGATCAACTGTTATAAGTTACTTAATTGTAATTTTTAAAACCCATGAAAAACTTCTACAGTCGATCAGGCAGTAAATACATTTTAAAGAACGGGTCCCCGTTCAAAAGTTTTCAAGATCTTCCATAGCATAACACTTAAGGAGAGCGTAGCCTTGGCTATTGAAATGAGTGACATGTGGCGATTAGTATCTATTGAGTAGTTCCTGTGGTCATCTCTGCAAATGGACTGGTCTCTGAAGAACTAACTTCATCGTCTGCAAGGCTTGGCCTTAAGAACTGACACATTCAAACAATTCAAAAAGCTGTTCTCCTGAGAACTGCACGCATCGTGAGGAAGTTTTTTATTAACATAACTTCACCTGACTTCACCGTCGAATCCTGACCACCCGAGTTTGCAAGCGAAGCTGACACCTTGGTTGTCCAAAGGTCCCGGTGTCGGCTGTATGGCACCTCGCTAGGCGAGAGACATAAAAAATAATAATAAGTAGTATTGGCTTGCTCGGCAAAATTGTGGTTGAACAAAACCATACAAAATGGTTTTCCAAAAAGTAGCAAGAACACTGCTCAAGAACAACAAATAAAATACACTCTTATAAACACTACAATGAATCGAATATTTTAACGCATACATTCATGAACACTGCAATGACGTAATAGTAGATATGTAGAAGAAAAGTTCTATGCATATCAAGAGTATCAAAAAAGTTGCTCTTTCATTAATCAACATGTGCATAGAAAATATTTAAAGGCGGTTGGCTCCTTCTTTGGAGTCTTGCTGTCGCATGACGTCAGGTGTGACGTACGCAGTGGCGCACTGAGTATGAAAATTCAGTCGGAACAAGCAGTGCGAGAATAGGAAGAATAACACAATCAAATTTTTAAATTTTGAGTCAGAAACGAAATTATTTCATTGTTTTTGGAATATCTCGAGTTCCTGAGTATCTAAAGACACCATAGATATCTCTCACACAGTCGAAGATTGCGAAGTTTTTCTTTAAATGTCTGTACTTATTGTAAATCAGTAATATAGATAATTTATTTCACATTACTCCGTTACGAAAAATAGAATAAAGAGACATTTTAAATGGCCATGATTTCAGTAGTGTGGGAGGGTAAAGGGTAAAAATAAAATATTTACCCTTTTAAAACACATCATTTACATTTAAAAATAATATTAGTGATGATTATGGCAGAGTAATGAAATTGGCAGTTGTCGGGAACAGTCTTTCTTAAAAGTGTTCCTCAGAAGAGTTCTCAAGCAGGCAGCACGTGAGAGGCACGGCCCGCCGACTAGTCTCTTCGCGGAGCAAGGAGCAGCGATAACGAATCGAGATCGCTCGTTAGACAAGGAAAAGGTGTCAGTTCTAAAGAGTGCGAATAATGCCGTCTGTCGACACACCGGTAGTTGACACGGATAACATCTTTACTATCGAAATGGAGAAGGAATGTTACAGAAATGTCGCACGTGTTGTAGCACTCAATGAACAGTCTGTCTTTCGGCGCAACAACCTCTAAGACTGGACCTACCAGCGGCGTCCCGGCTTTGCGGCCAAGGGTTATGGGGTACATGTGATTAGCACGTGGTAGGCATCCCTACGCCGTATTCTGGTCTTCTCAACCTGAGAAGTGTGTTTTCTCATCGTCACACAGCAACATATACAGAGACATTGCAAGGAAAACGTACAGTATAATCTTGCCCGACCGGGAATCGAACCCGGGGTCGTGTCATCAATGTGCCGCGTCGAGTATATCTCAGATATATTACAATAAGCTTACCAAGTCATGCTATGCCATCTACATCCTTAAGTCAAATTGAAACTTGGATACACTACGAACAGTGTATTTTGCAAATGTCCACTCGCATCTAAAATACGGAATCAGATTTTGGGGAAACTCCCCAGAAAGTATTCACACTTTTATCATCCAAAAAAGAATACAGATAACAATGACAAACACTCACAAACATGAGTCCTGCAAACCACTTTTCAAGAAATTACAAATCCTACCTCTCCCATGCATATACATACTTGAAATATTAATCTTCACAAAGAAGACGCTTATGGAGAACAAGGACTCTGTTACTCTAAATACTGATGTTCATAACTATAATACTAGACAAAACAGGAATCTGCATGTCCCATACTGTGAAACTTCACTCTTTCAAAAAAGTACCCTTTTTGAAGGCATCCCACTATATAACAAACTCCCTAGTGAATTTAAAAGCTTAAACTCAATACACACATTCAAAAATAAACTGAAAGCTTCCTTGTTAAACCATACATTCTACAGTACAAAAGAATACCTACACCATAAAAACATATCAACATCAATATAAACTAGTACTAATAAATTTTTTTTGTTGCATATTCTGCTGCATGACTTGAAGCCCCCCCCCCCCAGCTGATTGATGGATATAAAAGGATAGATCCAGCCCAAGCATCCATCTCATGAAGAAACTTTTTTTATCCTTTTTATTTTTGCTTTTCAACTTTAGCTTTACCCTACTATTTATAAAATTAATTTGTATTTAGCATGAAAATATAATTCAATTTTTATACCTGTATTGTATTTAATATTTGAAATATCTGCATTGTACATTGTATGATTATATAATGTCCTGACTTGTCATACATGGATTATGCTGTATTAATGTGACAAATATATTATCATTATTATTATTATTATTATTATTATTATTATTATTATTATTATTATTATTATTATTATTATTATTATTATTATTATTATTATTAGAATCTAAGGGCGAGAGAATGTGGAACAAATTTTAAAAGTTTAAATTCTTTTCGGCATCTTTCTACATCTGGAATATTGGAGAGACATATTTTTTCCTTAATAAAAACTCTTATTTAAAGACATATCTTGAAATAAGGCCATGTACAAATTTTTGAAAATTTAACAGTAGTTTTCACATAATTTTACATGAAATGTAGGCAATTTAAAATTATTTTTAAACAATTATTTTCTCAAAATGGCATTCAATTTTTTTTCTTTGAATTCTCTCCTCATATCTATCAGAAAACGAAAAAAACTTGGTACTAGTCTCATTTCTGGGAAACTATTTGCAAAAATTTTAATTTCAAAAGTACAAAAATGAAGACAAAAATTTTTGTCTTAAACAAAACCTATTAAAAAAACTCGGCTCTTTGAAAAATATCATGTATAATTTTAAAGAACGAGTACTTTTTCTGTAATTTGTTATTGAAATTTATGGAATGTATAAAAAATCTTTTTCTCAAAAACCGCTCAAAATTGTTTCTTGAAATTTTTCAAGAAACATTAAGAAAATATCTGTTTTTGTATGATTCATACTTGACAATAAAATCGTTGTCGACTAGTTCACACTCGAAAGTAAGTCATAGAAGTTCACGTAATTTCTGAAGGTTCGGGGAGATTTATCACTAAATCAAACAAACATTCACAGGCCTGTATCCCAACATTTTATTTACTACGATTGGTAATCTCTAAGCTGGAAAAATGACCTACATCACTGTACAAAAACATACTTTTAATTGAAGAAGATAATAATACAGTGAGTGTTCTTATCGGCGCCTAGCCACTCCTATTGTCCTCCTCATCTGCACATATGCAGTATCCTTGAGACATTGAAATGTATGCTATCTTCAGTAGATATAAACTGAAAAAATTGTCAAGAGTGGAGGAATGTGTATTATTTAACCTTTCCTCTATAAACTGCGTAATACTGCGTAAATAAAGACTCGGAAGACTAATTTAATGAATTTGTCAATGGGAATTCTGCTTCCGTAAGAGGGCAGGAAGCGTAATTGGTTTTCCTGGTTCGATTTCAAGTGACCGTTGTGGTAATTTGCTAATGATGATGTTGGAGATGATCAAGTATGGAAGGAATATGTGATGTAATGAAAAGCAAATGTAATGAAATGGTTTGATGAAAAGACATGGTGAAATTACATGTCTTCCGCAGGATTGGAACCCGAAGCTTTCCTCTGCTCTGCTTACTCACACAATACTTCAAGAGCCGGCTTCAACGATCAACACAATTTTACCTATGTGTCCTTAAATGCACAACTGACATTTAATGCATGTTGCATTCTACATAATGATGTACTTTCGCAAAATCAAGAAAATGTGAGCGGACCTCTCCAAGGGGAATAGTGTTTGGTTGAATATATTTACATTTGGTACATCAATTTTTTTACAGAATACATGATGCCGCCATAACATTTACAGGGATGAAAATGCCCAAATTACAAGCTCTTTTTCAATACTTCAGTAACAGATCCAGAAGATACTGCAGTATATATTGTGTAATAAATTACAACACTTAGCTCTTCAGTGAGAAAAATTGAAACGCTGGACCACAGATAAATTTGATAACAGATACTTCAATTTGGTAAACACTGTCTATTGTGCCTGTAATGCGTTTTATTTGTTCACATGGACTATTAATGTGTTTTATCTTATTCTCAGAAGCTTATCAGAAGATTGGTTATGGCGTATGTGTGTGTGTATGTATGTCTGTGTGTGTGTGTAGTTTCTATTAATCTCATACTTCTTGTACACTTAATACATTCACGCATCGATGTAATTGCGATCAATTCACAACTTATTTTTGCAAAAACCGTATTTGTAAAGAAGATATCGCAGGCTATCATTTTTAAATAGAAACAGTTCATATTCGTCAGATGAATGTAAAATAAACAAGCACTCGCCGCGGGCAATATTCATTTTCAGTATTTGTTTCATTTTCATTCACAGTAATTGTTTTCATTAATGCATTCGTTTATAACACGTTATATATCCTCTATTAAATGTTGAAAGACAGTTCTCTCGATTCACTTGTTTCATACTTTGATTTTAAAAACAGGCAACTTTGTAGCATATCTAGACTTCATGTACAATTGAAAGCAACTCTGTAATTGTGTGAAGAAAGCACATTTGTCATTTTGAATCGCAACTACGCTATTTTTGATTTTTGGTCACCCAAAAGTGTACGTGCCAAATTTGGAACAAAGCACTTAAGTGGTAGGTACTAACATTGATGTCAATTATTCCGGTGTAAACAATTTCACTTTTATATAATAGATTATTTCGAGTTTGCAATTCAAGCTGCCTTGATAATTTGAGTGTGACTGTATCAGTTGAAGTAAGAACATAATAGTCATTTAATGGAACTGTTATCGGTTTACTAGTTGAAGGCAGAAGTAATTACCACGTCCATTATTTGCAATCGAAATATAACCACAACATACAAAGTAAGGTGATCGTACTGAGGTGCTGTGACTGACCGCGTCTCCAGTTTCGTTCAATTATACAGGATACTTTTCTTCCTGAAGCTATTTCGCAGTTCAGAAGGTAATATTTAATTATTTTAAGTGTTTACGTATCTGTTCGTCCATGTTACTATATTATGCTTTGATCCCTTTATTTTTGAACAGACCTTGAACAGCTAATGGTGATGAATTATTTCACACTCTTCATTATTATCTTGCAACAGTATCGAGGATTATTTTTTTCTTCATCTTCAGGCTAGAACATTATGTAAATAAGAAAACCTTATAGAAGCCTATGAGACGTGCACAGATACATCACGTTGAGTTCATGAAGTTCTAAGGTACCGTAATGTACCACGTTCTCCACTCGTCACCACCACCTCGCCGCCATCATTCTGGTCGCTTTCCCTTTTAAACACAACCAAATTATTTGTTACTACATTAAATACGGTAATATTTAGTGTTGTAACAATCAATATGAAATGAAGGCATTCAATAATAAAAAAACTTTAGAGTCGACAACCCGATTATTTGCGTTTTTAGTAGTAATACGGGAAAGAAAGAAAATTTTAGAAAGTAGTTAGTGCTTTCGGGAAGGAAATAATACGAGAAAGAAAGTGCTTGGTTGTTTGTTTGTTTTTATTTATGGTCGCATCAACAACTAGGTCATTAGCGACCACTATTGGAGTTAACAAAAGTATTGTGAAGATGAAACGATATGGTGATGATGAGTGGTGAAAGGACCGACACAACTACAACCATGCCCGAGGCGGGACTCGAACCCGCGACCCTTCGGTTCGAGGTCACTATGACACTACTGCCTTAGCGATCTCGAATGTGCATAGTTATTATCTCTTTGATAAAGAGAATACAGATGAAGACAAAATTTTTCTTTCTTATGCTCGCGCAGAGGGCAATTTCAAATACTGCTTGCATAAGCGAAGCGGGTACCTATTACTCCCTGATGCAAAACTCAGGCAGTGACATGTTTCGTTTTCCACATATCATCACTTGATAGCGGTCGCAGCATTTGTTGCAGATTTTGCATGTACACTGAAAATATGGGTTATGGTATTGTCTGTTACTGCAGAGCCTGTGATGATAACCATGTACAGCGAATCGCGTCATCAGATGTCTAAGTTTAGTTGACCCGTTTCCAGTCGGATGTTGTCATTGCGTCTGTAGAGTAGAATTCTTCCCATATGAATTTCTTTTTCCTGGCGATTTCTTGTATCGCTTCTTCCTAAGCGTTAGTTGACATCAAGAGCAGATGCAGTTGTAAATCTTCAATATAGAATGGCTCTTTGGGGAGTTCGTATACCGGTCGTGAAAGTGTATATTTCGATGGGCACATTACCTTCTTGAGGTAGGTCGATTTTACTTTTTTACGTTCTTTTATTCACTCGAATTCTTTCCAAGGATAACTTTTAAAATTACTTTACCCAATTTCATTATCTAACTGATCAAATTTGAGACATGTTTAGGAATAAGAGCTATTGGAATACAAGTTCTAATAATCCATGGCCCACTGTTAGCCAAGTATAATCAGTTTCGTAATATATTTTATTAGAACACAGGTATTAAAATAATAAGTGGACCCCTAACTATTATCAATAACAGTCGATCAACTTTGACAGAGTGAATTGTCAAATTTAAACAAAAATAATAATTGGAAATTTTTGCAACGTTCACAAATCATAAGACA